>QEPC01008749.1:78477-134915 GCA_003113815.1 Sphenodon punctatus
AAATCACAACAGGAACACTCTAGTCAATTGCACTTATCTCTCAATGGGGGCCAGTCTCTCCACAAGCGTCTGCTCTGATCACCGGCAGGGAGCTTACTGTGCCCCTGCCTGATAAGGGGCCAGCTCCGCCCCCTGCGTGCGTGCGGAGTCGCTCAGAGCGACGCAGGGGGGGGCGTGGCCCAGCCTGAGTGTCTCCAGCTGATCTCTGCAGCCGCTCAGAGCGGCGCTGCAGGGGGCGTGGCTCCGCAGTCTCCCGTGCCCTGCCGGCTGCCTGTGTTGAGCTGGGGTCAGGCTGTTGCCTCGTGTCCAGGTCTGTGGGGGCCCTAGGGCTCAGGGGTTGCTGGTATGAACGCCGCTGGCGGCGGCGGCGGGTGACAGGAGGGCAATAAGTGCAGAGAGGTAGGGGGAGCAAGGTTGTGAAGAGCTTTCATCCCTCCTGGATGTACTCTCCAGGAGGGCTTCTGCTGTTTTAACTAATCCCTTTCTGCCTGCTTTTCATTCTTGCCACTGGACAGAAGGAAAGCCCACCGGATTCCCAGAGATAGATATATCCTACAGTTTGAGACCAAGGCCTTTGGGTTTACCTGACCATTATTAATTGAAAACAGTCAGATTATTCGGGGCCAGCCTGGGGTATTTTGTTGCCTTGGGTACCTTTCCTCCCTAATGTAAGTCTCAGTTTAGGGCTTGCTATGTGTAAAGGGCTCCCTACCACAGTGGGTGGGTTACAAGAGCCTAGGTGAGCCCAGACAGGCCTTCCAAGGGAGCACCCAGTAGGGATGTGCGAATGTGGTTTGGATGTTTGGTGTTTGGGCCAAACTCGGCCTGTTTGGATGACCGAACCAAATGACCGAACCGAATGTTTGAACGTCCTAAATGTTTGGAAAAGTTTGGATGAGTTCGGCGGCGGGAAAAACATGTCTGGAAGGGGGAGGCAGCTGAGGAGCAGACTTCCTGGCACCAGGGGTGGCAACCAGGGGTGGTTTCCATGCCAAATTATACCCCCCAAAAATTTCAATTTCGGTATCGATAGCGCTATTTTCAGATGTTTGGCCAAGTTCGACCGAACCGAACACCGCCAAACCGAACAACCGAACCCAAACTTGGGTTTTGAACCAAACGTCCAAACATCCAAACTGTGTTCTGTTCATGCTTCCCTAGCACCAAGGGGGCTGCTTTCTAATGGGCATGCTGGCTGTATCAAAATGTTGAAAATTTACAATGAACAACACTGACTTTAGAAGCTTCTGTCTGATCTCACAGAAAAGGGTAGAAAACAATTGGTTTTTCTGGGAGCAGAAACCAGTTATGTTATTCTATTTAGACAAGTAATTACTATTCAGATAATTGTGCATAATAAAAATAGACATTTGCAGTAAATAGGGATAATGCAACTGACTCTCAAAGCATAACAACTCAGACTTTTAAGTAATGCAAAAATCAAATAGTCTCTAGATTTGAAATGAAGCATCGTACTCCAAGACCTTCTTCTCCCTGATTCACTATAAGTCACCTGTCCTTTTTGGATATACAGCAAAATGCATTGTGAGCCTCAGCAGCTCTGAAAGTTTCTACTGAGTCAGCTTCATAGTTTATATATGCGCAGTGACCCCATTGGAACAGGCTGGACGCTCACCTCCCTAAAACACACACTGACATCCTCTTAAAGCAGAGTGTGCATGAAATTTTATTTGAGTATTTAAATCTTTGATCTAGAAACCTCAGACAAGGACCACAAGCCCTCTCAGTACATAAATAATGCCCACCACCAAACTGGGTACTTCCATATCTATTTTTTGAGGTATTGTGTTTCATGTTTTGTTTTTGTTTTGTTTTTCTCCAATTTTTTGTGTATTTTTCAGGTTTATTCAACCATGATTACATCATGGTTTTAAAAAAATTTATTTATTTAAAATTTATATCCTGCCACTCCTGCCCTCAGGGCTGTCCGGGGTGGCGAACAACATTTTTAACAAGTATACATGTGCATTAGTGCTAATATTGCCCAAATGACTTAACCAAAATGCCAAAATGACCAAACCAACACTCCCTCCCTCTAGAATCATGAATCATGGGGCATATTAATAAACATGAGTTAATGGGGAAGCGTCAACATGGATTTACACAAGGGAAGTTATGCCTCACTAATCTATTGGATGGGAACAAGCATGTGGATACAGGGGAGTCGGTTGATATAGTGTATCTGGATTTTCAGAAAGCATTTGATCAGGTCCCTCATAAAAGACTCCCGAGGAAATTAAAAAGTCATGGGCTAGGAAGAAGTGTTCTATTGTGGATTGGTAACTGGCTGAAGGTTAGGAAGCAAAGAGTAGGTATCAATGGTCAAATTTCACAATTGAGAGAAATAAATAGTGGAGTGCCCCAGGGATCTGTACTGGAACCGCTGTTGTTTATTGTATTCATTAATGATCTGGAAAGGGGAGTAAGGAGTGAGGTGATCAAATTTGCAGATGATACAAAGTTATTCAAGGTAGTTAAACAAGAGTGGACTGAATAATTGCAGGGGATATATTGCAAAACTGGGTGACTGAGCATCAAAATAGCAGATGAAATTTAATGTGGACAAGTGCAAAGTGAAGCACATAGGGGAAAAAAATCCAAACTTTATGTACACAATGCTGAGTTCTAAATTAGGAGTTACCACTCAGGAAAAGGACCTTGCAGTCATTGTGGGCAGTACATTGAATTCTTCAGCTCAGTATGTGGTGGCTGTCAAAAAAGCAAACAGAATAGTAGGAATTATTTGTAAATGGTTAGAGTATAAAACTGAGGATACCATAATCCCACTATATATGTTTATGGTGCGACCACACTTTGAATATTGTGTGCAGTTCTGGTCATCTCATCTAAAAAAACTGCAACACAGTTCCAAGGTGCGCTTGGGGAGGTGTCCTTGGACCTTGGTGGCCGCTCGGCTGATGATCTCGCCCAAGCATGGAACATCTTGCTGGAGGGGGCCATCGACCGGGTGGCTCTGAGGCGTCTGCTGCCACTGCTTCGTCATTGTAGGGCTCCTTGGTATACTGAGTAGCTGCAGTGTATGAAGTGGGAGGGACAGTGGTTAGAGTGACGCTGGCATTGTTCTCACACTCAATCTGATCGGCTACAGCATTGGGCCCATTTGCAGTCCTCATAGCTGCTGCAAAGTCACACCCAGCGGAGCTCTTCTGGGTGGTGAGGGGGCTGATCAGTCTGGCCTCCCTCCACCTGGAGGGGGAGATATTCCAGGTCTGCTGTGAGGAGTTTGTCATCTATTTTGCAGAGAAGATCACTTGGATTCAGCGCAATTTCAGAGCCGGGATTGATGCAGAGGAAGGAGAGCTTGGAGTTATGGATGCCCCATCTTGTCCATAGCTGATGCTATGGATGTCCTGGGGTCTGTTAGGGCCACCTTTTGCAAATTAGATCCATTTCCGTCATCCTGGCTGGTGAAAGCCTCCAGGGAGACCTTGGGGCCACTGCTGGCAGAGGTGATCAATGCCTCCCCTTGGGAGGCCAGGGTGCCAGACTGCCTCAAGGAGGCAGTGGTGCAGCCCCTGTTAAAGAAACCATCTTTGGATGTTGATGCACAGGCCAGTTATCGGACTTTCTCTAAGCTTCCCTTTTTAGGGAAGGTTATTGAATGGGTTGTGGCCTAGTAGCTCTGGGGTCACCTGGATGGCATCAGTTTTCTAGACCCTTTTCAATCGGGGTTTCTCCCAGGGTATGGCACCGAGACTGCATTGGTGGCCTTGGTGGATGACCTCCGCGAAGAGATGGACTCAGGGCGTTCAACACTACTTGTCCTGTTAGATCTCTCAGCTGCTTTTGATACAGTAGTGGACCATGGGTTATTTCTGAGACTATTCTGGTCCCTGGGGTGTGTGTGGATGGGACGCTACTTGGATGGTTCCACTCATTCCTCTCAGGAAGGAGTCAGCGGGTGGTGTTGGGGGATGAAACATCTAGCCCCCAGGAACTCTCTTGTGGTGTACCTCATGGTTCTATTTTGTCTCGATTATTGTTTAACATCTATATGTTAAACAAGGACTGGTGAGGTTGCAGCTCGTCTGCATACGCTCTCAGCATTATTATTATTATTATCAGCATCCTCGGCTGTCATCGCTCGAGGACACCACGACTCTCCTGGGGCTTGGCCTTCCTGCCACCCCAAGCTCCACGGACCAGCGGGTCGAAAAGTGCGCGCCATTAGGCGCGCGCCTTACAGGTACTTTTCTCCATTTCTTTTCTACTGTACTTCCCCCTCCTATCTTACTCACTAACTTGTCTGCCCTATTTTATGGCCTTTTCTTTCCCTCCTCTCCTTCTCCTCTTCCTGTCCATCTTTTTCTTCCTCTACTTTTCTCCTCCCAGCTTCTTCCTCCCCCCAACCGATCACCACTCTCTAACCTCCCCCATACATCCTTTGCTCCCTTGGCTACTTTCTCTCATTGCTCCCCTTCCACTCCTGTCTCTAGCCTTCCTCGATGCTCCCCTTCTCCCAATCTTATCCCTATTCCTCCTGTCTCTAGCCTACCACGACGCTCCCCTTCTCCCAATCTTATCCCTATTCCTTGCCTCCCCCCTCATCAACTACCATTTTTCTGCTCCCTCTGGAACTGTCGCTCATCTATCAGTAAAGCTCCCTATATCCATGATCTTTTCCTCTCTCGCTCCCTCCAGCTCCTTGCCCTTACTGAAACTTGGATCACTCCCTCGGACTCTGTCACGCCTGCTACCCTCTCCTGTGGGGGTCTCTCCTTCTCTCACCAACCCCGCCCTGAAGGACGGGGTGGTGGGGTGGGCCTCCTTCTTGCTAAATCCTGTCAGTTCCAACCAATTTCTCCTCCCCCCTCTCTCTCCTTCCATACCTTTGAGGCTCACTCCGTGCGCCTCTACTCCCCCCTCCATCTACGTGTTGCTGTCATCTACCGTCCCCCTGGTCCTCTCTCCTCCTTTCTTTCTGACTTTGAGTCCTGGCTCACTTTCTTCCTCTCTGTTGATATCCCCACTCTCATCCTTGGTGACTTCAACATTCATGTTGATGACCCATCTCAGCCCTCAGTCTCTCGCTTCCTCTCCCTAGCCTCCTCCTTCAACCTCCACCTTTGGACCAACTCCCCCACCCATACTAATGGCCATTCTCTTGATCTTGTCCTCTCTAGAAACTGCTCTGTCGCTGATCTCTCCTTCGATCCTCATCCTATATCAGACCACTTCCTTGCCTCTTTCAACATTTCCCACTGTCCCCCCTCCTCTTCCCCTTCTCTACGCCCCTTCCGTGACCTTCAAGCTATTGATCCCCTGGACTTTGCCTCCTCTCTCTCTCCCCTTCTTCCTACAGTCTTCTCTTCCTCCTCCCCTGACTCCGCTGTCTCTGCTCTCAACGCCTCTCTCTCCTCCACACTTGACTCCCATGCCCCTCTCTCTTCCCGCCCTGCCTTCTCCCACAACCCCCGTCCTTGGCTCACCCCTAGTATCCGCCACCTCCGTTCTTGCACTCGTGCTGCTGAACGACTCTGGCGCAAATCCCATTCTCACGCTGACTTCCTTCACTTCAAATTCTGTCTCTCCACCCTTACTTCTGCTATCTCCCTTGCTAGACAACACTACTATGCCTCCCGCATTGAGTCCTGTTCTCGGGACCCTCGCCGCCTGTTCTCTACCTTTGACTCCCTCCTCAAGCCTCCCTGTCCTCCCCCTCCTTCTTCCCTTTCTGCTCAGGATCTTGCCTCCTTCTTCACCTCCAAGATAGACAAGATCCGCCTCGACATCGCTTCCCACTCCTCTCTTCCCACTCCCACCCCTCTCCCTCCTCCCCCTCCTTCTCTCATGTCCTCCTTCTCCCCTGCCTCCCTTAAGGAAATCTCCTCTCTGCTCTCCTCCTCCAACCCTTCCACTTGCCCCCTTGATCCCATTCCTTCCCGCCTCCTCACCTCCATTACTCCCACTGTCGCCCCTTCCTTCCTGCACATCATCAACCTCTCCCTCTCTACTGGCTCTTTCCCTTCTGCCTTCAAACATGCCACAGTCTCTCCTATTCTCAAAAAGTCCACTCTTGACCCCTCTGACCCTTCTAGCTATCGTCCTGTCTCACTCCTTCCTTTTGCTTCCAAGCTGCTTGAACGTGTTGTCTACTCCCGCTGCCTTGACTTCCTATCCTCCAACTCCTCCCTTGACCCCCTCCAATCTGGCTTCCGCCCCCTTCATTCTACTGAAACTGCTCTCGCTAAGATCACCAACGATCTTCTGGTGGCTAAATCTAAACGTCTCTATTCCATTCTTGTCCTCCTTGATCTCTCTGCTGCCTTCGATACTGTTGACCACTCACTCTTGCTGGATTCCCTTCACTCCCTTGGCTTTTGTGGCTCTGTCCATAACTGGTTCTCCTCCTACCTCTCTGACCGCTCCTTTAATGTGTCTCTCTCCAACTCCGCCTCCTCCTCCTTCCCCCTCTCAGTTGGTGTTCCTCAAGGCTCTGTTCTTGGCCCTCTCCTCTTCTCGATCTATACCTCATCCTTAGGCAAACTCATTGCCTCCCATGGCTTCCAATACCACCTCTATGCTGATGACACTCAACTCTATCTCTCTACTCCCTCTCTCTCTCCCTCTGTTCAAGCTCGTCTCATCAACTGTCTCTCTGACATCTCTACCTGGATGTCTCAACGTCAACTCAAACTCAACATGGCTAAAACTGAACTCCTTATCTTCCCCCCTCATCCTTCCTCTCCTTCCTCACTGTCAATAACTATTGATGGAGTCACCATCCTGCCTGTCCCCCAAGCCCGTAGCCTAGGCTTCATCTTTGACTCACCCCTTTCTTTTAAACCCTACATTGACTCTGTTGCTAAATCCTGTCGCTTCTCCCTCCATAACATTGCTAAGATTCGCCCTTTTCTCTCTGTCTCGTCTGCCAAAACTCTTGTTCATGCTCTGGTCATCTCTCGCCTCGATTACTGTAACCTCCTTCTCACTGGCCTTCCCCGGTCTCACCTTTCTCCCCTCATCTCTGTCCAAAACTCTGCTGCCAGGGTCATCTACCTCGCCAGTCGCTTCGACCATGTGCAGCCCCTCCTCTCTTCGCTTCACTGGCTTCCCCTTCCTGAACGAATCCTGCACAAGCTCCTAGTCTTCACCTATAAAGCTCTTCACAACCTTGCTCCCCCCTACCTCTCTGCACTTATCGCCCTCCATACTCCAGCCCGTGCACTTCGCTCCTCCTCTGTCCCTTCTCTCACCCTTCCACGCCTTCCCTGCTCCCCTAAGCGCCTTCGTCCCTTCTCACTTGCTGCCCCCCATGCCTGGAACTCCCTCCCTGTCCACATCCGCCTTGCCCCCTCCCTTCATACCTTCAAATCTCTCCTTAAAACTCACCTCTTTCGCTCTGCTCTGTCTGACTCTTTATCCTGCTGAGCCACTATTCCTATACCTACGATCGGTTTACCCTTATCCTTGCAACATGGACCTGCCTGCTGTCATTCTCATCGTAACCAAGCCAAGTACGTGCACTTGAGACCTCGCATCTTCATGAATGTTAGACCCCTTGTCTCTCCCTCTGTTCCCCTTCCTAAGTCTCTCCCCCAGCTCCTGTCTCTCAGATTGTAAGCCCTAGGGGCAGGGACCGTGTCTATTTTATTACTTTGTAAAGTGCCAGGTACACTGCTGGCGCTATATAAATGTTTGTTAATAATAATAATAATAATAATAATTAATATGTAACCCCTGGGGGTGCTTGTGAGATGGTTTGGTGCGCATTGCCACCAATATGCTGATGACGCACAGCTATACCTCTCTTTTTCAACTGACCCAGGCCCTGCAGTCTCGGTGGTTTCCCAGTGCCTGGAGGCAGTGACTGACTGGTTGCGGCGGACGGATGTGATGTTGGTGGGTCAGGCGGTGGAGTTGATGACTCCCCTCATTGAGGGGGGTCTGCCCTCTGCTGGCTTCCTGGGTCCAGAGATTGGGAATCCTGATGTACCTCAGCCTTTGGCTGGATTGCCAGGTAGAGGTGGTGGTGAAGGGAGTCTTTTGCCAGCTACATCTTGTGAAGAGGCTCCTGCCATATGTTTCGGACTCTGACCTGGCCACCCTCATCCCTGCATTCATCACCTCGAAGCTAGATTACTGAAACACACTCTACATGGGGCTGCATGGTTCGGAAGCTGCAACTGGTGCAGAATGCAGAAGCCCATCTTCTGAAAGGGACGGGGCATAGGGAGCACATAACACCAATGTTCTGAGCTCTGCACTGGTTGCCTATAGCATTCCGAGCCCGATTCAAGGTGCTGGTTTTAACCTTTAAAGCCCTATATGGCTTGTGCCCCTCCTATCTGAGATACCGCCTCACATCCCAGTTCCTGGGGTGATCGTTGCAGTTTGTTGGGAGTGCCTTCTTGTAGGTACCCCAGGTTAGCTGGGGGCCACAATGGAGAGGATGTTCTCGGTGGTCACACCACAGCTGTGGAACTCCCTCCCAGAGGAAGCTTGACTGGCCCTGAGTCTGCTGGCCTTCCACCGAACCTGTGAGACCTGGCTGTTCATCCAGGCCTTCAGGGAAGGGAGTGGGTAGGGGTAGGGGAGACGGGTAGTGGGTGGGGGGCCGAGTCAGGTTAGTGAGGGTTTGGTTATGTGTTATTTTAATCTGGTGGTTTTAGATTGTTTTAATTGTATTTTTGTTATGTGTTTTAAAATGTTGTTAGCCACCCTGAGATGCTTGTAGCAGGAGGGGGTGGCATATACATTTTAATAATAAATAAATAAATAAGTTATAGTAGAAATAGAAAAGGTACATAGAAGACCAACAAAAATGATAAGGTGTATGAAATGGCTCCCCTATGAAGGGAGGCCGGATAGGTTGGGGCTCTTCAGCTTGGAAAAGAGACGACAGAGGGGATAAGATAGGAGAATTGGTCACCTACCTTGGTGAATTCCTTTCTTCCTTGTCTCTGGGGAAACTCTCCAATGGGTAGTTCTGCACTTGGCCACTGAAGGCAGGAGAGTGCAATCTCTGTTGCGCATGCATTCTGGAGGTAGCCCCCCGCTCTTCAGTCTGTATCCAAGCTGTAGGGCTTCTGTCCTCTTCCATGGAATACTGTTAACCAATAACTTCCACTGAATACTGTTAACCAATAACACAGACAAACTCTGAATTAGGTTGCAGTCATACTTAATAACAGCCCTATAAACTATTATGGGCAACAGAGAATCTAATTACTATACCAGACTACCGGGACATTATTACTTCCTGTCCCCCACTGTTCTAACCCTCCTGAGTGAGGGCTAATGGGTTTATCTGCTTCTTACTTTCTTTTCCTTTGTTTTGTTGTTGTTGTTGTTGTTGTTCTTGACACTGTCTTGTAGGGAGGGTTGGAGAGTTTCCCCGGAGACAGGGAAGAAAGGAATTCACCGAGGTAGGTGACCAATTCTCCTTTCTCCCCTGTCTCCGGTGAACCTCTCTGATGGGATGTACCCAAGCCCTATACGTCCTTATGGGTGGGAGCAAACTGCGCCAGATGAATCCAGCACTGCCTTCAGCACCCGTCTCCCAAAAGCAGCGTCTGCTGATTTGTAGGTATCTATCTTATAATGCCTTATGAAGGTATGCAGGGATGACCACGTGGCCACGCTGCAGATCTCATCTTAAGGAGCCCTTGCTTTAAAAGCATAGGACGTTACTGCGCTCCTTACCGAGTGTGCCCAAATTTGGATTGGAGGCACCTTACCTTTTGCCCTATAGGCCTCTTGAATACATTGTTTCACCCATTTTGAGATGAGTGTTTTCAAGGCCTTGGATCCCCTGTAACCTATTCTAAGGTTCACAAATAGAGCCGATGTTGACCTAAATCCCTGGGTTCTACGGAGGTACTCTTTTAGTGCCCTTCTTATGTCTAATTTATGCCAAACCTTTTCTTTAGGATGTTTTGGGTTTGGGCAAAAGGATGGCAGCACTATCTCCTGATTCTTGTGGAATGGAGTGTTTACTTTTGGAACAAATGCTTGATCCACTCTGAGCGTAATTGACTGTTCTTGAAAAGAACAGAAGTTTTCCTCAATTGATAAGGCTCCCAATTCTGAAATCCGCCTAGCTGACGTTACAGCTATGAGAAACACCACCTTAAGCATAAGCATATAGGTCAAAATGTGTTTTAACGGCTCGAAGGGCGGTCTAGTAAGAGCTTCCAAAACTAAATTTAAGTCCCAAGTAGGGTATCTGTGCTGTACTGGTGGTGATAGAGCCTTTGCTGACTTAAGGAACTGCCTGACGTGGCTGTGTGTCGACACCTGTCTATTGGTCACTGCTTTTAGGACCGAGCCTATTGCCACTGCCTGCCTTGTCAGTGTGCTTGACTTAAGGCCCTTGTCCAGTCCCTCCTGAAGGAACTGCAGGATATCTTTGACCCCTGCTTTACATGGGTCCAAAGTCCTGTCAGTCGACCACAAGGAAAACACCTTCCAGGTAGCCCTATATGCCCTTCTTGTCACTGGGCACCTGGTATGTTGGCGTGTAGCAAGAACTGAGTCCAAGTAATCTCTCTTCTTTAGGGTCTCTCTGACAAGAGCCATGCTGTCATGTTAAGTCGCAGTGGAGAGGCCCCTGCATTAACAATGATGGGTCTGTTCCCAACGACACGTATCTCCCGTGGCTGATGGTTATTAGGTCAGAAAACCACGGTCTCTGAGGCCACCACTGTGTTACTCTGAGTAGACGAGTCCCTTCCTTGATGGTCTTGTCTATGATTCTGGTGACCAGGGGAATATGTGGGAATGCATACAATAGTCCTGCTGGCCATGGCTGGTTCAGCGCATCCACCACCTCTGCCATCGCACATTGAGTTCTTGCCATAAATCTGGGTAATTGTGTTTTGTGCTGGTTGGCAAACAGGTCCATCACTGGGAGGCCGAACCTTGCCACGAGATCCTTGAAGACCATTTTGTTCAGCGACCACTCGTGTGGGTCCAGAGTTTGCCTGCTCAGCTAGTCTGCCAGGTCGTTGTCTTTGATGTTCAAGGCTTTCAGGGAGGTAACGTTCTTCTGGGCCCATCTGAAGAGAATCTCCGATTTCCCTGTGGAGGATCGGTGGCCTGGAACCCCCCTGGTGATTTATATACACCTTCGCAGTGATATTGTCCGTGTAAATCAAAATGTTCCTGTTCTCCATCCATGGAACCAGTTGGTCCATTGCGAGATGTATGGCTTTTAGTTCCAGGTAATTTATATTGTGTGCCTGGTCTGCCTTGATCCACAGCCACTGGACTGAGCAGCTCCTGGAGTGATTCCCCAAGCCTGAGAGGCTGGCATCTGTTGTGATTGTCTGTCTTACTGGCTCTGTGATTAGAACGTCCTTGACAAATGGCTTGGGGCCTAACCACCAAGACATAAAGTGACCTAGCCCTTGGAGAATCCACACCCACGTGTTGAGCCCTGCTGTTAGCTCTCGCTGCATAGGCTGCAGCAGCCTCTGCAAGGGTCTCATATGGAGCCTTCCCCATTGCACCTGTTTTGTGCAAGAGACTAGCAGCCCCAAAGTCTGTGCCAGGGTCTTTAACCTCATCCTCCTTTGGATCTTTAACAACCAGATGAGTGCCCTGATCTTGTCCTGCCTGGCTTGGGGTATCAATGTGACTCCTAAGTTGGTATCTATGAGCACCCCTAGGTGCTCCAATCTGTGAGTCAACTGGAGATGGCTCTTTTTCAGATTTATTAAGAAACCATGTAATGACAAATATTCCATTGTCCTGGCCAGGTCTGCTGTGATCTTGGGTAGGAAGGGGGCCCTGACTAGTATGTCGTCCAGGTATGTGTAAATATGTACCCCCTCCCTCCTGTAGTATTGTAGCATTTTCCCCATAGTAGAGGCCATGGAGGCCATTGATATTTGTGGTTCATCCTCATGGTTCTGAGGAGGCTGGACACCAGGAACTGAATGCCCTGCTGCTCCATAGCGGGGAGTCTGTATCCCGCAGTAGGGCCTGCATTTGGAAGCAGCTCTCTGGGGGAGCTGTTCTTAGACAGTGTCTTTTGCCGCCACTTGTCTGGGTGGCTTCTCACTATGCAGGAGGTACCCACTACCGTATGTGGTGCTATTCCTAATAGCGGGGGGATGGTGGGTGGAACCCAGTCCCTGAGGGGGTCCTAACTACCCTAAACCCCCAATGGATCCCCCATTCCCAGGCACCTTGCGAGGAAACTGGTCCAGACTGTTAGGACTGCCATTGGTGCTGACTTGCCCTGTCCATGTGGCTCTGTTTACTTGCCTGGCTCCCTGACCCCCCCTCTTGGGGTTTGAGCCTTGCTGGAGCTCCTCTGTCCTGCAGCTGTTGATCCAGCTCTGCTCCCTGTTACTCTCAGGGCACTCAGTACTTGGGAGGACCCCCTTCTGGCAAGCCTTTTACCTAAGTTTAACCTGAAAACCCTGTCTAATTTGTCTTTCAGGCACCAAGCACGGTGAAAACGCTCCAAGCGGCCCGAAGGCAGAAGAAAGACTGAAGAGCGGGGGGCTAGCTCCACAACGTATGCGCAACAGAGATTGTACTCTTCTGCCTCCAGTGGCCAAGCGCAGAGATACCCATCAGAGAGGTTCACCGGAGACAGGGGAGAAAGAAGTTTAGTGGTGTGGAAAACATGAATAGGGAACAGTTATTTACCCTCTCAAATAGTACAAGGACTAGGGGACACTCCATGAAACTAACAAGTAGCAGATTTAAAACAAATAAAAGAAATATTTTTCACTCGATGCACAATTAGGTTGTTGAATTTGTTGCCAGAAGACGTGGTCAATGCCAGTAGTATAACTGGGTTTAAGAAAGGACTAGACAAGTTTCTGGAGGATAGGTCCATTAGCAGCTATTAGTCAGGTAGGTTTAGGGAATGTATCTTCTTTTTGTAGGGAGCTGGGAGTGACCAGCAGGGAATGGATTGCCCCCTAGTGACCTGTTGAGTACTTCCTGATCGACCGAGATTGGCCACTGTCGGAGACAGGTGCTAGGCTCGATGGACCCTTGGTCTGACTCAGTAGGGCACTTCTTTTTTCCTTAAAACCAATAACCATTTAGAGTTTATGATCCCCTGAGTATTTGTTTTGGTTATAAACTGTAAACGGATATTGATTAATAACTGAACTATCATTTTCAGTCCAGGAAGGGTATAGTCAACAAGTTTTATCTTTTTCTTAGAGGGGTGGTGGTTCTGGTTTCAGCTCTATCCAGTATGAATGCACCTATACCTCAGCCCTGCTTCTACAACAGAGTTCTAATCCCTTCCTATGCCTGTGTGAGCCAGTTATCTTCATTAGTTTATACAATTCCCAAAGCTTTGTTGAATTCTAGAAAGTAATTTATTATGACACTGTTTTCTAGAGTTAAAAAAGCACAAGGGACAGTACAAAACATTTCAGTTACTGATTATTCCAACTGACTTAGGTAGAACAAAAGGAATGCATTTTTGCTCTTTTCTTTACAAGAAACCAAATGAAAATGGTTTCTGCAAAGCTGGCTAACCTCTGTTGACTCTATGGTGTATTCATAAGGACATAAGACATGTCATACTAGGTCAGACCATGGGTCATCTAGCCCAGACCAGCATCTTGTCCCTGATAGTGGCAGCTTCAGTTGTTTCAGAAAAGGGCCCAATGGACCATAAAGAAGTGATCCATTTCCTACAGTTCATTCCCAGTCCCTGAAAGACAGAAATTTCATCCCTTTACCAACCTGACTAATAACCTTTCATTCATTCATTCATTCATTCATTTATGTAGTCAAATATATATGCCACCCTTCCCGGAGAGGCTCAGGGTGGCTTACAACAAAAAACAACAACAACAATAATAAATAATAAATTCCCTTAATGCCCCACACAGTCCTCTCCTACACCTCTCTATGTTAATGGATCTATCCACCTACCTGCTTTCCTCTGCTGTGTGCAGTTGCCACCTGCTGCCGGCGAGGAGGGGGTTCCTGTGCCATTCACTCTGCTGGACCTGCAGGGACAAGAAAAGAACAATGTGAGTGCCGGCGGGCGGGGGGGAGCACAGAAGCCAGCCGCGAGGGCTGGCTTGTCCCCTCCCCCACCCGGAAGTAGCCAGGGCTTTAAAGCCCAGAGGCCAGGGACTCCCTGCCAGGATCATCCACCTACCTGCTTTCCTCTGCTGTGCGCTGTTGCCACCTGCTGCCACTGAGGAGGGGGTTCCTGTGCCGCTTCTGCTCACTCTGCAGGACCTGCGGGGATAAAAAAAGAACATTGTGAGTGCCGGGGGGGGCACAGAAGCTGGTCGCGAGGGCCGACTTGTCCCCTCCCCCACCCGGAAGTAGCCAGGACTTTAAAGTCCAGCGGCCAGGGGCTCCCTCCACAGGCTGCGAGCCAAAGGGCTGTGGCCAAAGAAGCGCAGCACTTTGGGACACTTCGGGGGCCGCAGGGCAGCAGGGGACACTTTTTGTGAGGTGCTTTTTGTCCAGGACTAGGGAGGAGGGATGGGGGTGTAGGAGGGGTGGTTAGAGGGAAGGGTTGGGAGGGTCCCAGTGACTGACCCTGGTGACATCAGGAAAAGGACTGGGGGGAGTATTGGTGGGATGGGGGAGGAGCACGTAACCAGTGAGAGAGGGAGTTGGGTGGGGGAATATGGCCCCTACCGGCCCCTGGTGGCAGCAGGATGGCCAGGGGGGTGGGAAGGAGGTTTTGGGGGAGTGGGTTGGGGGGAAGGCGACAGGGTGAGCATTCAGGTTTAGGGGGCTAGGTTTTGGTGGATGGAGGGGAGGGTGTGGCTATTGGGGTGATTCTGGGGTGAGGACGGTATGGTCCAAGGGGTTGCATGGCACACACCCCTAGGGGACCGAGGTACCTGAGGGATGTGCAGGTTGCCATCCCCCTGCTGAGGGAGAGGGAGGAGCCACGTCCAAGGTCCATATGTGGGGGGCTGCTGCTGCTAAATGTGAGGTCTGTTGTGAACAATGCCCCAATTGTCCGGGATTTGATCTTGGATGGGGCATTGGACCACGCATGTATTACGGAGACCTGGCTGGACGAGTTGGCCGGTCCAACTTTGGCCAATCTCGTTCCGACTGGGTATGCCATGCAGAATCAGCCCCGCACGGATGGCCGGGGAGGTGGTGTAGCTATTATTTTTAGAGAGGACTGGCCGGTTAGGAGGTATCCAGTCCAGGAGATTGTGGGTATTGAGGCCCTTCACTTGGTGTTCTATTTGGCTGGGGGCAAGCTAGGAGTGCTGCTGGTATACTGGGCTCCTTCCTGTCCGGCAGCATCCCTTACTGCTCTAGCAGAGCTGGCCTTGGAGGTGGTTCTGGGCTCCTCTTGGATCTTGGTTCTGGGGGACTTCAATATCCACGCCGATGCCGGCCTTGTCGGGGCGGAACGAGAATTCATGGCCGCCATGGCAACCATGGATTTGCCCCAGGAGGTTATCTGCCCGACCCATGTGGGGGGGGGCACATCCTCAACCTGATCTTCAGTTCTGGCCTTGAGGCAGGGGGTCTGGTTATGGGGGAAGTTAAGGTGGTGCCCTTGTCATGGATGGACCATTATCTCCTTCAGGCCAGTCTTCTAGCGCACCCCCTCCAGAGGGGGAAGGGACCAGTTAGGATGGTCTGCCCTTGGAGGCTGATGGAACCCCAGTGGTTCCAAGAGGTCCTGAAGGAGTTAACCCTGGACCTGGATGGTCACTCTGTCGATGAGCTGGTTCAACATTGGAACAGCTTGCTGGAGGAGGCCATCGACAGGCTGGCTCGGAGATGCCTTCTGCCGCGGTATCATCACCGCAGGGCCCCTTGGTTTACTGAGGGGCTACGGTGTATGAAACGAGTAGGCAGGAGGCTGAAGCGACGCTGGTGTTGAACTCGAACTGACACCAACCGTCTTCTCCATAGGGCCCATTTGTGGTCCTATGTTGAGGCTGCGAGGACAGCAAGGAAGGAGTTCCTGACTGTCCTCATAGCGTCTGCGAAGTCACGCCCGGCGGAGCTGTTTTGGGTGGTGTGGGGGCTGGTTAGTCCAGCCTCCCTCCGCCTGGATGGGGACTTGTCCCAGGCCCACTGTGAGGAGTTTGTCAACTACTTAGCTGACAAGATTACTCGGATTCACAGCGACTTTGATGCTGGATTAGGGGCAGTAGGGGGAGAGCACGAGGTGATGGAGGCCCCGTCCAGTCCAGCTTTGTGGGGGGAGTTTCAGGAAGTGACGCCAGCTGAGGCAATGGATGTCTTGGGGTCTGCGAGGGCCACCTGTTGTGAACTCGATACATGCCTGTCCTGGTTGGTGAAAGCCTCCAGGGAGACGTTGGGGATGGTGCTGGTGAGGGTAGTGAACATGTCCTTGCAGCAAGGGAGGTTGTCGCCCAGCCTCAAGGAGGCTGTGGTGTGCCTCCTGCTGAAGAAATCATCTTTGGACGTGGATGCGCTCGCCAGTTACCGACCTGTCTCTAACCTTCCCTTTTTAGGCAAGGTTATTGAGCGGGCGGTGGCACTCCAGTTCCAGGTGCATCTGGATAGCATCGGCTTCCTAGCCCCTTTTCAATCAGGGTTCCGCCCCGGCTATGGCACTGAGACGGCGTTGGTGGCCTTGGTCGACAACCTCCACCGGGAGATGGATGCAGGATGTTCAACATTTCTCATCCTGCTAGATCTCTCGGACGCTTTTGAAACCATGGACCATGGGCTGCTGTTGAGGCGGCTGCGTGACATGGGGGGCCTGGACAGGACCGTTCTTGAGCAGTTCCATTCATTCCTCTCGGGGAGAAGCCAGCGGGTGGTGATGGGGGATGAGACATCGTGCCCCAGTGCCTTATCATGTGGCATTCCGCAGGGTTCTATTCTGTCTCCATTATTATTTAATGCTTATATGCAGTCATTGGGGGAGGTCGTGAGAGGGTTCGGGGTGCGGTGTCACCACTATGCTGATGATACTCATCTGTACCTCTCTTTTTCAACTGACCCAGACTCAGCTGTCTCATTGCTATCCCAGTGTTTGGAGGCCGTGGCGGAATGGATGCGGCAGAGCAGACTGAGGCTCAACCCCGATAAGACGGAGGTGATGTTGGTGGGAAGAGCGAAGGAGGTAGTGACCCCCCTAATTGGGGGGGCACACCATCCTATAGCTCAACAGGTCCGGAGTCTGGGGGTGATATTGGACGCGGGCCTCCACCTGGAGCGGCAGGGGGAGGCAGTCACTAAGGTTGCCTTCCGCCAGTTGCATCTGGTGCTAAGGCTTCATCCGTTTGTCTCCGGCCCAGACCTGGCCTCCCTCATCCATGCCTTCGTCACCTCGAGACTGGACTACTGCAATACGCTCTACGTGGGGCTTCCCTTGCTCCTGGTTCGGAGGCTGCAGGTAGTGCAGAATGTGACGGCCCATCTCATTACGGGGACGGATCGTTGGGAGCACATTACTATGCTCCGGACTCTGCACTGGTTGCCAATAGCGTACCGAGCCAGGTTCAAGGTTTTGATGTTGATCTATAAGGCCCTTTACGGTCTGGGACCCTCGTAGCTCAGGGATTATCTCTCTCTCCGCACCCCAGAGCGGCTCCTTTGGTCAGCCGGGGATGCCTTCTTGGAGGTTCCCCGCATAAACCGGGGGCCCAAATGGAGAGGGCATTCTCGGTGGCCAGGGCACGCCTTTGGAACTCCCTTCCGGAGGAAGCTCACCTGGCCCCAAGCCTGTTGATATTCTGGCGGTATTGTAAAACATGGCTGTTCGTCCAGGCCTTTGGGGTGGGAGTAGGTTAGGGTTTTTATCTCCCCTACGCTGTTATTGTTTATTGTGTTAATGTGTCCTGGTGTCCTGTATTTTTGATGTATTTTAAACTGTTTTATATTTGGTTTTATGCTTATTTTATTGTTGGAAGCCGTCCCGAGCTGTACGCAGGAGGGGCGGGGTATAAATTTGAAAAAAATAATAAAAAAAATATATGTAAAGGCTTATTCAATACTTTTTGAATCCAGTTATGCCCCGTCTAAATTAAGGGCACATGGGAAATATATGGGGATTTCCATAATTTTTGGAACTGCACATGATCCTCTTTCATTTTCTTTATTGCAATAAAGAAAATGAAATTCACACTCCTAGAAATTTAAAGTACACCTGGTGTTGAGTAATTCCAAATGTGGGTCAAACATTTTGCACAGCCATAGGAGTTGTATACTCAAATGCTTAGCCCAACTTAACTGCTGAGTTAATTAAATGTAGCAAAAGTTTGGGTTCCCTCCCTCCCCCTCAGGAACTGTGGACTTACTAACTCCTTGATTCACAGGAGTTATAACTGTGCTGCAAATGAACTATATTGTTATTGTATGTGTAAATGCTTGTCCTGGTGTATGGTCTGCTTCCACTCCATATTGCACCCATTCACCTCAATGAAAGCATATTCCATAATGCCCCACTGGCACATAAAAGCAGTCCATACCAGCACAAGGGAAATAAATGTCTCTGCCCATTCAGGTGGTCCGCTAAGCAATAAATAACTGTTTGGTGAAAACCACTGGGGTTACTTACTGTGCAGTAAAGTATTAAGAACATAACATAAGAACATAAGTAGTGCCATACTAGGTCAGACCAATGGTCCATCTAGCCCAGCATCATGTTTCCAACAGTGACCATTCACAGTGGCTTGGGAGAAGCACCCAACAGGTCACAATGGGGGAACCATTCCCTGTTGTTTCCCCCAGCTCCTGTCATGTTCCCTGATCCTGTCTGGCTAATAGCTGCTAAGCTATTAAGTTTCTTCCAGAAACTTGTCCAAACCTCTTTTAAACTCAGCTATAGTACTGGCCCTTACCACAGCCTCCGGCAGTAGATTCCACAACCCAATTACACACTGAGTGAAAAAATATTTTCTTTTATTTGTTTTAAACTTGCCACCGATGAGTTTCATGGAATGTCCCCTAGTTCTAGCACTAACTGAGAGGGTAAATAACTGCTCCTTGTTTATTAGTTCCACACCACACATGATTTTATAGACCTCTATCATATCTCCTCTCAGTCATCTCTTCTCCAAACTGAAGAGCCCCAACCTACCAAGCCTCTCCTCATACGAGAGCCCTTCCATGCCCTTGATCATTTTTGTTGCCCTTAACTGTACCTTATATAGTTCAGCTATGTCTTTTTTGAGATGGGGAGACAAGAACTGCACACAATATTCGAGGTGCAGTCGCACCATTGAGGCATTATGACCTGTTTTATTCTCTATCTCCTTCCGAATAATTCCTAACATTCTGTTTGCTTTCTTGACTGCTGCCATGCACTGCCACTGGTCCTCTGGTACATCCTGGAGCACTGCCAGCGGAGCAGGCCAGCCAAACCTGGGGCACTGGCCTAGACCAGAGCTGCTGTCTGCCTGCTGAGCGGACACATTCTTCAGCACCATTCCCATCCGTCCATTGTCCTTGACAGTACTAGAGAGTTATGGGCACCCGCCTAAAGCATTGGGTGATTAACCACAACTCTGTGGTACTGCCCATTGGATTCCCCATTGTGACTGTTGGTTCTTCTCCCATGCGATCAAGATTGGCCACTGTCGGAGGACAGGATTCTGGGCTTGATGGACCATTGGTCTGACTCAGTATAGCACTACTTATGTTCTTATGTGGTGCAGAGGCAGTGGGGGTGGCACCACATGGGCAGACTGTAGACCAGGGACACCACTGTGTCCATCTAAAGTGGCCTAAGCAAGGCTGGAAAGAGGAGGACGTGGCACCACCAGAGCTGCTCGGGGGGCAGGCAGTCTTCGTGTCCGTCCATTTTTAATTCAGATGATATACCTTTTATTGGATTAACAACTTTTGGTGAGAGTGTGCAATCTTCTGATCCACCCAAGCCTTGTTACATGCCTGAAGAAAGGCCCTGTGTGGCCTGAAAGCTTGCATATTCTCACCAAAATGTAGCTTGTCCAATAACAAAATATCATCTAAAGTACTTTGTCTCTGGCTCATATATATTCTGACAGAAGATAGTGACAAGATGGATTTCCAAAGGATCCAGACTGCAAGAATTTGTGGGGAAGCAAATCAGTGCTGAACAATTTAAAATTAATAAATGGTTTCAACTTGAAATGAGCTTATTGACCACTGCTATTTCCTAAAGAAAACTATAGGGAACATATAGCAGAACTTTTTTTTTAATGTAAAATTTTTATCCCGCCCCTCCTGCCCACAGATAACACATGTACTTTGAATATATTTGAACAAATTAAATGGTATAAATGAATGTTAAATTAGGGTGATTTCAGACGTGATGGGTGCCCGGTTCGCCACAGTGGATTCCCGGTGGGGGTGGACCGAACAACCATGCCCCGGGGCGAATAAAAGCCCCGAACAGATGTGATGGGACCAGGACCATGGCAGGGAATCGAGTCAGCAGATTACGGGCTGGGGCAGCAGACATGACACAGATTCCCGGCCATTGTTAAAACACCCAGAAACCACCGGGCAGGGGAGGGACACAGACATGGATGCCTGAGGGAAAATGAAGCCAAAAGGCACACAAGGGAATGCCCACACAAGGGAAACAGGAAGGGAGGGGGGAGAGGGAGAAAAGCCGGCCAGGTAACACAAACAACAGGTACACAGACAGCGGGACCACAGTGGAACACACAGCACAAGCACACGCCCGGGCACACACACACACACACAGAAAAGGAAAAGGAAGGGAAGAGGGACACGGGTACCCGGACAACACACAAGGCACACCGGTCATGGGGGGGGACAGGGAAGAGGGGGGGAAACTGAAAAGGGGCAGGGCAGAACATAGGCAACGGCAACCACAACCCCCACAGCAGAACTGTCCGCACGGGCACCCCCACAGCAACACAGGCAGCCCCAGAACGGGGGTCCCCAGGAGCTTGGGACCAAGGCACAGTGGGGGCCTGCACTGCACAGTGAGTTGACCGGGAACAGTCCAGGAGGCACACGTAGACTCCACACCTGGAGAGGGGCCAATGGAGGGCAGGCAGGAGAGCCAGTGCAGCACCACAGGTCCAAGGACGCACACAAACCCCTGGAGGAAGGAGCAAGGGGCAGTCCGGGGGGCCCAGAACCCTGAAGTCACACAAGCACCCAAGGGGGGGCGGGGCAGCAGGTGGCAGTGCTGGTGGGTGGGGACAGTCCACTGGACACAGGCCGGTCGGCGAGGCCATGCAGAGTGCCAGACCCAGGCACCAGGGAAGGCAACCATGGAGGGGAACCCCGGGTGTGGAGGCAGACCCACCCCAGGAAATAGGCAGCACAGCAGCATGGCAGAGATATCAGGGAGGGATCAGCCAGTGGAGACCGGCCCCCTGAGCACGGGTGGGAGCCCACATGGAGGCAGTCAACTGGGGGACCGGGAGGCACACCAGGACTCACAGCCAGCTGTTGGGGGCTACAACGGGCCCATGGGCCGGGTGCCCCACCCGGTGAACCAGGTGGGGCCAATGAATCATGCCCCGGTGGTACCCCAACAAGGACATGTGGTGAGCAATCAGGTAGTAGGCCTCGAAGGGATCCTGGATGGACAGCCCACATCTGACTGGAACCACACGTCCGACATCGCCAACAGCTCCGCCTCGGTAGGCTCCGACACACAGCAGTCAGCAGCAGGGGGCCACGGAAGCTGTCCCAGCTCCAACAGCTGGTGGTACACCATCCCACGGGAATGCTGGTACCCACAGGCCCCCATTGAACACAGCCAAAGTAGGACACGGCCAAGATAGGGCCCCCTTCCACAAGGCAGATCCTGTAGGCGGCCAGACTGCACACAGACAGCGAAGACATGGTCTCAGCCGCGGACCAGGCCAGATGACAGCCCCTCATCTCCGGGATGCACCCATAGGGGAAGGGAACCAGCCCCAGAGTCTCTTAATGCAGCCGGCAATCACGAGCGCTCACCTCATAGCTGAAGTAGCGAAGACCAGAGCTCAGGCTCGAATAAGCACCTGAATGGCTGTCAGGGCATCCCAGGAGAAGCTGCATGGCCGGGGTATACCACATGTCACACAGGGACATGGTCTCGCGGAAGGTCCAGCTAGGGGGAGCCCCATGGGGGCTGGGAAGCGGGAGCCCGGTGGATGCACAACCAGCTATGGTCCAGCTATACAGGGAGAATAACACCATGGACAGGGGGGCACACATACCCTCCAGGACTGGGGGGGCCTCCAAGGGATCCCAAGGACAGGATAGGCAGCCATGGGCCACAACATTGTAGCACAATGGAGCCAGGTATGGGGTGCGGACCCAGCACAGTTGCAGAAAACAATCGCACACCAGAACGGCTAATCAGGCCAGCAAGGACAAGGTGTTGCAAACAGGGAGGGGGTGTGGTGATGGCTGATGGCATGTAGCTGCACAAGAAGCACACAGCCCCACGTGGCCATGCAGGCATGAGGCCCTGTGCGTTGGCAGCAGGTGCACACAACCGCACGCCCATAGACACCAGCACCGAATTGGGAGGCCCGTCCAGCTGGGGGCTGGGGCCTGACCTACCCAGCCATCAGAGGGCCATCATAACCTCCCCCAACTGCCAGTGTCCCCACCACCATGGAGCGGGACAGGGCAGCTGCCTACTGGATGTACCTCACGCTCGCAGCCGAGTGGTACCATGACTACACCAAGCAGCTGCGCCTCCTTACTGCAGAGCTGCACGTGGGCACCTGCCTGCGGGTTACCCTGGCCTGGAGGGCTGCAAGGATCCACAGGGCCAACCATGGCTGCAGGAGAGCCCTTGCCTGGCTCAGGGCGCAGAGACTCTCTGGGGCAGACTGGCAGGCTGTGAGCTGGGGCCGAACCCGGCCTGCAGTGCTCTGCGAGGCGGCCGGGCACCTCCAGTGGGGGAGGGAGACCATGCTCCAGGCAGCCCTGCTCGCTATGCTCTTTGACAGGTGGATATGGGTCACTGAGCGGGCCAAGGGTTGGTGGGAAAGGGCACTGGCCCAGTGGGACGAGGCAGCCTGGAGGGCCCACTTTAGGATGGACAAGCTCACCCTGATCCAGCTTGCTGAGCTCCTTACGCCCTGGCTGGAGTGACAGCACACCCCCATGAGGACCCCCATCCCCATGGTCCAGTGGGTGGCAATAGGGGTCTGGGCCCTAACAACACCCAACTCCTGCCGGTCCATCTCCCAGCACTTTGGGGTAGGCCTGAGCACCGTTGCCTGTATCCTACAGGATGTGTGTGAGGCTGTGGAGGGCATGCTCCTGGACAGAATGATCCAACTGGTGGAACAGGGGGCCGTGATGTCAGGATTTGCGGCCGGAGGCTTCCCCAACTGCATGGGAGTCGTGAACGGCACCCACATAGAGATCCTCTGCCCCTCCGCAGGGGAGACTGCAGAGTATGTAAACAGGCACAGGTATCATGATGCCCGGATCATGACCATCTCCCCCTTATATGCCCGGATGTTCTGGGGGGACTTTGATGACATGGGGATGACCTGGATTGAGGGGGTACCAATGCCCCCCTGTATCCTGGGCGACCCTGCCTACCCCCTCACCTGCTGGCTACTGAAGGTCTGCCCAGTTGCACGCATCCCTGAGGAGGTGCTATACAATACCCACCTGTGCTCCAGCTGGACCGTGGTGGAGCGAGCCTTCAGGGCCCTCTAGCAGCGCTGGAGGAGCCTCGCTGGCCGGCTAGATTACAGCGTGGAGACCTCATCCCTGGTGATCGGTGCCTGCTGTGTGCTCCACAACATGTGTGAGACCGAGGGGGCAGTCTTGGAATACCCCGAAGCCATCCAGGCCCCCAGCCTGTTGCCCCTGTACATGAACACCGAGAACCCCAGGGAGTACCGTTATGCCAAGCGCATCTGGGACGGCCTGGCAAGGCATATCAGCCGGGAGGCTGAGGTGTGAGGGCTCCCCCTCCCCTGCCCACCTCTGGGGGTTCCCTGGGCTGTCCCTGCACAGGTGGGGGTCACCCCCCGTCACCCACATATGGCACCTCGGCCTGGAACCTCATGTCCTGTGCCTCTACCTGCTCCAGGGATTGCTCGATGACCGCCTCCATCTGATCCATGGCCGCTATCATCCTCTCCCCCTGTTCCACTGAAGTCCAGTCAATATGCTCCACCTGGTCCTCCCTCCACCAGCGGACCTGTTCCCGGGTTTCCCTCATGTGCTGTGCTGGGGGCATGGGCCCTGGAGACGCTGGTTGCCGGGGATGCCCTGTGGGTACAGGAGGGTGAGTCCAATGCCACCCTGGGTGCCTGCCCCCATCCCAGGATGGGGCAGGGGTCCTGCGGGCCCCAGGTCGTGTCACCTGGCCCCTTCCCACCCCTCTCCTTGGTCCCTCCCACCCCCTCCGACTGTCCAGGGACCCCCTCTCTGCACCCCGGAGGGCCCTCCCACTGAAACCGCATGCCTCACCTGGTTCCTCTGCCTGCTGTCCGGGCTCCTCAGCACCTGCCTGCTCATCTGCCTGGGTCTTGTGCCGGGGTGTTCTGTGCCCTGTGGGTGAAGAGGGGGGTTGTTGGTGTAGGGTTGCGCGGTTGGGTGAGTGCAGACCGGGCCCCCTTCCCGCCTTGCCTTTGGGGGGCTGGGGCTGGGCTGGCCCATCCATCCCTCTCTCGTCCCCTGCCCCCTGTGGTCCCAGTCCCTCTCCCCTCCGGGTCGCCCGCTTACCCTCAATGTCGGTCTCGGATCCTTCTGAGGCTGGCTCCTCGGTGTGGGAGTGCTCCCCCATGGACCACTGGCTGAGGGTGATGAGAGTGCTGGCCTCATACTCCGCTTGTCCGGCCTGGGGGTGAGTGCTCTCCGGGCTGCTTTCCGGGGGGGCCTGCAGGTGCCAGAGGTCCTGGGGCATTCCTCCTGGGGGCCTGGGACCCTGGAGCTTGTGTCTACCAGGGGGGCGGTGAGGGGTGGGGGTACCTCAGCCATTTCCCTTCCCTGGACCACTGTGCTCCCCACAAGCCGTGGGGTGACTATTGACCCCTTCATGTGGAGTATTCGGTCCATGGCATCATAGAAGGGGGCAGTCCAGGCTCCGTGTCCTGACCGCCTATTGTTGTCCCGGATTACCTTGTACCCCCTCTTCAGCTCCTTGGTATGGCACTGTGCCATGGTGCGATGGTGCCCCGCTGCCTCCATGTCCCCCACTATGTCCTGGTAGACATACTTGTTGTGCTGGTTGAGCGCGCGCTCCAGCTGGTACTCCAGGGTCCCCCAGATCTGTATGAAGTCCCGGGTCTCCTGCAGCCCTCACTGGCCCCCTCTGTGGTAGGGCTTCCTCCCTCACCTCCCTTGTGAGTCCTCCTCCTCCACCGCCTCCTCCTCCACCTGGGCTGGGCCGGTGTCCTCTGGGGGCTCATCCACCTGGGCCCTTTTCCATATCTGCGGGATGCAGGGGGTGGGGAGGGTTATAGTTGGGTGTGGTTCTTGCCCCTCTTGCGGGGTGCCCCCTTTCGCCTCCTCCCTGCCGGGATTCTGGGCTGCCCCCCTTGGTGCCCCTGGGCCCCCTGTTCCCCTCCCCTTGTTTCCCCTTACCCGTTTCTGGGGTGCCTCCTACCCCGGTCCGGCTGCTGTCCCCGGGGCATCCTGTCCCAACTGCAGTGGGTGCTGCCCCTCCGCCTCCTCCATCCTCAGCACGACCCCTGCCTCCCCCTCCTCCGCCTGCACTCCCTCCACCGCTGCCACTGTCTCCTTCTCCTCCACCCTCGCTTTCTCTCCCACCGCTCTCTTCCACGTCCCTCTTCGCTCCATCCCACTACACTTCCCTGCTGCGGATTTCCCTTTAAATCTCCCTCCGGTGGCTGCGTTGTTGCTGGTTGCCTGGCAGCGACGCTGCATGCTTTGTTCCTGGCTGGGTATAATTTTCTTTTGTTGCGGATGGTGCTTGCCGTCCAGATGTTACTTTTTGTTGTTTCCCGGTGGGAATCTCTTTGACCATGCTTCCGGAGATTGTCCTGCGGGGAGCCCCAGAAGCGTGGTTACAATTGACCCCATGTGAGTATTGACCATGATGAATATCTGGCAGCCGCCGAACAGATGTTCAGGGCGCTGTGGCCCTGCCAGATTGAACGTGGTTCACTGTGGTTGAGCGTGATATCATAACGTCTGAAAATACCCTTAGTATAGCATCACAGAACATTTTAAACCAAATTAATTAATACAGTTTGTTTCTCGTTGCGAGATCTAAAGCTGCATTGACTAGAAAACAGGAGGCAATTTAGGTGTATCTAGAGCTGATTTGGCAATGAATTTTTCACTTGATATCTTTTTTCAAATTTGAGATACTCTACTTAGTCTACTCTAACTATTGGGAAGTTATTACCTTTGTGCCTTCATTCAGTTTTTTTGCATACTTCCTCTGAAGCACTTTCAGCTGGCTACTTTTCGAAGCAGGATGTGTAATTAGATAGACCATTGATCTGCCTTAGAATGGTAATTTCTATGTCCCTTTGCATTGGCCCTTTTCACACAGACACTCTAACACAGTTAAAATGGGTGTTACATGTTATTATACATGTTGTATGTCACCCACAGGGCAACACTGCAGCTCTGCAACATGAGCCTTTTTCACATGAGATACCTCCACCCAATTTTGCTGGATAGAGATGGGTGGAGGTGTCTGTGAACAACACAGGTGGTGGGTGTAGGTGTGTGCATGCTCCCGCGCAACACCCATCTCTACCCACCACCCACCCATGGGGCAATCGACTCCAATGCTGGTTGTTTTGTGGATGGGTGGTGGATGGAGATTAGTCTTGCGTGGGAGCATGTATGCACCTACACCAACCGCCCGTGGTGTTCACACAGACGCCTCCACCAATCTCCACTGAACAAAACTGGGTGGAGGCACCTCGTGTGAAAAGGACCCATGTTTCAGTGCTGCAGTGTTATCCTATGGGTGCCCTGCAACATTTTAAATAAAATGTAACACCCATTTTATTGGTGTTAGAGTGTCTGTGTGAAAAGGGCCATAGTCACACATTTCAAATAATATTTTTACATGATATAACACATCAAAATAGTTTCATGGAATCTCACTTAAGGTGGCATCTTCTGGTATAGAATATTAGGAGTTTTAAGATGCTAGGATGAAAAAGCCTTTTAATGTATGATTCAAAAAGGAATTATTCTTAGATAAAAAAATCTTTGGTTTAAGAGAGGAGATAAAGCTTTTACAAATTCACTCCTGCTCCAAAAAGCATAGAAATTGTAAGTTAAGGCTCCTGTCTTAACTTGTGTGCCATGTAATCAGTAAAAACGTTGCACAGTCTTATGTACTGTGCTAGCTTCCAACTTCAGTTCCATATGATTAGGGTGGTCATACGTCCCCTTTAAAAGAGGACACTTATGAAAAATACATTCCCCAGAGCTGCATTGTTTTCAGTATAGCCCTGTACCATGTATTTTTCACAAGTTTCCACTTGTGGCCACCCTACACATGATGCATCCACACTTTGTCTTAGTCTTTCATTCCCCACCCACTTTCTCTGCAGGTTGGAGGCAACAGTGAAGCTGATCCCTCCTCACCAGAGCGTTTCCCTTGCAGGTCCAAGCTTTGTCAGTTTGACCGGTAGGTTTGTTTTGAAGGTGGAGGTTTTGAAGCCTCCTCAATTTCACCTGCCAGTGGGTTTTCTTGGTAGCCCAAAAATCCAGCATTTCCTGTGCATTTCCCTTTCAGCTACAGTTTGTCAGTTTCAACAGTTTTCTTCCCATCTCTCTCCCCATCTGGGAGCAGCCTCATAGATTCCATAACTCGGGGTGAGGGATTGAAGGTGGGAGACTACTTTGCAAACTGGAGCAGCCTCCTTGGGTGAGCATTTCCCATGCAGCCCCAAGCGTTGTTAGTTTTAACAGTGAGATTGGTTTTGTAGCTGGGAGCTCTTCACTCTGTAAGCAATACTAAAGCTCCATGGTCCGTCTATACGCAACACTGACAAACCTCTGCCCAGCCATATGCAACAAAAAACTCCTCTGTCCATCCATATGCAACACTAAACCATTCTGATTTTGTAACCAATAGAATGTTTGCGATTTTAACACTGTAATGCAGTCACCTTAACTCATGTAACACAACAAAATGTTAGACTGCTTTTAGACAAGCAGCCAGGGAAGCACATTCTTCAACGCACCACTGGGAAAAGCCGCATGGGACACGCTTAGATGCACTGGAATTGGTCTGGTCACCCACCATAGGAATTGGTGGCATGTGCAGCCTCTTTGAAGATGTGTTCTGGAAACCTCGATATCGGGGGTTTCCAGAAAGTGTGTTCAAAGAGACTGCACGTGCCACCAATTCCTATGGTGGGCACCCACTTCTGGTGAACGTAAATGCACCTGAGCAGCTTTTCCCAGAAGCACATTGAAGAACATGCTTCCCTCCCTGGCTGTTCATGTAAAAGCATCCTTAGTGAAATACACAGCAGGAAGCTGCTTTTGTCATTTGTGCCCCTTTCACACAGGGGTGTACTTCAAGAATCTAAAAACTTCACAACCAATTTTAAAAAATCTAAAACAGAAGATGTCCGACTAGAATACTGGAACACACCTAGATTTCTTAATTATTCTGCCAGGACTGAGATTCCAAAAGTAATTTTTTTTATATAAAACAGAGAAAAATGGCATTTTGCTTCCAAAACTGAAACTGCTATAACTCACTCATTTTAAAGGGAGATTTCCTGAAGTTTGCGCAAATTTCACACCCCACCAAAGCAAACCTCCCTACTAAATTTCATATTGATGGGATAAACTGTTCTGATTTTAAAACCAATAGAATATTTGTGATTTTAATGCTGCAATGCAGCCACCTTAACTAAAGAGTGGCTCAATTATACGCAATATTGAAAGATCTTTAAACTAGTTTTCATTTGAAAATGTCACACATTTTCTTAACATTTCAGAAATCAGTTTCTAGATTAATGTCATCGGTAGAGCTGAAAAAAGTACCCCCAAATATTGGTGTACCCATTGAAAATACAATACCTGACTTGACTCGATAATGCCGCATACCAATTGGTGCTTGATTTACTGGCCAATACTTCAAGTTACCAATTTTGTTACCATGTTACCTATTCCGTTACACCATGACCTTTGTGCAATTCCTACTTTTGCACCATTTTCACTCTGCACATCTTTTTCCTACCTGGACCTAGAGTTGGGGAACAGAGGGGAGAAGAAGACCTGGCAAGGGTAGTGTAAGTTTACCTAGTTTTCCCATTGGCCAAGATAGGCAAGGGCAGTAGGTCACATTTGGATACAACTTTGCTATTGGTCAGGTGGGCAGAGGGGCTGGGACTCCTAGGAGGGTGCAACTGGAAGGGCAAACATAATGCCATTTTGAGCCCTTTACTAAAGGTAAAATGTGTTGGGGTGACAGAGTGTAACCTCTATGCCGGATCTTGCAGTTACTGGTGAGTGAGCAATCCGCCTGCCCTAACACTCCCTGCAGTTATTCAGTTGTAGCATTTACTTTTAAAAAGATTTCTTTCAAAATTTTAATTGTAATACCTTGCCTTTTATTACTCTGGTCTTTCTCCTTTCTAACCTTCTCCTTCTTGACCTTGACCTTGACTTGACTTGACCTTCATTAATCTTCTCCATGGCATGTATGTGTTCCTGGAGGACGTTAAACCACATTTTCTTCTCTTTTTAAAAAAATTTAAATGAATTGCTTCTCCATGTTCAGATATTAGCTTCTCAATTAGTGTTTCAGCATCAGCACTGTTTTCTATTCATGACTCAGTGGGATAAGAATGTATTTTAATATCTATGGCCATTCAGTCTTTTGCACCACTGAAATTATCACCAGGGTGCAAATTAATCTCAGTTAACATGGCTGATATTTTTGTAATTAATAGCCAAAGAATTGGCTTGAAAATACAGTACCTTTCACGTAGGACACAGGCAGTTATCAGTAATGACTTTTGTTTACCACCCACCTTGTATAATTCAAGCTAGTGACCTTTGTAATGAAAAATGTTGGGCTCCTGTCCAAGACATACCATTCTTGCAAAGTGTTTTGCATCAGCTTTTAGTCCCTTGAAACTTTTACTTGGACCTGGATACAAGTTGCATATATTTTATTTAGCATTTTATTATCTGCTCTTTGGTGTCTTTAATCTCTCCAACAAAACCTAACTGCTATAGCAACAAGAAACATAAATATGAGTAAGAAAGTAAGTAATAGGAACAGTACCAAAAAAATCCTTCTCTGTCAGAATAAGTGAGCTCCTAAACTGGTGCATAACAGAACAGATGACAGGAGAGCTAGTGATAATACATCATAATGACAAGACCACAATTGCAGTATATTACAGTATAGGCATGTTGTGTGCGTGCGTGTGTTTCTGTATTCTTTAGAGATGAAAATTTCAAATTTTTGTGTATACCAAAGTTTGCTATACATTTTTAATGAAAAAGTTGGGGAAACATTTTACATATATATAAAATATATTTATGCGGTGCACACACAGCATAAATTCACATTGCATGTAAAAATCCCATGTGCAGGAGTTAAGACGTGATATTTCAGACGTTAAAGCCAGTCTCATGTTCTTTTAAAACTGCAAATTAAATACCTTGACATCAAGCACAGGACCTGGTGCTAGGGGTAATGGTGGCAGAGCCACTTGGTAATAGTAATCCTAATATAATCAAATTTGACATAGCTATAGGAGGGAGATTTCCCCCCCCCCAAAAAAAAAACCTACCAGAGTAACATTTAACTTTTAAAAGGGAAACAATGAAAAAATGCAGTTAGAAGGAAAATGCTAGTTAGAAAGAAACAAAAAGTAACAGCTGCAAGGGTTAAATTAATGTGTGGAAGAGGCATGGAGGTTATTTAAAAACACCATCTTGGAAGTGCAGATTAAATGTGTTCCACAAATAAAAAAAGGTAGCAAGAGGACACAACGGGTAATTTTAGACGTGACAGGCCCGGAGGCCCGCCACACTCAATCATAGACCGGGATCTGTTTCAGAAATCTGTCCGGCCATCCTTCAGACGTGCCAGCCTGAGTCCTAGTGGGGATCAGGGAGGGGGTGGGGCTACATGGCACGACATGCGGCCACACAACTCCGCCCCCCGTGCTTCCCTGGCCCGGGAGACAGGAGGGTACTGCGGCCAATCCAGCCACTGCGCCCGATCCCATCCCATGGTCGGGACCACGATCCGGGTCAGCTGAAGGTAACAGATGTTACTTTCAGCCGATCCCAGATCATGGCCACCATTATCATGGTTGGGACCTGATTTCCACCACGATTCTGGACCTCCAGGCTGCCGGAGGTCCAGAATCATGGTCAATTTGATTCCTGTCAGTGGTTCACAGTGGTGAACATTTGTCGGGGAGCAAATAGACATTACGGGACAAATGGCCACCACAGGGGGTTCACTGTGGTTGACTGTGGTCTCGTAACGTCTAAAATTACCCAACTTCTGCCATATGGGTCTATTAGAGCCAAAAAGGCATCCTTTAAAAAAATTAAAAGCTAATCCTAATGAAGAGAATAAGAAAGAGCGTAAGCATTGCCAAATTTGAAATTAGATGTAAAATGTTAATAAGACAGGCCAAGAAGAATTTGAGTAGCAACTCAATAAAGACAAAAAAAAGTAATAATAAATACTTTTTCAAGTACATCAGAAGCAAGAAGCCTGCTAAAGAGTTGGTTGGGCCTTTAGATGACCAGGGGATGAAAGAGGCACTCAGTGAGGATATGAATATTGCAGAGAAGCTGAATGAATTCTTTGCCTTGGTCTTCACCAGATCACCAGGAAGGATGTTGGGGAGATACCCATACCGGGCCGAGTCTTTGTAGGTGAAGAATCGGAAGAACTTTCCAAAATAAGCATGACTCTGGAGGAGGTTCTAGAGCAAATTGACAAACTAAATAGTAACAAATTATGAGGACTAGATGGTATTCATCACAGAGTTTTGAAGGAACTCAAATATAAAGTTGCAAAAAGTTGTAAAATATAAACTCAAATATAAAGTTGGTAATTTGTAACCTATTGCTAAAATCTGCCACTGTACCAAAAGATTTGAAGGAAACACAAATGTAATACAAATATTTTAAAAGGGTTCCAGGGGTGATACTGGAAACTAGAGACTGGTAAGCCAGATACTGGTGAGCCAGATGTCAGTGCCAGACAAACTGGTGGAAACAGTGGTCAAGAACAGAGTTACTGAGCATACTGATAAATATGGTTTAATGGGGGAAGAGTCAACATGGATTTAGGAAAAGGATGTCATGCCTCACTAAACAAGTAGGCAGGAGGCTAGAGCGATGCTGGTGTCGTCCTCGCTCTGATTCCGACTGACTTCTCCATAGGGGCCCATTTGCGGTCCTATGTTGAGACTGTGAGGACAGCAAAGAATGACATCCTTGCTGCCCTCATAGTGTATGCAAATTCACGCCCAGCGAAGCTGTTTCAGGTGGTGTGGGGGCTGGTCAGTCCAGCCTCCCTCCGCCTCGGGGACTTGTCCCAGGCCCGCTGTGAGGAGTTTGTCACCTACTTCGCAGACAAGATTACTTGAATGCAGAGCGACTTTGACACCGGGTTGGGGGCAGTAGGTGGAGAGCTTGAGGTTACGGAGGCCCTGTTTGGTCCAACTTTGTGGGGGGAGTTTCAGGAAGTGATGCCAGCTGATGTGGTGGATGTTCTGGGGTCTGTGAGAGCCACCAGTTGTGAACTTGATCCTTGCCCATTCTGGTTGGTGAAAGCCTCCAGGGAGACATTGGGGACGGTGCTGGCAAGAGTGGTTAACGCGTCCCTGAAGCAGAGGAGGCTGTCACCCAGCCTCAAGGAAGCTGTGGTGCACCCCCTGCTGAAGAAACCATCATCAGATGTGGACACACTTGCCAGCTACTGACCTGTCTCTAAACTTCTCTTTAGGGAAGGTTATTGAGCGGGCAGTGGCAATCCAGCTCCAGGCGCATCTGGACAGCATCGGTTTATTAGACCCTTTTCAATCTGGGTTCCGTCCCGGCTATAGGACTGAGAAAGCGATGGTGGCCTTGGTTAACGATCTCCACCGGGAGATGGATGCAGGATGTTCTACATTTTTTATCCTGCTAGATATATATCATATATCATATCATATTTATTTATATCCCGCCTCATCTCCAAGGACTCGAGGCGGCGCACAACAAAAATTATACATTCGCTGGAAAAACCAAGCCCACGCAGGGGTCCAGCACACAGTCTCAATACAATACATTAATTCAATAATAATCCAAATTAACAAAATCCCATCCTAACCTATCTGGCCACCCCTACATTCAGGCGGTGGCCCCAACCTCCATGTATCCTGCTCCCACCAGGATACTCAGCAGGCTCCCCCCTCTCTCACCGGGAGGGCCAGCTAACATTACAACATTCAACAACAATGCCCATCCCCCACCCCTTGGCCCCAAAATAGGCCAAGGAGCTACAGGCTTCCCATATTAACGAAACCACACTCAAAAAATTCACAAATATCTACACAAAAACCCTACTTAACACTCCTACCACTACATAGCCACATACCCACTTAGCCTATATCCCACTCAATAACCTCTCCCACAAACACCGGGTACATCCCTCCTGCCTCTATCTTATCTCCTGCTGCCTCTATAACAAACCTTACCACCTCCACCCCCCTCTCACCAGGGGGAGGTGGCCCCACTAAACCCACATCACTTATTAGTACCAAATTGTCCAGTTCTTCCCACTCTCCTAATTCCTCACCTAACCCTACCCACGATACCCCATCACAACCTAACTCCTCTTTTCCTTTCCTCACAACACTCCAATAATCTTGTTCCACTATTCCCCTACCCTTTACCCCACAAGCCACCACTCCTTCCTGCTCCTCCCCCCCTCCTCTCCATCAACAACATGGGTACTACTCCCCCATCACCCTTCCCTCCTTTTTCCCCTATCCTATCCCCCTTCCATACTTGTTCCCCACAACCCTTTCCCCCCTCCCCCCCTCCTGGCCCCGAAGGGCCCCAAAGGGCCGCACCCTTTGGCCGCGTCCCTTCGGCTGGCGGCCGCCAGCTGGCGGCCTGCGGCACAGCCGCCGGGGCTTGCAATTTAAGCCTCCCGGCACTTCCGGTGTTCTGCGGGGGGGGGAGGGCAGGGAGGGGGCACAAGCTCTGTCCCAATCCCCCTCACCTTCACCCCTCTTCGTTCCAGATGGCAAGCTGGACCCCCTCATCGCAGCAACCCCAGAAGCAGCTGGAGAAAACATCCCTGCTGGTAGGTAGTGGCTACATTGTTGCACAGCCGCCGGGGCTTGCAATTTAAGCCTCCCGGCACTTCCGGTGTTCTGCGGGGGGGGGGAGGGCAGGGAGGGGGCACAAGCTCTGTCCCAATCCCCCTCACCTTCACCCCTCTTCGTTCCAGATGGCAAGCTGGACCCCCTCATCGCAGCAACCCCAGGAGCAGCTGGAGAAAACATCCCTGCTGGTAGGTAGTGGCTACATTGTTGCACAGCCACCGGGGCTTGCAATTTAAGCCTCCCAAGATCTCTCGGCCGCTTTTGGTACTGTGGACCATGGGCTTCTGTTGAGATGACTGCGAGACCTGGGGGGTCTGGACAGGACTGTTCTTGAATGGTTCCGCTCATTCCTCTCAGGGAGAAGTGAGCGGGTGGTGTTGGGAGCTGAAACATCTTGCCCCCGCGCCTTGTCCTGCAGCATTCTGCAGGGTTCCATCATGTCTCCTTTATTATTTAAAGTATATATGCAGCCCTTGGGGGAGGTCGTGAGAGGGTTCGGGGTGCGATGTCACCAATATGCTGATGATACTCAGTTGTACGTCTCTTTTTCAGCTGACCCAGACCCTGCTGTCTCATTGCTACCCCAGTGTTTGGAGGCTGTGGCGAAGTGAATGTGGCAGAGCAGACTGAAGCTCAACCCTGATAAGATGGAGGTGATGATGGTGGGGAGGGTGAGGGAGGTGTCAGCCCCCCTGATTGAGGGGGGTTGCCCTCCTATAGCTCAGCAGGTTTGAAGTCTGGGGATTGGTGTTGGACTCAGATCTCCGCCTGGATTGACAGGGGCAGGTGGTGGCAAAGGCCGCCTTCCGCCAGTTGTATCTAGCATGGAGGTTGAGTCCATACATCTCTAGGCCAGACCTGGCCTCCCTCATCCATGCCTTCATCACCTTGAGGCTGGACTACTGTAATGTGCTCTACGTGGGGCTGCCCTTGTTCCTGGTTTGGAGGCTGCAGCTAATGCAGAATGCGGCGGCCCAACTCCTGATGGTGATGGGTCGTCAGGAGCATATAACACCTGTGCTCCGGACTCTGCACTGGCTGCCAAAAGTATGCCAAGCCAGGTTCAAAGTATTGGTACTGATCTATAAAGCCCTTCATGATCTGGGCCCCTCCTACCTCAGGAACCGCCTTGCCCACCGTGCCCCAGAGCAACTCCTTCGGTCTGCCGGGGGTGCCTTCTTGGAGGTCTCCCATGTTAAGCAGGGGGCCACAATGGAGAGGACATTCTCGGTGGCCAGGCCGCGTCTTTGGAATTCCCTGCTGGAGGAAGTTCGCCTGGCCCCAAGCCTTTTGACATTCAGGTGGGCTTGTAAAACCTGGCTGTAAGCCCAGGCCTTTGGGCAGGAGGGGGGAGGGGGAGTTAGGGTTTTAGCTCTTCCCTACCTTTTATTTTTATTTACTTTTCCCAACCCTGTTTTGGTTTTTAAATTGTTGTGTTGTTTTTAAAATGTTATTTTTATGAATGTTTTTTATCAAATTGTACTTAGCATGGGGGTGACTAATAAATGCATAAAATAAATAAATAATCTATTTGAATTTTTTGAGAGTTAAGCCAGTCGATATAGTGTATCTGGACTTTCAGAAGGCATTTGGTAAGGTCCCTCAGGAGAGACTCTTGAGGAAACTTAAGAGTCATGGGATAATAGGCAGTGTCCTATTGTGTTTTGGCTACTTTTTAAAAGATAGGAAGAAAAGAGTAGGACTAAATGGTCAGTTTTCACAGTGGAGAGAAGTAACTAGTAGAGGTGTGTGATCAGAACACGGTTCGGTTGTTCAGTCATTCTGTCGTTCGGTTCGGGTTCGGTTGTTTGGTTCGGTGGTGTTCGGTTTGGCCTAATGTTCAGGGGAGTGGTCTCAGTCTCGGTCTCAGTCTCGCATGATCCCGTGATCACATCGGAAACTGGAAACTGGAAGTTCGAGTGCGTGCATCATTTGTGTGGAGAGAGAGCGTGTGTGCTGTGGCTGTGTGTCTCTGTGGTTTTGTTTGGTGTGGTTTGGCTGTGTTGGACTGTTGTTTTGGATGTGTTGGTTTGGCTGATTGGTTGTGAGTTGATGGGTGTTTTGTTTAGCTGTCTGTTGTGTGTTGGGCGAAAAAATGAAGAGGCTTAGGAAGGTCAAGGTGGAAGAGGTGGAGGAGGAAGAGGCTACTGGATCTTCTGAGGTGGTGGTCAGCTCCTCATCAGAGGAGCAAGAGGGCACAGGAGGTGCTTCCAGGTTTGTAAACTTTATTTTTACTTTGAGGACAAGAAGAATAGTATGAATACTATCCTTTAGAGCGAGCTCACTGGAGTGCATGTGGGTGGGTGGTGGGCAGTCAGGCACAAACAGTGGGCATCAGCGGGTGGCAGCAGATGTCTGCCACAAAGAGAGATGGTGTGGGGGCTCTTCCAGCAGTCATGTATGTGCTGAAGGAAGCACCAACCCAAATACGTGCAAGTCATCCCTAGCAAGGGTCTCCAGTTGCCATCCCTAGCACCCCAAGAAGGCCAGGATTTGCATGTGCCAGCAAGGGTCTTTCCAGTTGCCATCCCTAGCACCCCAAGAAGGGAAGGATTTGCACGTGCCATCAAGGGTCTCTCCTTTTGCCATTCCTAGCACCCCAAGGAGAGAGGACTAGAGTCATCATCATAAATGCATGATATTATTTAGGTGTTGTGTGTTCCTGTTTCAAAGAGGGTGATGATGCCACCCCCGTTACTGGTGCCCAGGCCCCCAGAACCCCATCAAGGCAGAGGTCAGAGCCACTGCCAGAAGAAAGCAGGAACATGAGATCTGATGTCTGGTAGTGGTATGACAAGCTGAAAGATGCCGGATACGCTGTATGCAGGATAAGGCATGGGGGCTGGAACAACAGGGAATGAATTGCCCTATGACCTGTTAGGAAGTTCCCTGCAGAGAGATATTGGCCACCCACCCACTTGTGGAGACAGAATCCAGGCAGCAGGGCTTGACAGATCATTGGTCTGACACAGTATGGCACTTCTTATGTTCCTATCTTTTTATGTTCTTTAGATTATGCAGCAAAAGAATTAAAAGGGGCAGTCAGGGGACAACATCGGGCCAAATCACCTATGTGGAGAACGTCCACGGTGAGAAAGTGAAGTGGCGGGATGTCTCGAGCTCTGGGCACAGGGACTCTGGTGAGGAGGAGTAGCATCGCCGGAAGCAAGGGGGGGGAAGGCCCGGCAGAAGTGCCGCCACCAAAGGCCTTCCCCCTCCAGCACTGATGAGGAGCCTCCAGCCCCCTAGGAAGACGAGGCCAAAGCGTGAAGGGCTTTTCATGCCCAAGTGAGAGGACTACCCTTACAATGGAGAACTGGCTGGTGGGACAGTTCCAGGACCTCGAGGCACAGCAACGCAAGGTGGAGGTATACTCTGAGTACCTCCTCTCGGAGACTGCTGATGTGGAACTGTACCACCAGTGAGACTTCAAATGGCAGGAGTCCTTGGCGGAGACCTTCAACTATGCCTGGCGACACGCCTTTCAGCCAAAGGAGGACTTGCTGCCCGCCCCTCGCTCCCATGCACCCATTTCCCCATTCCCCCTCATTTCCCCACATTCACCCATGGACCCCTACGTTTGTTTCCTTTGTTTATATGTTTTTTTTCTGTTTGATAAAGTTGAATGTTTGTAGTAGTTAGTTTTAAGAGTTGTTATAAAAGTCAATTTGTTACCTTACCAACTTTGTTTGACCTGTTCAATCTTTTATCCCTCTGTGCTTCTTCTGGCAGGTGACAGAATCTCATTGTATATATAGCTTGTTCGATCCCTATCTGACAGAAGCAACAGCTGTAGTGTTAGCATATTAGCCCCAAGATGTGCCAGCTGCAGGGTCTCAACTTGCAGACAGCCCCCCAGGAGGGGTAGGGCTTTTGTCTGTGTGGGTGTGCCAGAGAGAAAGAGAGACAGGCTATTTGGCAGCGGGAAGCAGGCAGGTGCTGGGGGTCAGAGGGACTCTTTCAGCAGCTTCAGCGGGCATTGGTGGGTGCAGAGGAGTAGGCTGGGGGGGGGAGGTTGGTATGTAGGTACCGGTGGCCGCTGTCCAGTCAGGCACGAGCAGTGGCAGCACCCAGATGATGGATCTTGGGACTGGAGTGACTGATTCTGGATGCAGTGGAATGGAATGACAGCCCCCCGTGACTGGAATGATGGTCCCAGAATCTCATTGATGGTTACTGGGATGGGCATGACTGCTTCAGGTACAGTGGAATGACAGCCTATGGGAGTTGAATGATGTCCCTAGAATTAGTGCTTGGTTGGTCACACTTCATTCAATCATGTGATAGGTGGTAGCAGCCAGTACACAAATGCACACAGGCAGGCAGGCACATATAATATGTTGTGTGTTATTTCCATCTCATTCTGGTAGGTTTGCTGGTGAATGTGGCAACAGATGAGAGCTCTCACTGGTTCTGGCAGGTGGCAGACAGCTTGAGATGGATACACCTCTCCCCCTCCACCTTCATCACTCTTGTTCTAGCAGGGAGCCTCTCTCTCTCTCTCTGGCCATATACTTCAGGTGACAGCATGGGTGGAATCATGTCTGTCTCTCCATCTAGAAGTGGGGTGATTTTCTCTCTCTCCATGAACAGCAGGTTGATAACTCGTAAAGAAAAGGTGGAATGACAACTCCCCGTGAGCGAAATAACAGGGCCCCAGAGAACCCTGAGGGGTGGGTCCTGGGGCTAGAGTGGCAGCTTCTAGATATTGGACAGCCCTCCCTGTCAGTAACGTAGGCCCCAAAACCCTGAGGGTGGGTCCTAGGACTGGAGTGTCTGTTTCTTGATGTGGTGGAATTACATCGCCACTGTGTGAGGAATGGTGGCCCCAGACCCATGACGTTGGGTCCTGGGACTAGAGTGGCAGCTTCTAGATATTGGTCACAGCCCTCCCTGACAGTAACGTAGGCCCCAGAACCCTGACGGTGGGTCCTGGGGCTGGAATGACTGTTTCTTGATACGGTGGAAGGAAAGCGCCCTGTGAGCAGAATGCTGGACCCATAACCCTGAGGGTGGGTCCTGGGGATAGAGTGGCAGGTTCTAGATATTGGACGGATAGCCATCCCTGCCAGTAGCATAGGTCCCAGAACCCTGACAGTGGGTCCTGGGGCTGGAGTGGCAGTTTCTTGATATGNCCATCCCTAGCACCCCAAGAAGGCCAGGATTTGCATGTGCCAGCAAGGGTCTTTCCAGTTGCCATCCCTAGCACCCCAAGAAGGGAAGGATTTGCACGTGCCATCAAGGGTCTCTCCTTTTGCCATTCCTAGCACCCCAAGGAGAGAGGACTAGAGTCATCATCATAAATGCATGATATTATTTAGGTGTTGTGTGTTCCTGTTTCAAAGAGGGTGATGATGCCACCCCCGTTACTGGTGCCCAGGCCCCCAGAACCCCATCAAGGCAGAGGTCAGAGCCACTGCCAGAAGAAAGCAGGAACATGAGATCTGATGTCTGGTAGTGGTATGACAAGCTGAAAGATGCCGGATACGCTGTATGCAGGATAAGGCATGGGGGCTGGAACAACAGGGAATGAATTGCCCTATGACCTGTTAGGAAGTTCCCTGCAGAGAGATATTGGCCACCCACCCACTTGTGGAGACAGAATCCAGGCAGCAGGGCTTGACAGATCATTGGTCTGACACAGTATGGCACTTCTTATGTTCCTATCTTTTTATGTTCTTTAGATTATGCAGCAAAAGAATTAAAAGGGGCAGTCAGGGGACAACATCGGGCCAAATCACCTATGTGGAGAACGTCCACGGTGAGAAAGTGAAGTGGCGGGATGTCTCGAGCTCTGGGCACAGGGACTCTGGTGAGGAGGAGTAGCATCGCCGGAAGCAAGGGGGGGGAAGGCCCGGCAGAAGTGCCGCCACCAAAGGCCTTCCCCCTCCAGCACTGATGAGGAGCCTCCAGCCCCCTAGGAAGACGAGGCCAAAGCGTGAAGGGCTTTTCATGCCCAAGTGAGAGGACTACCCTTACAATGGAGAACTGGCTGGTGGGACAGTTCCAGGACCTCGAGGCACAGCAACGCAAGGTGGAGGTATACTCTGAGTACCTCCTCTCGGAGACTGCTGATGTGGAACTGTACCACCAGTGAGACTTCAAATGGCAGGAGTCCTTGGCGGAGACCTTCAACTATGCCTGGCGACACGCCTTTCAGCCAAAGGAGGACTTGCTGCCCGCCCCTCGCTCCCATGCACCCATTTCCCCATTCCCCCTCATTTCCCCACATTCACCCATGGACCCCTACGTTTGTTTCCTTTGTTTATATGTTTTTTTTCTGTTTGATAAAGTTGAATGTTTGTAGTAGTTAGTTTTAAGAGTTGTTATAAAAGTCAATTTGTTACCTTACCAACTTTGTTTGACCTGTTCAATCTTTTATCCCTCTGTGCTTCTTCTGGCAGGTGACAGAATCTCATTGTATATATAGCTTGTTCGATCCCTATCTGACAGAAGCAACAGCTGTAGTGTTAGCATATTAGCCCCAAGATGTGCCAGCTGCAGGGTCTCAACTTGCAGACAGCCCCCCAGGAGGGGTAGGGCTTTTGTCTGTGTGGGTGTGCCAGAGAGAAAGAGAGACAGGCTATTTGGCAGCGGGAAGCAGGCAGGTGCTGGGGGTCAGAGGGACTCTTTCAGCAGCTTCAGCGGGCATTGGTGGGTGCAGAGGAGTAGGCTGGGGGGGGGAGGTTGGTATGTAGGTACCGGTGGCCGCTGTCCAGTCAGGCACGAGCAGTGGCAGCACCCAGATGATGGATCTTGGGACTGGAGTGACTGATTCTGGATGCAGTGGAATGGAATGACAGCCCCCCGTGACTGGAATGATGGTCCCAGAATCTCATTGATGGTTACTGGGATGGGCATGACTGCTTCAGGTACAGTGGAATGACAGCCTATGGGAGTTGAATGATGTCCCTAGAATTAGTGCTTGGTTGGTCACACTTCATTCAATCATGTGATAGGTGGTAGCAGCCAGTACACAAATGCACACAGGCAGGCAGGCACATATAATATGTTGTGTGTTATTTCCATCTCATTCTGGTAGGTTTGCTGGTGAATGTGGCAACAGATGAGAGCTCTCACTGGTTCTGGCAGGTGGCAGACAGCTTGAGATGGATACACCTCTCCCCCTCCACCTTCATCACTCTTGTTCTAGCAGGGAGCCTCTCTCTCTCTCTCTGGCCATATACTTCAGGTGACAGCATGGGTGGAATCATGTCTGTCTCTCCATCTAGAAGTGGGGTGATTTTCTCTCTCTCCATGAACAGCAGGTTGATAACTCGTAAAGAAAAGGTGGAATGACAACTCCCCGTGAGCGAAATAACAGGGCCCCAGAGAACCCTGAGGGGTGGGTCCTGGGGCTAGAGTGGCAGCTTCTAGATATTGGACAGCCCTCCCTGTCAGTAACGTAGGCCCCAAAACCCTGAGGGTGGGTCCTAGGACTGGAGTGTCTGTTTCTTGATGTGGTGGAATTACATCGCCACTGTGTGAGGAATGGTGGCCCCAGACCCATGACGTTGGGTCCTGGGACTAGAGTGGCAGCTTCTAGATATTGGTCACAGCCCTCCCTGACAGTAACGTAGGCCCCAGAACCCTGACGGTGGGTCCTGGGGCTGGAATGACTGTTTCTTGATACGGTGGAAGGAAAGCGCCCTGTGAGCAGAATGCTGGACCCATAACCCTGAGGGTGGGTCCTGGGGATAGAGTGGCAGGTTCTAGATATTGGACGGATAGCCATCCCTGCCAGTAGCATAGGTCCCAGAACCCTGACAGTGGGTCCTGGGGCTGGAGTGGCAGTTTCTTGATATGGTGGGATGACAGCACCCTGTGAGTGGAATGATGGGCACATAACCCTGATGGTGGGACCTGGGGGTGGAGTGGCTGCTTCTTGATGCAGGTGAAAAAGGCTCTCTGCGACTGGAATGATGGGCCCAGAACTCTGAGGGTGTGTCCCTGGGGCTAGAGTGGCAGCTTCTAGATATTGGATGGACAGTCCTCCCTCCCAGTAACGTAGGCCCCAGAACCCTGAGGGTGGGTCCTGGGGCTGGAGTGGCTGCTTCTTGACACAGTTGAATGATGGCTTTCTTCAACCAGAATGATGGACCCCAGAACCCTGACAGTGGGTTCTGTGGCTGGAGTGGCTCTTTGTTGACGCAGTTGAAAGACGGCTCTCTGTGACTGGAATGACGGGCCCCAGAACACTGATCGTGGGTCCTGGGACTAGAGTGGAAGCTTCTGGATGCAATGGCACAGCAGAGGCAGCATTGACAACAGCAGCAGACATTGGATAGCCCAGATGCAGCATTAGCAGTAGGAGCAGACATTGGATTGCCCAAGCACAAAACCCGTGGAACAGCAGAGACGGCATTGGAAGAATTTGCCTGTGCGCTGTACCCATGGACCCAAGCCAGGATGGTAGGATTTGCCAGGGAAGAGCTCCCATACAGCAGCAGACGGCAGCAGCAGGATTGCATGGCCACATTTGGATTTGGCAGAGCAGAATGCCCACGGACCAGCAGACAGCAGCAGTGGGATTATTTATTTTATTTTTATTTTTATTTATTTTTCAGACTTATATCCCGCCCCCTCCTGCAATGCAGCTCGGATTACCAGGCCAGTGGGGCACATCACCCAGGGTTGACAGGGTGGGCAGACAGGAAGCGTGGCATGAGAGGCAGGCAGGTGGGCTGAGGGAGGCTTTGAGCTTGGCAGGGCACTCACATAGGCTGGTGAAGACTGTACAGCACGAGAGAGAGAGAGCCAGTCAGATAGGTGGGCCGAGATCATCTAGCCAGAGGCCGGCTGGCAGTCTTACAGTTTCCCAATGCCACCCTGCCTCATGAGGTCAGTCAGATAAGGCAGCTGAGGTCTTGTAGTATGAGACAGAGAGAGAGGGAGGGCAGGCTACATTCATCCCCTGCAGGTGAGCGAGGCTCCACCCCCTGGGAGGGCTCAGCCCAAGCCACAGGCCAAAGCTGGCCGCCCGCCCCAGCGGGCGGCAGCCCTTGGGCGGCGCCCGAAGGGCGGCGACAAAAGGGCGCTGGCCGTTTTGTGGCCGTTGTGAGGCCGGAGCGAGGACAGCGAGGAGCCACCCCCCTGACAGCACCCACGCTACAGAGCCGCCGCCGCCCATTGCCGTGGGACAACACGCCCACGCTCACAAGGCTCCTGCAGGCCTGGCTTCCCCCCAATACCGGAACTGGTAACACCTATGATGCCTCCCTATTCCTCACCCTCTCTCACCTCCCTCCTCCTAGCCTCTCTCACGCACCCCCTCCTTCTCCCTCTTCCTTCACCAGCAGCCTTTCTCCAGCCAACCTACCCCTTATCCTCACCCACGCCCATCCCCCCTCCCCACCCTCATCCCCCCTTACCCATTCCCCCTAGGCCCAAACCCGCGACACCCAGGTGTTCCACAGACCATTGTGGCCAATACGAGGCCAGTGCACGACTCACACCCCGCAAACCAGGCCGTTCCCCATCCCCCAACCTCATCCGCATCCCGTGCCTTCCCAAACACCAATTGCCTTTTTCCTGCTCCCTCTGGAACTGCCGCTCATCCGTGGCTAAAGCTCCCTTCATCCACGATCTCTTCCTCTCTCGCCCCTTTCAACTCCTTGCTCTTACAGAAACCTGGATCACGCCCTCCAACTCTGTTACCCCGGCCGCTCTATGCTCCGGGGGCCTGTCGTTCTCTCACCGCCCCCGCCCTGAAGGCCTGGGTGGTGGTGTGGGCTTACTCCTTGCTAAGCACTGCCAATTCAAAACCCTCTCCCCTCCTCCCTCCCCCTCCTTCCCTTCCTTTGAGGCCCACTCTGTGCGCTTATACTCCCCTCTACACCTTCGGGTTGCTGTCATCTACCGCCCCCCGGGTTCCCTCTCCTCTTTCCTCCCGGACTTTGAATCCTGGCTCACCTTCTTCCTCTCCGATGATATCCCCACTCTTATCCTTGGTGATTTCAACATTCACGTTGACACGCCCTCCGCCCCCTCTGTTTCCCGCTTTCTCTCTCTCGCTTCCTCCTTTAATCTCCGACTCTGGACCGACTCCCCCACTCATACTGACGGCCATTCCCTCGACCTCGTCTTCACTCGAAACTGTTCTCTAACTGACCTCTCCTTTGACCCCTTCCCTAGTTCTGATCACTTCCTCGGCTCCTTCAGCCTTTCCCACCGACCCCCCTCCGCCTCCCCCTCTATGCGCCCCTTCCGCAATATGCAGGCCCTTACTCCCTCGGAGTTTGCCGCACATCTTTCCCCCCTTCTCCCCCCCGTTTTCGCCTCCTCCTCCCCTGACTCTGCTGTCTCTGCTCTCAACGCTTCTCTCTCCTCGACCCTTGACTCTCTTGCCCCCCCCTCTGCTCGCCCCGTCCGCCCCCTCGACCCCCGCCCCTGGCTTACCCCTGCCATCCGCTACCTCCGCTCCTGCGCCCGGGCTGCCGAACGCCTCTGGCGCAAATCCCGCTCCCTCCCTGACTTCCTCCATTACAAATTCTCCCTCTCCTCCCTCTCCTCGGCTATCTCCCTAGCTAGGCAGCGCTATTATGCCTCTAGGATCGAATCTTTCTCCCGCGACCCTCGCCGCCTTTTCTCTACTTTCGACTCCCTTCTCAAACCCCCCTGCCCTCCCCCGCCCTCTTCCCTTGCTGCTCGGGATCTTGCGTCGTTCTTCACCTCCAAGATTGACAAGATCCGTCGGGATATTGCCTCCCGCCCCCCTCCGCCCCCCGCTCCCCTCCCGCCCCCTCCCCCGCCCCCCTCCCTCCTCGCATCCTTCCCTCCTGCCTCTCTCCAGGAAATCTCTGCTCTTCTCTCTTCATCCAACCCCTCCACCTGCCCCCTTGACCCGATCCCCTCCCGCCTCCTGACCTCTATTGCTCCCACTGTCGCTCCCCCCCTTCTGCATGTTGTCAATCTCTCCCTTTCCACAGGCTCCTTCCCCTCTGCCTTCAAACATGCCACTGTCTCCCCCATCCTCAAAAAGCCTACCCTGGACCCTTTCGATCCCTCTAGTTACCGGCCGGTCTCCCTCCTTCCCTTTGCTTCGAAGCTCCTGGAACGTGTCGTCTACTCCCGCTGCCTGAACCTCCTCTCTGCCAACTCCTCCCTCGACCCTCTCCAGTCCGGCTTCCGCCCCCTCCACTCTACTGAAACTGCCCTGGCCAAGATCACCAATGATCTACTTGTCGCTAAATCGAAGCGCCACTACTCCGTTCTTGTCCTCCTTGACCTCTCTGCCGCCTTTGACACTGTCGACCACTCGCTCCTCTTGGACTCCCTTTACTCTTTGGGCTTCCGTGGCTCTGTCTTTGACTGGTTCTCCTCCTACCTCTCTGACCGCTCCTTTAATGTCTCCCTCCCCGAGTCGACCTCCCCCTCCCTTCCCCTCTCGGTTGGGGTTCCCCAAGGTTCTGTCCTTGGCCCTCTCCTCTTCTCTATCTACACCCGGTCCCTTGGTGAAATTATTGCCTCCCACGGGTTCCAATACCATCTCTATGCTGATGACACCCAACTCTATCTCTCTACCCCCTCTCTCTCCTCCTCTGTCCGCTCACGCCTCGTCGACTGCCTCTCTGATATCTCCGCCTGGATGTCCCGACGCCAACTCAAACTGAACATGGCCAAGACTGAACTCCTCATTTTTCCTCCCTCCCCCTCCTCTCCCTCTGACCTGACCGTCTGCATTGATGGGGTCACCATCCGTCCTGTTCTCCGTGCCCGCAGCTTGGGCTTCATTTTTGACACGCACCTCTCCTTTAAACCTTACATTGACTCTGTGGCCAAATCCTGCCGATTCGCTCTCCTCAACATTGCCCGCATTCGCCCCTTTCTATCTGTCTCCTCGGCCAAAATCCTTGTTCATGCCATGGTTATCTCTCGCCTCGACTACTGCAACCTCCTCCTTGCTGGCCTCCCTCGCTCCCACCTGTCCCCCCTTGTGGCGATCCAAAACTCTGCCGCCAAGGTCATTCACTCTGCCCGTCGCTTCGACCATGTGACGCCTCTCCTCCTCTCCCTTCACTGGCTCCCCCTTCCTGAACGTATCCTGTTCAAACTCCTGGTTTTCACGTTCAAATCGCTCCATGACCAAGCTCCCCCTTACCTCTCGGACCTAATCGCCCTACGCGCTCCTGCGCGCGCTCTCCGCTCTTCCGCTGTCCCCTCCCTCGCTCTCCCTCGCTTCTCCTGCTCGCCCAACCGCCTTCGTCCCTTCTCCCTCGCTGCCCCGCATGCCTGGAACTCCCTCCCTGCCGACGTCCGCCTCGCCTCCTCCCTCCGCTCCTTCAAATCCCTCCTCAAGACCCACCTTTTCCATGCTGCCTTTCCCAATGCCCTCTAGTCTTTCCCCTTGCTCTTACTGTCAGCCCTCCTCTGCTGACTGCTGCTACCGACCACCTTGTAACCAAGCCAAGTACACGCACCTGAGACTTCGCATCCGCCTGAATGTTTGTTTGTCTTCTCCCATGTCTCTCCCGCTGTCCCCTCTCCTTGTCTCCCCCTCCTTGTCTTTTAGATTGTAAGCCACAGGTAGGGACCGCAGCTGATTATATGTTCTGTACAGCGCCAGGTTGTTACTGGCGCTTTATAAATGTTTAATAATAATAATAATAATAATAATGTTTAATAATTGGAAGGGAGGGACAATACCTCAGCACAGCAGCAATAGCCCAGATTGAGAAGGAGGAGCCCCGTCCCAAGACTGCCCCTGGCATGGGATGGTGTGTGCCACTGCACCATTAATCCTTGTCCAGAGGCAGCTTAGGGGATCCCAGCAGCAGAAGGTTAACCTTGATGAACAACAACTGCTCCACCAACTTGGCCCCCAGTCTCAGGCGGTGCGGGCAGCAAATGTCCCCTGCCATGGAGCACACCTGCTCGCTGGGGACACTGGTTGGTGGGCAGGACAATATACCAGGGGTGGTAATATCGGTTCCCCCAATATCCAATATTGCTGGTATTTGGGTGTATCGGCTTAATCCAATAAATCCGATAGTTACCGGTACCAGCATACCGGATTTTTAACATTGGCCACGGTACCAAATTTTTTACATTGCGGCCATTGAAGTCAATAGCCGCAATGTAAAAAATACGGTACTGCAGACAATGTTAAAAATCCGGCATGCCGATACTGGTAAATCCGGTACCTGGAAGATCCAATACTGGTACATCTGGTACCCGGTATTCTCCCCGGTGTACCATCCTTACAATATACCCTTGGCCACTTTGGACAGGGCCAGTTACACATTGGCCTTGCTGACCCAGTAGGCCAAGGGATTTCTGATGGGATCAATGCACAGCTCCTCCTCCAGGTAGGTGTCCACTGCTGCTGAGACACTGTCGTACTCCCTCAGGTAGCTCTGACTGGGCACCACCTCCACCACTGCCCTCAGCCATGCTGCTTGTCCTATTGTTCATGACCTCATGCTCCCCAGAGTGGCCTGAACATAGGAGGAGCTCCTTCTGCTGCTGGCAATAGGGGTGCTGCTGTTGCTGCTACTGCTGCTACTGCTAGGAATGGGGGCAGGGATAGGCCCTGCTGGCTGAAAGGGGTGGCTGCTCCTATTCCCACGATCCCCAGGTGCATCCTGCTGCATAGTCCACTCTGCCTTCTGGACCCTATCCACCAGGTCATCCTTCCAGTACCCATAGAGCTGTATCTGGCGTGCCACACTGCCACTCCCAGTCCCACCCCTCAATAATCTCATCCATCCTCCTGATGAGACTCTGGACCAGAGGGGTCACCTGGCTGATGGTGGTGGTGGAGCTGCTCATGGTCTCCATCATGGCCAGGAATGGTCTGAGTACAAAGACCATGTGAGCCAGTATCTTTCACCCCATCGTAGCCTGGAGGTGCCCTGCTGTCCATCACCAGTTGAACCTGATGCAAGGTGGCTTTCTGCACGAGAAGCCGCTCGAGCAACAGGAAGGTGGAATTCCACTGTACGGAAACATCCTGGACCAGCTGGTGCACTGTGGAGCCTTGCTCTGCCTGTTTTGCCCGGAGGAGTTCGTTGCCCTTCATGCTCCAGTTAAAAAAAATAGTCAGCTTCCTCCTCCACTCAGTCAGGGAGCTAAGGGTGCCTGCCGCAATCCCCTTCTCCCCCAAGCCCAGAGCATCATAGAACAGAAGATGGAGGGTGTGTGCGGTGCTAGGGATGCTCATGAAGTCTCTGTCATGGACGGCCTTCAATATATTGGCCGCGTTGTCCGTCACCACACACCCCTTGGTGAAGGGTGCGCCTGACATGACTCACTCCCTCACCATGCAGTCAGGGCTTCCTCAGTGTTCCAAGATGCGTGGGGGCCATCCATGACTTCCGCCTGAAGCAGGGCTCGCCTATATCCTGCTTCGGGACCCCTCCTGCCACTGGCAAAAACTGCCTCTGGGTTCTGCCACCAGTGCGCCGTCATGGCCAGGCAGGCATGCTGCACATATCTACTGGACCACAGGTAAGTGGTGAAGTGTATGGTGGCACCCCCATCCCCTGCCAGCTGTTCCCTCACCCGCTTCTTCAAAGCCCTGTACAGGCCTGGCACCACCTGATGACTCAGGGTGGTGCACGATGGCAGCTGAAACTGGGGGTTCAGGAACTCAATCAGCCACCTAAAGCCCATGTCCTGTACCATGGAGAAGGGCTGCCTATCTAGCGCAATCATTTCGCCCAACAGGTGCACAGTTTTCACTTGAAAGCCATGCCGCCCTCCATCTGCCAATAACCTTGGCAGCTACCCCCACCCCAGCTCCTCCATGGTGGACTGATGATGCTGGTGAGGCTCCTGCTGCTGTTCTTACTCCGTAGCAGGAATACTAGTGCTCCTGCTGCTACAGGCAGCTGTTGGTGCAAGACGCTTCCTGCTGAAGGAGGCGGACGACTGGCTAGCGTGGCTGCTACAGTCAGGAACCCGCTGTCATCCACTGCCCCTGACTGCCCGCTTAGCATCAGAGCTCTGTGGCATGCCTTGAGGTGCATCACCATGGCAGTTGTCCCAAGGTTGGTGAGCACATACCCACACTTCACCACCTTATTACACAGTGCACTTAACCTGCCTTGGATCATCCACCTGCATCAGCTTGAAATGTGCCCAGACAAAGGATTTTTTGCCCCCTCCTGCCTTCTCTCCTACACTGGGTGACGCACCACTGCCAGCACTGCTGGGAGGGGCAGAACTTGGTGGCGACATAGTTCTGGCAGGGACAGCCTTCACCTCAGCTCCCGACATCTCCGTGGGACTAGTGTCTTCTTCTGTCTCACTGTCCCTGATCACGATGATGTCCCGTGAAGAGGAATACTGGGACCCTGAGGCTTGACTGCCCGCCATGCTACTGCCATTCTCCCTGTGCCCCCTATAGCTGCTGCTGCTGCTACTCCTCTACCTACTGCTATTGCTCAGGGATCGGGACCTGCCTCTAGCAGCCAGGGTGGGATCCACCAGCCCTGGACTGCTGGGGATCGCCTCGACAATGGGGGACATTGGTGGCCCTGGAAGAACATCGGAAGCACCTGCTCTAGCAGCAGAGACAGCCACAGCCTCATGTACTGCAGGCCTTCCAGTGCCCTGCATGTCAGTGGAGGACACTGGCAGAAGGCACCGCTGTACCACCACCAGACTAGTGCCAGTGCCACTGTCTGTCTCCCAAAAACAGGCCTGTGAAGCTTGGGGCATGATGATGGGCTCTGGATGCTGCTGCATGCTGCCACTCCTGTGGCACAGCCCCTACCACCTCTGCCTCATGCCCCATTGCCCACCTTACGGGCAGCAAACTGGCCTCTCCTACTTTCCTTCTCCATGTCTTCCAACTCAGAGAACGCACACAAATATTGTATAAATATAATTTTTAATTCAATTTTTTAATTTAATATTATATATATCTATCTACACTAAATCTAACTGCTATTAATTATTCTAAAACCTATGGAACTAAATGGAATATCTAATAACTACAAAGGCCTAGTCCTACAAACACACTATAAAACTGAATCACTACACACACTATCTATATCTCCCTATATAACTAAACTAACTCCTACATCTATCTATCTATCTATCTATCTATCTATCTATCTATCTATCTATCTTAAATATATTCACAGGGATTGTGGGGGGATACAGACAGCTCACACCAAAAAACACAGGATGGGGTACAAAACTGAAATGAAACATAAATAAATCTAATGCTACTCTAAATAAATCCAAAAACTGGGGAAGGTAATCAGGGATGGAATATATAAAGGGAGGAGGGGAGGATTCAATGGAGGGTAGGGAGAAAGAACACAGGGAGGGTTTAAAAATAAAAAGAACACCTAAATCTATCTAATCTAATCTAAATAAATGATACTAGGGAGGTAAATGTGTGGGATGGGTGAAATAGGAGGAGGATGGCAATGGATTAGGATTAGGAAGGAACAAAAACTGCTGGGAGAGGGAGCCTTCTGAAAATGCCTGTTGTCAGGAACAGTGACCATCTCAGAAGGTGTTGGAAGGGAGGAGGGCAATGACTTTTGATACTTGCTGCACCCGCCTTACCACAAGCCCCATTGTCTCTGTGCAGTCTAGTCCCCCCCAGCCCCATCCACCCATGTCTAATCGCAGACTGCCAAGCCAGTGGTCTGAGAAGAAAAGGGATGGTGGTTGGGCAGAATTGCTGCTACTCCAAGCCTCTCCAGCCCTGGTGCCTGGAAGTCTGCTCCTCAGCTGACCTCCCCCCCTTCCCTGTGACTGACTGTGTCTGGCAGTGGTCGCGTTTCTCCTCCCCGAACTCATCTGAAGTCGATCCTAACACGGCTGAACTGTTCGGTCGTTTCAGAGTTCGGATTGAGTTCAGGTTCAGTCAGTTCGGGTTCGGTCATCTGAACAGACCGAGTTCGGTCCGAACACCAAACTTCCGAACCACGTTCACACATCCCTAGTAACTAGTCGAGTGCCACAGGGGTCTGCACTAGGTCCTGTTTTGTTTAATATATTCATTAATGATCTGGAGAAGGAAGTGAAGAGTGAGGTGATCAAATTTGCAGATTGCACAAAGTTATTCCAGATAATTAAAACCTGAGCAAACAGTGAAGATTTGCTGGAGGATCTTGCGAGACTTGGTGACTTGGCATCCAAATGGCAGTTGAACTTTAATTTGGACAAGTGCAAAGTGATGCACATAGGGAAACATAATCCAAACTATATGTATACAATTCTAGGTTCTAAATTAGGAGTTACCACTCAGGAAAAAGATCTTGGAGTCATTGTGGACAATACATTGAAATACTCAATTCAGTGTGTAACAGCAGTCCAAAAAGCAAACAATGTTAGGTATTGTTCAGGAAGTACAGAGAATTAGGGATGTGTAAACAGATTGCGGTTCGGGTTCAGTCATTTGGTTCGGTTCGGTCCGGAAGTTCAGTTCGGTAGTTCATTTCAGTTGCAGAGTTCAGGTTCGGTGGAGTTCGGTTTGGGAGTTCGGAAAAAGGTATCGTCTGATTACGTGATCACGTCGGAAATCGGAAATTTGAGTGCGTGCGGAGCTGTGTGGCAAGAGAGTGTGTGTTGTGGCTGGCTGGGTGTTTGGCATGTTTTTACTGTGTTTGTGTTGGACTGTGTTGGTTTTGGTTTGACTGTTGGTTTGACTGGTTGGAGAGTGTTGGTGGGTGACTGTTGGTGTGGGCGAGTGATTGTTTTGTTTTGTTTTTTAAATGAAGAAGGTGACTAAACATCGGGCCTGGGGGAAGAGTGGTGGTGGAGCTGGTGGTGGAGGAAGAGGTTTCTGCCGCTGCTGCTGGACCTTCGGTGGTGGAGGAGGAGCAAGAGCCGGTGGGCACAGGAGGTGCTGCAACTGCTGCCAGGTTCGTAAACTTTTTTTTTACTTTGAGGACAAGAAGAATAATATCCATTAGAGTGAGCTCACTGGCATGTGAGTGGGTGCATGGGTGATGGCCACAAACAGTGGGCATCAGCGGGTGGCAGCAGATGTCTGCCACAGAGAGAGAGGGTAAAGTAGTGTGGGGTGTTCTTCCAGCAGTCAGGCATGAGCACGAGCACCCCCACCCAAACATGTGCCAGGCTAGCAAGAGTCTCCACTCTCCAGTTGCCATCCCCACGCGCACCCAAACAAGGGCAGGATTTGCACGTGCCAGCAAGGGGGTCTCCATTGCCATCCCTCCCCAGCACCCAAAGAAGGGCAGGATTTGCACATGACAGCCATCCAGGGTCTCCCCATTGCCATCCACCCCCAGCACCCAAAGAAGGGCAGGATTTGCACATGCCAGACAGCCATGGTCACCGTCTCCAGTTGCCATCCCTAGCACCCCAAGGAGGGAGGACTAGAGACATCATCATTAAAGCATGATATTACTTAGGTGTCATTAACTAAATACTTGTTAATATGTTCCTGTTTCAGAGAGGGTTATGAGGAATCTGTAGCCGCTGGTGCCAGGTGCAGGTCATCAAGGTGGAGGTCGGACTTGCCAGTGCCACCCCCAGTCAACGGAGAAGTTCTGACGTCTGGAGGTGGTTCATAAAGGCTGCGGCAGCACCCAGAATGTAATAACAGCCCCCCGTGACTGGAATGCTGTTCCCAGAATCTTGTTCATTATTTCTGGGACGGGTGGGCATGACTGCTTCAGGGACAGTGGAATGACAGCCTATGGGAGCTGAATGAAGTCCCTAGAAGTAGGGCATGGTTGGGCACACTTCATTCAATCATGCAATAGGTAGCTATAGAAATGCAAACAGGCAGGCACATAATACATTCCATGTTTTGTTATATTCCATCTCATTCTGGTACACTTTTGCTGCTGCTGGATTTGGGCATAGGGCACAGATGGGAGTTCTTCCTGGTTCTGGCAGGTGGCAGCTTGAGCTGGCCTCCCCTCCACCCCATCACTCTCATTCTAGTGGGGAGACTCTCTCTCTCTCCGGCCATATAGTGCAGGTGACAGCATGGGTGGGATCGTGTCTGTCTCTCCTTCTAGCAGTGGGGAGACTTTCTCTCTCTCTCTCTCTCTCTCTCTCTCTCTAATTTCTCTCTCTCTCTCAGAAGCAACCTGGGTGGGCAGACAACCACCTTGGTATGAGAGGCAGGAAGGCGGGCTGAGGCAGGCTTTGAGCTTGGTGGCAACCTGGGGCACAGAACCCTTGGCACAGACAGCATATAGGCCTGGGGGCCATTGTCACTAGCATCAGAAGACACTGGTTGCCACGGTACAGAACCCTGGGCACAGACAGCATATAAGCCCGGGGGCCATTGGTGGCAGCAGGAAACAGTGGTTTGCCGGGGTACAGAACCCTTGGCAAAGACAGCATATAGACCTGGTGGCCATTGGCACTAGCAGCAGCAGACAGTGGGTTGCCAGGGTACAGAATTCAAGGGACATTGGTAGCCCTGTAGGAACATCGGAAGCAGCAGCACCTGCTCCAGTACCAGCACCAGCAGTGACAGATGCAGCCTGAAGTCCTGCAGGCCTTCCAGTGCCCTGCGTGGCAGTGGAGGAGGGCACTGCCAGGAGGTGCCACTGAGCCGCTGAAGCCTGTTGCCCTAAAGTAGGCCTTCTGAGTTTGGGGCATGGTGATGTGCTTGGGCTACTGCTTCTGTCTGCTGCCACTCCCCTGGCACAGCCCCTTCTGCCTCTGGAACGTGCCCCATTGCCTCCCCATATGGGCAGCAGACTGGCCTCTCCTTCCCTTCTCCATTTCTCCCTCCAAAATAATGTTTTTATGTTGCTGTTGTTGTTTTAATTTTTTTTAATCTAATATATATATATATATATATATATATATATACACACACACACACACACACACACACACACACACTAAATCTGACTGCTATTAACTATTCTAAAACCTATTGAACTAAATGGAATATCCTAATAATTAACTACAAAGGCCTTGTCCTAAAAACACACTGTATCTCTATCTAGCTCTATAACTTTTATGTATATCTATCTAGTAACTTTCTAGTAACTATCTTTCTATCTCTCTATATAAAATATTAGACAGGGGGAAACACAAAGAACACAGGGAGGGGTACAAAACTGAAATGAAAATCAATCTAATAATAATCCTACTCTAAATAAATCCAAAACTTAAAACAGGGGAAGGGAATCAGGGATGGAATAAGAGGGAGAGGGAAAAGGATTCAATGGAGGGGGGAGGGAGGAAGGAAGATTGAACACAGGGAACACAGGGAGGGGTAAAAACAAAAAATAACACCTAAATCTATCTAATATAATCTAAATAAATGATAATATGGAGGTAAATGGGTTGGATGGGTGAAATAGGAGGAGGATGGCAATGTATTGGGGAGATGGGAACTACTGGGAGAGGGAGCCTTCTGAAACGCCTGCTGTTCAGGAACACTGACTAGCTCAGAAGGTGTTGTCAGGGGGGAGGGCAATGAATTCTGTTACTTGCTGCGCCCACCTCACTGCAAACCCCATTGGTTTCATGCAGCCTAGCCCATGGCCAATCGCAGACTGAGAAGCCAGTGGTCTGAGGTGAGAAGGGATGGTGATAGGGCAGGTTGGCTGCTACTCCAAGCCTCTCCACCCATGGTGCCTGGAAGTCTGCTCCTCAGCTGACTTCCCCCTTCCCTGTGTCTGCCTGTATCAGGGAGTGGGTCACCAACTAACTGTGGTCACATTTCTCCCGCCCAAACCACCCGAACGCGATCTGAACTGGCCAAACTATTTAGCCATTTCGGTGTTCAGAATCAGGTTCAGTTTGGCAGGTTAGGGTTCGGTCTTCCAAACAGGTCGAGTTCGGACTGAACTGCGAACTTCCGAGCCACATTCTCCCATCCCTACAGAGAATAAAACAGAAACTATTGTAATGCCCAGTTAGATTGGTCAACCTTTGGAGGCTGTTGGAACCACAGCGGTTCCAGGAGGGTCTGAGGGAGTTAACCCTGGACCCTGACGGCCACTCTCTCGATGTGCTGGTACAGCATTGGAACACCTTGCTGGGGGAGGTCATCGACAGGGTGGCTCTGAGATGTCACCTGCCTCCGTCTTGTCACCACAGGTTCCCTTGGTTTACTGAGGGGCTGCGATGTATGAAGCAGGTAGGCAGGAGACTAGAGTGACGCTGGCCTCGGACTCGCTCTGAATCTGACTGATTTCACCATAGGACCCATTTGTGGTCATATGTTGAGACTGTGAGGACAGCAAAGAAGGAATGATTTGCTGCCCTCATAGCGTGTGCAAAGTCGCGTCCAGTGAAGCTGTTCCGGGTGGTGCGGGGGCCGGTTAGTCCGGCCTCCCTCTGCCTGGACTGGGACTTGTCTCAGGCCCACTGTGAGGAGTTTGCCGTCTACCTTGCAGACAAGATCGCTCAGATCCAGAGCAACTTCAACACCAGATTGGATGCAGTAGATGAGAAGCATGTAGTTATGAAGGCACCGTCTGGTCAATCTATCTGGGAGGAGTTTCAGAAAGTGACACCGGCCGATACGATGGATGCCATGGGGTCTGGTCAAGCCACAAGTTGTGAACTAAAATTGTGCCCTTCCTGGCTGGTGAAAGCCTCCAGGGAGAAATTGGGGTCAGTTCTGGTGAGGGTGTTTAATGCGTTTCTTCGGCAGGGGAGGTTGTCGCCCAGTCTCAAGGAGGCTGTGGTGCGCCCCCTGCTGAAGAAGCCTTCGCTGGATGTGGACACACTTGCCAGTTGCTGTTCTGTCTCTAATCTTCCCTTTTTAGGGAAGGTTATTGAATGGGCAGTGGCTCTGCAGCTCCAGGCACATCTGGACAGTATCAGTTTCCTCGGCCCTTTTCAGTCTGGGTTCCGCCCTGGCTATGGTACTGAAATGGCGATGGTGGCTTTGGAGGACAATCTCTGCTGGGAGATGGATGCAGGATGTTCTACATTCTTGATCCTGTTAGATCTCTTGGACGATTTTGACATCGTGCACATGGCTGAGACAGCTGTGAGACCTGGGGGGACCTGGAGGGCCTGGGGGGCCTGGATGGAACTGTCATTGGGTGGCTCCACTCATTCCTCTCTGGGAGAAGCCAGTGGGTGGTTCTGGGAGCTGAAACATCGAGCTCCCGGGCCTTGACCTGTGGCGTTCAGCAAGGTTTGATACTGTCTCCACTTTTGATTAATTATTATTATTATTATTATTAACAAACATTTATATAGCACCAGCAGTGTACCTGGCACTTTACAAAGTAATAAAATAGACACGGTCCCTGCCCCTAGGGCTTACAATCTGAGAGACAGGAGCTGGGGGAGAGACTTAGGAAGGGGAACAGAGGGAGAGACAAGGGGTCTAAC
>QEPC01008749.1:140129-219552 GCA_003113815.1 Sphenodon punctatus
TTCCCGGCACGTCTGTTTGGGTCGTTTTCCAACCCCCGGGCGTGGTTGCGCTGTTCGCCCCCCCTGGTGGTTCGCTGTGGTGAACCGGCCGCCCGTAACGTCTGAAAGTATCCACAGACTGTGGAGGGAGGTTTAAAGGGTGCACAGATGCAGGGGAACGTGGCGGGATGGAGTGAGGCAGAAGGGAGAGGAGATCGGAGGGTGAGAGAGCAAGGGAGGAGGAGGAGGAGGTGGGGGCAGTGCAGGCAGAGGAGGCGGTGGTCATGCTGCACATGGAGGTTGTGGAGTGATAGCAGCAGCAACAGCTGCCGGGACAGGCTGCCCCAGATCCAGCAACTGGCCCAGGGGAAGAGGCACCCCGGAAATAGGTAAGGGGGATGAAGAGGAGTGCAAGGGCAAAGGGACACCAAGGGGGGTGGGCAGGCTGGCAGGTGGGGGGAAATGGGGAGGGCCATGGGGGTGAGGCAACCCGGCATCCAACCCCCCCATTACGGCCCACAGACATGGAAATGGACCCAGAAGCCCGAGCCCCCAGAGAAGGTAGGCGGCGGGCATGAGGAGGAGGAGAATGAGGAGGGCCCATGCAGGAGATGGCTGTACCACCAAGGGGGGCAATGGGGGCACAGGGAAAACCAGGAATTTATTAGGATCAGGGGGACCCTGGATCACCAGCTGGAGCTAGCCATGATCCAGAGGAATGAGCACATATACCTGGAGATTGTATGGAACATGGAGGCGGCAGGGCACCACCAAACAGGGCGAGCGGCTGATCGCAGCCATCGATTGGATGGAGGCAGCCACCGAAAGGGCTGTGCAAAAAGCAGAAGCAAGGGACCGGAGACTGCAGGTGGAGGTGTGAATGGAACGGAGGTAGGGAGCACCGGGAGCACAAAAGGCAGGTCGAGGCATTTGGGCAGCTGGAACAGGCCATTGACATGGGTGGTGAGGGAGCATTCAGCCAAGATGGATCGCTTTGACGACATCGGCACTAGGGATGTGCAAAAAGAACCAGGTTCAGATGTTTGGCCTTTTGGTGGTTCGGGTAGAACATTGAGTTGGGATTCTGTACTGGGTTCAGTCGCGATTGGTTCAGTCTTTAGTTTGGTGCAATTGGGAACTGAAAATAAAAGGAAAAAACAGAAAATCATATTTCTCACTATAACATTTTTGTTTTTTATTAGATTTTGGTGGAATTTGGGAAGATTGTACTCCCAATGGAGGGCACTACCTGTACCAAAATTCAAAATGTTTAGATACATGGAACCGATTTCAGAAGCAATTGAATTTTGTGACTTTAAGAAAAGCTCCATACACATTCATGACTACAACTTCTTTATCTTACATCCAATGTTCATTAAACTTGTGCATATTATATCCCTCCATATGCTTAATACTTCTGCAAATTTTTAGAAAGAGTGGATAAAGGGTCCCAAGGGTATAAGACATTAACCTGAAAATACATTTCCAGCTGTAACATTTTGATACTCCATTCTGTTTATAGGATATTTGGCAAGAATGTATCAAATAGCTTTCCTGCCATTTCAGCAAATGTACAGGAGATTTTGATAAAGGGACCCAATTAAATAAGCAATTGATGTTGTCCCCGTGAAGATCATTATTCAGATGAATATCAGCATATTCAGTGCCAGTCAGAGGCAGGCACCCTGCATGGCAGGGGGAGAGAGATGGTAGGAGGAAGGATGTGGAGCAAATCCAAAGACTGACAGACACATTCAATGGTCCAACACATTACTGCAAGCTTCTAGCTTTAGAGAACCACTTGGTAGTGGATTCGATGTGGGCATAGGGGGCGACCCTGTGGCGGGCATAAGCAACATAACTGGGACTTCTAAGATATCATCCAAGAAGTCAGTATACATAGTTTAAATACATTCAGACTGGTCAATTATCATCACAGTCACATCCTGCAGCACTGAGACAGAGGACATAAGAGAATCTCTATTGACTCTTTCCTAAACAGATGCTTCTGACTTCCCAGAAACAAGTGAGGGAGATATGTTGGGATGGTCCCAGCACAGAATGAGGATATTTGGTTGGCCAATTCTCATCACAAACCAATCTTAAACCACAGTGACGTCAGAGAATCCCAGGCATAGGCCCCTTCTCTACATATGTTGTACAGGCACATAAAATTGGGACCCTTTATAAACTCTTTTTGATATTTGGCAGAGATGATTATAAAAGGGTTATATATATCCCTGACAAATTTCATGCACACTGGTTGGAATACAAAGATGTTATAGTCAGACATACATTTATATGTTAATTGCTTATACCACCAAGACCCTTTTTCCAATCCTTCTAAAATTTGGCAAAGCTAGTAAAGATGGGAAGGGGTATAAACTGGACAAGTTTTACTTACATTAGATGTGAGAGAAAGAGGTTACAGCTAATAATGTATATGTAGAATATTGCAAAATACAATAATGCAACTACTTCTAAAATTGGATTCCTTTATCCGATCATTTTGAAATTTGGTACAAATAATGCTTTCTATTGGAGGTATAGGCTCCCCATGTTACAATCAAATATCATGTAAAATAAAAAACTTACAGCCAATAATGTGTTTTGCATTGAAACCAATGGAAATTCAATTCTGAACTCACCGAATGCATCCGAACTGAACGTTTGAATTTGAATTTGGTTCACACATTTGGTTCAGTCAACCAAACTATTTGAGTTCGGTCCAAACTCCGAACTTCTGAACCGCGTTCGCTCATTCCTAATCAGCACAACACTGCTCCTGAACGCGGGGACCATGAGCACATACCTGATGGCAGATGCCCCGCCGGGCAACCTGCCCGCTCTGACCCCAATGCTGGTCCCCTTGGCGTTCCACCGCCAAAGCCACTGGCACGGCCGCTGGGGCCACGCATCCACCTCCCGGTCCCTGTAGGCCTCTGGAGGGAGAAGCCACCCAGGGGGGCCCCTCCATTCCCAGGTCCACCCTCCCTCCCACAACCACCAGCCCCTCAGGACACCGAGGCATCCCAGGACACTGTTTGGGACATGGAAAGCAGGGGGGAGGAGCTCCCTGAGCTCCACAGCACCCACAGGGAGGCCCAGGGGGAGGCCTCAGAGACATGGGGGAAGGGGGACAGTGGCCTGAGGGGGGTGGCAAGGCACCGGGAGGTGGGTGGTGGTGGGGAGGGCACCTGTAGGTGGTGGTCACAATAAATGTACGGGCACAACAGTAGCCTACGTGGTTCTGTTCATGGGCTGGGGGCAAGTGGGCATCGAGGGGCGCACCCAGGGTGCTGGTGGGGGCTCCAGGGTGGTGGAGACGGCAGTGAGAGCCCTCACGCCTCAGCCTCATGGCTGATCTGCCTGGCCAGGGCTACATGGATGTACTCCTGCAGGTTCTCTGTGTTCACATAGAGTTGCACGGTGCCGGGAGGGCACTGGAGCATGGGGTAGTCGAGGACAGCCCCATCGGTCTCACACACGTTGTGCAGTACATAGCAGGCTTCAATCACCAGGGCCGAGGTCTCTACCATGTAGTCCAGGTGCTCGCGAGGCTCCTCCAGCCCTGCTTGAGGACCCCAAAGGCCCTCTCAACCATGGTCCTGCTTGCACACAGGTGGGTATTGTAGAGCGCCTCCACAGGGTTCCTGGCTACCAGGTACGACTTCATCAGCCACCGGGTAAGTGAGTAGGCTGGGTCCTCCAGGATACAGAGGGGCATCAGCACCCCCTCGATCCGGGTCATCCCCATGTCCGCAAAATCCCAGCGGTACATCCGGGCATAGAAGAGTTTGATGGTCATGATTTGGGCATCATGGCTGCACCCTGAGTGGCCCATGAAAATGTCTATGAACTGCCCCCAGTGGTCCATGACCGCCTGCAGCTTCAGGGAGTGGGACCCATGTCTATTGACATATTCTGCAGCCTCTCCATCTGAGGGGTGGAGGATCTCGATGTGGTTGCCGTCCACGGCACCTAGGCAGTTGCGGAACTCTCCAGCCACAAAGCCAGCCATCACAGCCTCCTGGTCCACCAGCTGGATTGCTCAGCCCAGGAGCATGCCCTTCACTGCCTCGCAGACGTCTCACAGGATACTGGTGATGGTGCTCACCCCAACACCAAAATTCTGCGAGACGGATTGGCAGGAGTCAGGTATTTCAAGGACCCAGACTCTGATGTCCACCCGCTGTACCATGGGAACGGGGGTCCACATGGGGATGTGCTGCTGCTCCAGCCAGGATGTTAACAGCTCCGCGAGTCACAGGAGGGTGTGCCTATCCATCCAAAAGTGTGCTCTCCAGGTGGCCTCATCCCACTGAGCCAGTGCCCTGGCCCACCACCCTTGTGCCTGCTCCGTGACCCATAGCTGCCGGGCAATGGGCATAGCAAGCTGGGTAATATGGCCCATGGTTTCCCTCCACCACTGGAGCCAGACGGCTGCCTCACGGAGCACTGCAGCCCAGTTCTTGGCACGGTGGAGGGCCTGCCTGGCCATTCTGGTCTTCTGAGCCCTGAGCTGGGCCAGGGAGTTCCTGTGCACATGGTGGGCTCTCCAGATACTCGCAGCGCTCCTGGCCATGCTCACCTGCAGCTGGACGTCCAGCTGCTCCTCTGCGGTCTGGATGTGCAAGAGGTCCATGTGTGAGTGGTACCACTCTGCGAAGACTGCTAGGTTCATCCTTCAAGTGCCCAACCACCCCAGCTCCTTGGTGAATGGTGCCCCGGGTGGGTTGGGGGTGCACCCGTTATAGTCTGGGGCACGTGTCACCTCACCCCCTGTTCGTGACCTGCCTATCGGCCGGGGGGGGGCCCATATCATCTATGCTTCCCCCCCTCAGCTGGCTGGGCTGGCTCTTGCATGGAGACTGGGGTGGGGTGGCAGTGGGTGACCCAGTGAGCACACCTGTGGTCCCTGCATGGGACCTGGTGCATGGTTCAGCCTGCGCCTGGGCGTGTGCAGGCTGCAGCTGCATTCCTGCTGTTATAACCTCCCACCTCTCTGTGTTTTGACTGCCTGTTGTCCTCACTGTCCTGATCTGTGTTTAGGATGTCCTGTCTGTGTGCTCAGTTCCAGCATCTGGGCAGGGTCCGCACACCATGCCTCACTCATTAGCCGGGCAATGTTGCTGCCTGTGGCCTTATCACTTAGCCTTGGAGCTCCCCTGCTTCCACTCCCATTCCTCCAGGGATTGTGGGGCCCCTCTTGCCTTACAGTTAGTATCAGGTGTGTGCTGGCGCCCCCCCATAACTGGACATTCTGTAGGACCATGACCCTGTGTGACCTGTGGCATTCCCCGGCTGTGCAGTTGTTCCTGAGCTGCCCAGACAGCCTCACAGGTGCCTATGTGAGTCTGAGCTCCGGGCTGCACTAATTTGGCTCTGAGGCAAGAGCCTGTGACTTCTGGCTGCAAGTAAAATGCTGGGGTTGCGTCCCTTTCTCGATGGGCGCATCCCGGAGATGAGGTGCGCACATGTGGGGTAGTCGGCAGTGGAGAACATGTCTTCTCTCTCTGTGTGCAGCCTGGACAACTACACAGCCTGTCTGGTGGAGGGGGGCTCCGCCCTGACCATGTCCTAATTTTGCTGTGTTCATGGGGCCTGTGGGTACCAGTGGTCCCGTGGTGTGGTCTATCACCGGCTGTTGGAGCTCAGTCACTTTCCATGGCCCCCAGCTGCTGACTATGGCTTGACGGGTGGAGCTGACAGCTCTGGCTGGTGTGTTGTCTCGCTCCAATGTGCAGGTGAGTCTCACTGTGCAGGATCCCTTCGAGGCATACTATCTGGACACCCACCACATGGCAGTACTGGGATACCATCGGGGCATGCTTCAGTGGCCCCACTTCATGCACCTGGCAGGCCACCCAGCCCTGGGCCCCTTCATGGCCCCCTGAAGCTGGCTGTTAAGCCCCCTGTGCCTTCTAGACCCTGGTTGCTCTCCCCGCTGTGTGCTCCCACCTCCGCCCTGATGCCGTGGGTCACTGCCCGCTCCCTCCATGATGTCCTAGCCTTGCTGCTGTGCTGCCTGTTTCCTGGGGTTCTGCTGCCCCTGCCTGTGGCTGTGGGCCCCCTCCATGGGCCCCCTGTATACCTCTGTAACCTGTGTTCCTCTCCGTGGCTGTCTTCTCCTGTGGCTGTGTTCTGAGCTCCGAGCCGCCACCCAGCACCCCGGGGTGATGCTGACCTTCCAAGGCCACCGGCAATCCCTCCTGTGCCCATGCCCCCCGCCTTGGGTGACTCTGTGACTGTGGGGCTCTGGGGCCCCTGGACTGCACCTCCCGGCATACTCCGGGGTGTGGGTGTGTGTATTTGGACAAGCTGAACAGCTCCAGCTCTCCTCCCTCCCGTCCTGCGCACCTTCACCAGCTCTTGGGGTGCCTGTCTTCCTCCTGGCCCATTCCCAGGTCACTCCCTTTTCTGTGTGGCCTCCCCCTGGGCCCGTGCTCTGCCCCTGGGGGTCCCCCCATTCTGGGACTGCCTGTGTGGCTGTGGGGGTGCCCGTACAGGCTGTGCTGTTTTGGGGGCCCTGGATGCCATTCCCCGTGTCCTGCCCTGCCCCTGGGCCGGTCCCCTCCCCTGTCCCAGGCCCCCCTCCCTCCCCCCTTTGCCCATTGTGCCATGTGTGTTGTCTGTCCCACTGTGTTCCCCCTTCCCTGCCTGTCCCATCTGGGTGTGTATGCGCCCGGACGTGTGTTTGTGCTGTGTGTTCCACTGTGACCTCATTGTCTCTGTGCCTACTGTGTGTGCTGCCTCTGTGGCTCTTTTCCCTCCTCCCCCCTTTCCCATTTCCCTTGTGTGGGCATTTCCTTTTAGTGATTTTGGCTTCCTTTGCACTCAGCCGGACATGTCTGGCTCCCGCCCCTCCCCAGTGCCTTCTGGGTGTTTTGACCATGGCTGGGAATCAGCATCACGTCTGTTGTTCTGCCCCATTCTGCGGTCTGTCTGTCTGTCTGTCTGATTCCCTGCTGTGGTCCCAGTCCCGTCACATCTGTCCAGGGCCTTCCTGGACCACCGGGGGTGGTTGTTTGGCTCGCCACCACTGGGAATCCACTGTGGTGAATTGGGACTGCGTAATGTCTGAAATCACCCACAGTGGATTTGGTGTGGTGACTGTGTTTGCATAAATGTCTGTGTGAGAACTTCCAGATGTTCACCACAGTGAATTGCTGGCAGGGTTCAAAGCTAACCACGATTATGGCGCTGAGGCTGGCCTCACCTCCAAAATCGTGGTTACCTGGACCACAATCAGGAATGAAGAGAAGATAACATCTGTTACCTTGCCCTGGTCCTGACCGTGGCCCAGACCGTGGTATGGAATCAGGTACAGCGGCCACCCATCTCCACAAGGGCGGCCGGCCATTGGAGCCGATCCCTGATCCCCCTCAGAGATCAGGCTGGCATGTCTAAAGGATGGCCAGTCTGATCACGGACTGGGATCCGAGACGGATCCTGGTCCAGGGTTTAGTGGGGTGGGCTGGAAGGCCCGTCATGTCTGAAATTACCCTGAGGGGATATAACAGACGTTTATAAAGTCATGAGTGTTGTGGAACACGTAAATAGGGAGTGGTTATTAATATTTACCCTCTCTAACAGTACTAGAACAAGGGGACACTCTGTGAAATTAACTGGCAGAAGATTTAAAACAAATAAGAAAGAGTATTTTTTTCACTCAGAACACAATTAACTTGTGGAATGTACTGCCACAGGAATTGGTCAAGGTCAGTAGTATAGTTTGTTTTTTTATTTAAAAAAAATTGGATAAGTTCTTGGAGGATAGGTCCATTAATGGCTATTAGCAAAGTAGGATTTAGGGACCTAACCTCTTACTGTTGGGGACTGGAACAACAGGGAATGGATTGCCCATTGTGATCTGTTGGGTACTACTTCTCCCAAGAGAAAATGACTGATGGAGACAGGATGCTGGACTTGATGGACCATTGGTCTGACCCAGTATGGCACTCCTTATGTTCTTATATTCTTATGACACCATATAGAACAGTTTTAGATGACAAGCACATAATAGAGATCATGCTTAATGGAGACAGGAAATAAAATAATCATCTGAAGAGCTACAAAACAGTTGTGACTATGATAGTTTGCATGAGCTGTGACTGTTCTGGATGGTTTGAAGAGTATGATTAATTTGCAATTTAGCAGAGGTACTTTCATATAATTAACAGTTATGGATAACCCTTAGTCTGAATATATTAACATTTTTTTAAAGATGAAACTGAATTAATATATTACCACCAATGAGCTAAATTATTATAAGCAAGGTCTGTCAGTAAATATAGATAATAGATAATATGTCTAAAGAGTTGCTGTAATTTGGTTTCATAAAATAAATAAATCTAGGCCCATAATTAACAATTTTAGTCATTCACCAGTATTTTAAAAATTAAAATGAAACAATTAGAAATACACTATGGATCCAATTATGCTCTCAGATACAGAAGTGCAGATTCTGCTCACATATTTGGGAGCGGAAACTCTCATCAATGGAAAGCAACAGTGTAGGTAGGTTGGAATTGATCCTAGTGCAAACGATAGCATGGAAGGCGGAACCTCCTACCTCCTTTCTAACAACAGGGGATGTAGTCCTCCCCCCCACTAAGGCTTGTGGGTTCTATGGATGGGCAAACAGGTCGCGGTTGTGGTTTGCCTGTTGGGTTCGGCCGTTCGGTCCATTCGTCGCATTCAGGTTCAGCCATTCGGTTCAGTCGTATTTGGTTCGGACGTTCGTAAAAAGGCTCTCTGTGCAAGAAATAATGGCCCCAGACCCATGATGGTGGGTCCGGGGGCTAGAGTGGCAGCTTAAAGATATTGACCACAGCCCTCCCTGCCTGTAACTTGGTCCCAGAAACCTGGTGGCAGGTCCTGAGGCAGTGACTGTTTATTGATGCTTTTGAAAATTGGCTCTCTGTGCGAGGAATAATGGCCCTGGACCCATGATGCTGGGTCCTGGGGCTGGAGTGGCAGCTTCTGAATATTGGCCACAGCCCTCCCTGTCTGTAACTTAGCCCCAGAACCCTGATGGTGGGTCCAGGGTTGGAGTGGCTGTTTCCTGATGCTTTTGAAAATTGGCTCTCTGTGCAAGGAATGATTGCCCTGGACCCATGACGCTGGGTCCTGGGGCTAGAAGAGTGGCAGCTTGTAGATATTGGCCACAGCCCTCCCTGCCTGTAACTTTGCCCCAGACCCATGATGGTGGGTCCTGGGGCTAGAGTGGCAGCTTCTGGGTATTGAAATATAAACACAACTAATTACACCATTTATGCGTTCTATGATCTTTAACTACTTATTATATTACAACATCGAACTGTGTTAATAATACAGAATATCATATTATATTAAATGAAAACAAAGGCATATATAACCCAATACAGTCTGTCTTAATATAAGCACTGCACACTGCTTAAGGGTGTAAGAATAGTCCTGAGCCCACTGTAGACTTTTCAATAAAACAATGTTTGATGTAAGAACTGAACACTGGTTAAAGATGGCTGTAGAAGTAGTCCTGAGCCCACGGTTAACTTTTCAATGAAACAATGCCGACGTTTCACCTCTCCAGAGGCTTTTTCAGGGTCTATTCCTTTTTCTTCCTTTCAAGGGCTTTTGAAGACATACACAACAGCTTTACTCATATAGAGCTATAAACCACAATACATGGGACTAAATATAGTGCATACTAAAAATCAACAAGGTAACACCAGCCCCATATTCCCTTTATAGCAAACTGACTCACCCTGACCGTGGACCATAGTCAAATAGCACTGGGGCAATCCCTTGCAGGGATCTAATCGTTCCTATATGGAGAGAACAAAAAATTCACTCTCTCTTTCTTACAAAAACAGGTAAAATTATTTCCTCATGGATAGTCCCTTGTAGAGCATCAACGTTACCTTTAGTTCTGGAGAAACTCCCTCCTTAGTTAGCCTTGGAGATACTAATGCTGACCAGTTCCTTCTTCAGCTGCAAGCAAGCTGCCAAGACTAAAGCTCTTTAAACACAGCTGAACCTTCTCCCTTTGTTCATAATTAGCTATTCAAATTACCTTTAATGTAAAGCACCCAAATTATATTTATGAAGCGTAACCTTCCTTTTGAATCCTCTACAGGAAAAATCAGTTCAGTAAATGTTCCTTCAAAGTATCTACTGCTGTTAACAGAAAAGGAATCCATATTTATGTATTGTGTCCAAAAAATAAATAAATAAATAATCCCTTTGGCTAAACTGCTCTGCAATTTAGCCATTGATATTGTCTTTATGAAAGAGAGACTGAAAATATTCACCGAAGTGATATAAAAAGAGCATAACATTTACTTGTTCTTTCTTACAGAAACAGGTAAGATTCCCTCCTTCGTAGATAACCCCTTGATGAACTTTACCTTAGGTCCTGAGGGAACTACCTCCTCGGTAAAACTCAGGGGTACTGATGTTAGCTGGTTCCTTTTTCAACTACAAACAAACTGCCAAAACTAAGGCTCTTTGAAACCAACTAAAGCTCCTCTCCTTGCGCATAATAGCAAATTGGGGCGATCAGCTCTGTAAGATTCCTATGTACAAAAAAGGAAAGCCATACTAATGAATTCTTACAGAAAAAACTAAAAGGGCTCTAAAACCTAATCCGAGGTGATGTCACTATATAAAAGGGCGGGGGGGGGGGAATCCCAAAGGATCGTCAGGGAGCAAAAAAAAGAAGAAAAGAATTATGTAGTGAAAAACTAAAAGGGCTCTAAAGTCTAATCAGTGGTGATGTCATTATATAAAAGGGGAAAAAATCCCAAAGGATCATCAGGGAAAAAACAAAAATGTAGTGAAAAGAAAAACAGACTGGAAATTAAAAAATCATATCAAGGAGATCATTAAGCCCTAGAGGATAAATTGAATCCTGTGTAATCATCCAAAAAGACTTTCTATAGGCAAGATATTTTGGATCAACTGGGAGACTGATTTTCTCTATTCGGCAAAAAGAGAACATATTTGTGTCCTTATGCATCTTATTATAGTGTTCAACTAATGGTGCTGGAAGAGTTCTTGTTTTTAGTTTTCTCCTATGTTCATTTATCCTCAGTTTAAGATTTCTAGAAGTTTTTTCCACATATAGTTTGTTACAAGGGCATTGTATCGCGTATATTACTCCGACAGTACTACAATTGATGTAATCCTTAATAATGAACTCTTTCCCTTTGTGATCTTTAAATACCTTTGTTTTTTTACTAAAAGGACAATTTGAGCATTGGCCACATGGGAAGTTACCTGTAATATTCTTTTTATCCAGAGTTCTCTGTGTCAACCTTGGGAGCCTAGCCCTCACTAGAAAATTCCCTAAATTCCTTCCTCTTCTAAAAGCGAAGGGGGGGGGGGGGGNTGTTAAATGTAATAACAAAAACTAGTTGGTCAGAAACCTCTTTTTTCTTTGAGAGAGCTTGTAAAATAGACTCCCTGGTTATGTTGGAAACGTTCTGTAGGTTCTCCTCTACAATATACTCTGGATACCCTCTGGCAATAAACCTTTTACCCATATATTTTGCTTCTTTATGAAAATCTGTAACAAGAGATCAATTCCTTTTAATACACCGAAACTGGCCATTGGGTATATTACGTAAAAGGTGCCTGGGTGATGACTACTATAAAAAAGATACGTATTCTGATCAGTTGGTTTGGTATATGTAGATGTGGTGATGCGTCCTCCTTCCCAATGTACCCAAAGGTCAAAAAAGTTAATATTCTGACTATCATAATCCAAGGTGAATTTAATAGTGTTCTATTATGTAATGTATTCATCCATTTATGAAACTCTAGGAGTAATTCTACGCTGACAATCCAAATGACAAAAACGTCATCAATAAATCATTTCCACAGGAAAATATACTTATGAAATTGATTAATCTGCACATCATAAATACATTTATTTTCCCACTCATACATATAAATTATTGCTAAGTCAGCTGATAGATAACTCCCCATACTAACGCCTTTAACTTGCATGAAAAATTTATTATTAAATTCAAAATAGTTCATTGTGAGGACAAGTTCACTCAGTGATAACAAAAAGTTTGTTGGAGGATTCCTGTTTTCTCTAAGATCAAAGTATTTACTAAGTGTGTCTAGGGTTTCATTATGAGGGATATTAGTGTACAGGGCTTTAACATCCATTGTTACTAAGATGGAGTTTATTCCTGTCATGTCCATATGTTCTATAATGTTAATAAAATGTGTAGTATCTTTAACGTAGGATGGTATTTTATCAACAAAAGGCTTTAAATAAAAAAACCAAAATCTTTGAGATCAGTTCTAATATTGATCTAATTCCTGAGACAATAGGTCTGAATTGTAATACCCTTATGCATTGTAGGAAGGCCATAAAAGGCTGATATCTTGGGAAAATTATTAACCAAGTATTTATATTCTTTATCCCCAATTACATTGTTCTCAAGCCCTTCTTTCAGGATGACTTGTATCCTCTCTTGAATGGATTTTGTAGGGTCAATTTTCAAAAGTCTATAGTCTGCTTTTATATCCAATAGCCGATAACAACCCTTGATATAGTCAATCGAATTCATAACAACTATACCTCCTCCTTTGTCGGCTTTTTTAATAACTATTGACTTATTAATAGTCAATTAATTTCTAGTCATTCTTCTAATTTCCTGTAAAACTTTATTTTCAAATACTGGTATTGTCTTGTCAATTCCAATTTTGTGGGAAAACTCAGACTTAAGTTGACATGGACCTTTGTAGGTATAAATGTTTGATCCTCGAAAAAAACTACTTAACCGAATCTTCCTGAACAGGTCATTAACTTCTTTATGAATTAGAAATTTGTTATACATATTCATGGGGACAAAAGTTAATCCTTTAGACAAAACACTCAGTTCAAATCAGATAAATTTCTATGGGATAGATTATATATTTTTAAGTCATATTTTTTTCTCCATAGATCCTTCCGGCCCTGATTTTTCCTCCCACGTAAAAGATCTTCCTCTTTCTGATTCCTCAGAAAATATTCTCATTGTGGTAAGAAAGATCTCTCTGTAGTAGTAGTAAACAATTTATTTGGCGGCCACAAAGTCATAGCCATATAAAAAAAAAAAAAACTACAAAAATACAATACAAAATGCAAGGTCAATGGTCCACATTTAAGTAAAATCTGAGCCATAGCAAAACTTGGCATTAACATACATTAAGTAAGTGAAATAAAATCCCAAAAAAGTTTGCGCCTAACAAAGGCATCTATAAGAGATCCAATAGCAATTTTAATCACTTCCTGTTTCTTATCTTGGAGCAAGGAATAACTTGCAAAATTGTCAGACCAGCTACGATGGAGATCTAGAAAAAGTTGGATATGGACAGCTTGAAGTTTATCGTATAGGTGGCACCTGATCAACACGTGTTCAGTAGATTCAACCTCCTGGTGATCGAATGGGCACAATCTTTGTTTGATCGGAATTTTACCAAAGCGGCCTCCCAGGAGGTATGTTGTCAATGCATTAAAGTGTGCCACCATGAAAAGCCATTTCCCCCTTGGCGAATAGTCAGATAAAAGATATTGAGTCATTTTGCCATTTGCAGGGGCCAGGCTGAGGTAGTAGCTCATATGTGGTGACAGCCTCACTCTTCCCCATTCTGATTGCAGATGTATATCCCGTTACCTGATCTCAATCTCCACTGAGGCTAACCTTGTGCGCCTAGATAGAAGATAAGCCTTAGATAAACTCAAGGTAGCCAAATGGAACTCTGCCCCCTGCTGCCAATTACTCCGATGAGGGTCAGAGTTAAGAAAGGGGAACAGGCCTCCCGGATTCGGGCCAGCAATTTTAAGCCACAATTTATGGGCCCTACTCTAAGCCCTAAAGGACCATCTCCTCTGTCCCAGCTCTAACCGAATGGCGGCTCCAGGGGTGCCCCCTGGTGGTCTAAGCAGGGTTCTCAAAAACTTTAATTGAATATGATCAATGTTAAATATATTGAAGGGAACCCAAAGTTCAGCCCCAAAGAGAAGTTGCACTGATGACTTGGCATTAAAGGATTCTAGCGCCTTATAAAAAGCGATCTTCCACAACTGAAGAAAGACATTTTTTATGGCAACAGAGGAGCTCCTAGCTTTGGCACACACCCTCCATGTGGGGCTTCCACCTCCCTGTATAATGGAATAGAATTCTGAGATATCTAAATTCCTTGACCTGGTCGATCAGAATTCCTCTGATGGACCAAGTATGCTGGTTTCCCCTATGAGCTTTGGTACACACCATAACTTTTTATTTAGAATGATTGATGACAAGATCATTGTCCCTACAGTAATTAGCCATGGCCTCTAGCTGCCTCTTCAGTTCAACACGAGCCTGGGACATGAATACCAGATCGTCCGCGAAGAGCAGACATCCAATATGTTGTGTTTCTAGACGGGAGGGAAAAACTGTAGTTGAGCCATACATGGGATAACGTCATTAAAAAAGATGTTAAAGAGGGCAGGGGCAAGGGCACAGCCCTGCCTCACCCCCCTCAAAACTTTTACCTCATCCGAAACGTGGCCACAAGGGCTCAATTTCACTGTTAATTTAGAGTTGGAATAAAGGTGTTGAATTAGAAATAATACCTCTGCTCAATTGAGGATTGTTCTAACTTCTGCCACAAAATATCCCTATTAACTGAGTCAAAAGCCATCCTGAGGTCCTGGAAGGCCACGAAAAAAGAATGGTTCAAACTCCTATACTTCTTTATCACATGTGACAGGACCAGGCAATGATCAATGACTGATCTCATCTCCTGAAACCCTGCCTGCTCGGGATGGATTATCTTGGAGGAATCAAGCCAGTTGTTAAGTCTGACAAGTAAAAACTTTGTGTAATTTTACTAATCACGCACTGAAGACTAATGGGCCTATAATTTGACGGCTCTGAGGGGGCACTTTTCTTGTAGATGGGAACAACCATGGCTTGATGCCAAGAAATTGGTATGTCCCCTGAATTATTGATTGAAGTAAAAAGGGCCGGTAATATAGGGACCCAACATTCCCTGTTGGTTTTAAAGAACTCTACAGCCACCAAGTCCATACCAGGGGCCTTATTGGTTGTACATGAGTCCAGAATGTCGTTTACCTCTTGATCACTTACAGGAGGCTATTCTGCTAAAACAGGCACACTATTAGATATAGGTCTCTACCGGCCCGTTGTACCAGGAAGTGCATATAAATTGCTAAAATAATTCACCCATGTCTGAGCAGGAATGGAGGAGGGATTCCTTTTTATAGGGGCTTTAGAGCCCAAATTAAGGAGTCTCAAAAATTGCTGTGAATCCCCGGATGAAGCAGCTGCCAAAACCATTTCCCATCTAAATCTAGGATACTCCTGCTTTTTCGTAGCTACCAAAGATCTATATTCCCGCTTTGTCTGAAAATAAGAAGGGGGCAGCTTTATATCCCAACCCTGGCAATAAGCCTCATAGACTGCTCTCATGGAATGTTTAGCTCTAATACATTCCCCGTCAAACCATACCTGGTGCGTAGAAGGGGAATGCCCAGGATTACAAGAAGGTTCGATTGCCAGGATCGGGTAAAGTCCCTGGATAAGTAATTCCCATGCATCGCTTACCAAATGTCCTGGACTGTTAGTCATGATCTCCAATTTTAGCAGGGAAGTTTACACCTCTCCCATCCAATTTTCTAGGACTGGAGGTACAACGTACCTCCACCCAGGGGCACAAAATCTAGGGGCCTGGTCATGTACAGCATGGAATGGTAGCCCAAGGGCCTGTGTCCCAGCTTGATACAAAAAAGTTATAGAGAGTTCTAAAGGCAAGTGGTCACTAAAAAGGACCCGGTCTACCCCAAAACCTTTAACAGCAGTCAGGGTGGCCGGGGAGACCACTGCATAATCAAGGACACTTGAACTTATTGGCCCTAAAAATGTATATTCGCCTAAAATATCCCTAAAACATGACCCATTAAGAACATACAAATTATAATTGTCTATAATTTTTACTAAACATATACCCGATCCGTTAATGATATCATCCTTAGATTGCCTACAACTAAGCAAAGATGATGATAAAAGTTTGAACAGGGGACAATGCTCCCGGAGGTCTTTAACCCTAGACCCTAATCTAGTGTTGAAATCTCCAAGGATTAACAAAAGGCCATTGGGGTAAATAGTATTTGTATTGCCAATAATTTGTTCTAGGTTGATCCAAGATAGAGGGTCATATAATTTAGTATTCTGTGGAGGGATATACACATTAAGAATGGTACATAACTGGTCACCAAATTTAAAAACCACCCCATCATCGATGGGGGATGTTTTATAATCCTCACTAGGTCCTTTAAAAGATCTCTATGGACCAACATGGCCAGGCCTCTGCACAAATGGCCCCTGGAAGTCAAAGAAACTGCGGGGAGTGAATGAGATGTAAAATGACTTAGCTCCATGGGGAGGTCCAAGGAAGAAGTTACCCAAATTTCCTGTAAACAAAGAACCTGGAACTGGCTGATATAATCAACACAAGCCAGGTCCCTAGAACTAGCATTCCATTCTGCTATATTCCATGAGCCAATCCTGAGATCCAAACAGCCAGGGCCGGGAATTGATCATTGGGTGCCCCTAAATGATGAAGATTTAGGCTGAAAACATAACAAATTGGCAGCAATTCCCTGCCTAGGCTCCTTCTCCTGAATTGTAAAGGGTAGCTGGGTGGTAGATGGGAATATCAAAGGCTGGTTGGGCACTAGAGGAGTCTGAATTCCTGGAGCTACAGATGCTAAGGAAGCAGAGTCTTGGTTCCGGGGCATAATGGGGCTTACATCCTTGAGGAGAGGAGTACTTAATGACTGAATCTTGGAAATCAATTTGTCCCAACAAGGTATCAACACCTCTATCCAAACCACCAGCAAGCTTTAACAATCTTTCATGGATGAGGTTAACTGGAGAGAGGTACCCTCCTGTATCTCTAGGGGAGGTCAACTACAATCACTAGGGCAGGCTGTATGATTTGTTACAAGAAAAGGGGCCTGCTTGGGCTTTGACGGATAACAACCTAAGGGAATTACAGCCAAGTTCTTCAGAACCTTGCCCACATGGACACCCCATGTGGAGAATAAGTATGCTTGGGACATTATAACAGCTGCAAAATAAGGCATATGAAAGTAAACAACAAGGCTCTTGAGTTGTCTCCGAGGGGGAAGAACCTGAAATGAATGGATGGTCCCTGGAGGAATCCACCCCAAGATACCCTCCAAGTGGTGAGTTATAGTCCACTTGGAGTTCCAAGCAGGAAAGGCACCATTGGGCAAGGGTTGAACCCTAAAAGCAACTGCTCCAGTAATTGGGGCCAGCCTAGCGGGTCCGGGTGCCGGTGCAGTAAGGGCTCGTGATAAATTGCCCTGTCCAACAACAGATCCTCCCTCCGGGGTTGGTCCCTGTATCTGCATATCAGATACAGGGTCTTGACTGCATGCAGATTGCAAATTTAAAAGGTTTTCAGCTGCTGCCTCTGAAGTGAAAGGCTTATATTCCTCAACAGAAGCCAACAATTTGGACATCAGTTCTTGCTGAGTCTCCAAAAGAGAAGTAATCCCTTTTAATTTCTCTGATAATATATGAGTTAAATTCTCTATCAAGGAGCATTGCTTCTCCAAAAGTTCACAAAGCGGGGAATCTGATAATACAGTTGAGCAGTCATTTCTTTGGGGGGCAAGTCCACCTCCTGTGGCATGTATGGGTCAAGTGAACCAAGTTCCAAATCCAAGAGTCTTGAATCCCCAGATATTTCAACTGGGTCTGGCATGGCAGATAGATCCCGAGGTGGGGATAGTACTAACGGCAAGACCCTCTCCCCCACTAACACAGCCTTGGTTTTAGACCTAAGAGAATAATAAGTATCCAAATGCTGTTGTACTGGTTGAGAGTTACCTGACACAGAGGAGTTGGACAGACATCTGGGCTTCCTGGTGACTCCTTTCCGAGCCATGGAAATATGGGGATGAGCAAAAAACCCACACAAGGAACTATGTGGGGCGCCCCTGCACCTCACCAGTGCCACTAGGGAGTCCGCAAACTTTATAGATGTCTGTATCTGGGGTGAGCCCTTCGGCACAAGCGTGTTGTCCGGCCACGCCGCCCGCCAACTGCTCTTGTCCTCTTGTCACTGCTTCAAGAAGGGCACTAGTCGCCGAGCTCCACAGCCTTTCCTCAACCCCTCATAAATGGGAAAGCCTGGAAGCCACCACCAACCTCTCCTCCCTACAGCCCAGAGCAAAGAGGGAACAAAGACGGAGAAAACAAGCACAGGGGGTATCACCTAAGGTCACGTGCCTTGCGCACCCAGCCCTTAGGCACACTGCCCCGGCGCATGCCTCTGGTGTCACCGGGTGCTGCAGGCAGTTTTAAGGAGAGCGAATGGTCTGGCCATACCCCCTCACAGGGGAAGCAAATCTCTGCAAATGCCCCAACTGCAGCAGTAGCTCCCTTTATCCTTGGCAATGTTTGGAGGGGCCCAGGACCTCCCACAGTCATTCAGATAATCCTCAGGTAAGGGGACTGGAGCAGGAGGCAGATTCCCCACCGCTGGGTGCTGCAGGCAGTTTTAAGGAGAGCGAACGGGCTGGCCACACCCCCTCGCAGGTGAAGCAAATCTCCGTAAATGCCCCAACTGCAGTAGTATCTCCCTCTATCCTCTGCAATGTTTGGAGGGGCGCAGGACCTCCCACGGCCGGTCAGCTTATCCTCAGGTAAGGGGGCTGGAGCAGGAGACAGGTTCCCTCTGCCCTCTAAGGATTTATCCAATCCTTTAAAAAATCCAGTTATGCTATTGGCTTTAACAACAACCTATGTCAATGAGTCCCACAGATAGATCTGTACAAAAAGAGGAGACAGAGCCCAAGCCTACCTCAGGAGTCCCACCCCTTGAGCATGGGGGGTAATCAAGGAGGCTGATGAAACTGGTCTGCCAGATCCCAGTCATTCCCCAAGCCCCAGATCTCTCTGTATTGTCTGATAAAAGGGTGGCTGATGAGAAGAGTGGCAGCTTGTAGATATTGGCCACAGTCCTCCTGGCATATAACTTGGCCCCAGAACCGTGGTGGCGGGTCGTGGGGTTGGAATGGCAGTTTCCTGATCTGATTTTATTTATTTATTTATTTATTTAAAATTTATATCCCGCCCCTCCTGCCCACGCCCTGTGGTGGCGAACAACATTCATTTAAAACAATATAAACTTTTAAAACAATTTAAAATACAATATGTGTTTTTATTGTATCCCTGCCCCCACCCCACCCCGATTGAAAGACATTGCTTCTGTGCAAGGAATGATGGCTCCAGACCCATGATGGGCCACTCATGACTATTGGGGGGTGGGTACCCCAATATCCACCGTTCCTTAAACTTTGCAGGGAATTAGCTTAAAAGACTTAAACCAGGGTCTCCATGTGTTCAAAAGGATCAAGCTGAGGACAATGCATGCTACAGGCAGTTTATGTACCCTCCCCAAATAGAAAGAGAGAGAGAGAGAGAGAGACAGGTGTCCAAACAAGTTTATTGATATATATTTAACAAGGGGAAAACACAAGTGGCTTCTGGGGATTGTAGGAGAAGGAAGGGGGGGTTCCGGTGTTGGCTCAGTAAGGGGGAGCGAGAGAACACGAAAGAGAGAGAGAAAGAGGGAGAGGGAGAGAGGGCTTCCCAAGTTGGCTGGGAAGTCTGGACCTGTGGTTACCTTTCCTTGCCTGTTGAGATGGGACAGGCGGCCCACGGATCCAGCGGAGTTCGGGGGATGGAGGAAGGAGAAGGGGCAGACTAAAGTCTTGGCGATCTCTTAATTCAGACACGCACAGAGTGACCTGCATGTATCTGGGTCCCAAGACTTCTCAAAGCTTGATGGGAAAACCAGGAGCAGTTAAAGGGTGCTGGACAAAGGAGTTTGGGAGGCTATGAAGGGTAATTTGGGGTGTACAATGGGCTAACGAGGGGAGGTTACTTCCATGATAAAAAGGGCTATACTAGATGTACCAGATACCTTTTACACAGGAGGTAAGGGTAAACAAAAAGTGAAGGGAGGGAAGGAAGGGCTTAACGACAGGCTACAGGATACATTGACTGTGTGTCTGGTTTCTCTTGGGGAATACGGAGATAGGGTATTGCTGCACTGAGTCAGGGCTACCAGTCCTTTTTACAACAAGGTGAGTCTATCTCCTTAATGACTCCATTCTTTATTCAGAGATCTCTCCCTTCTAGTCTTTTTCTAAACCTTAGGATGGTATTTTTCCATGAGCGGTCCCTTTTTGCTAGGAGCTAGGGTGGCTGGGCCCAATCCTTAGTCTCCCTCGCTGCCCCCCATGCCTGGAACTCCCTCCTTGCCAACATTTGCCTTGCCTCCTCCCTCCGCTCCTTCAAATCCCTCCTCAAGACGCACCTTTTCCATGCTGCCTTTCCCAATGCCTGCTAGTCTTTCCCCTTACTCTTACTGTAAGCCCTCCTCTGCTGACTGCTGCTACCAACTTCCTTGTAACCAAGCCAAGCACATGCACCTGAGACTTAGCATTCACTTGAATGTTTGTTTGTCTTCTCCCATGTCTCTCCCACTGTCCCCTCTCCCTGTCTCCCCCCCCTTTGTCTTTGTCTTTTAGATTGTAAGCCACAGGCAGGGACCGCGTCTAATTCTATGTTCTGTACAGCACCAGGTCATACGACTGGCACTTTATAAATGTCTAATAATAATAAAAAAATAATCCATGCCCCTCCCTTCCTCTTGCATCCAGTGTGGGGCAAGGAGGCTTGGGGAAAAGCCAGAACCCTGGTGGTGGGTCCTGGGGCTGGAGTGGCTGTTTCTTGGTGCTGTTGAATGAAGTCTCTTGATTCGAGGAATGATAGCCCAGACCCTTGATGGTGCATCCTGGGGCTAGAGTGGAAGCTTCTGGGTATTGGCCACAGCTGTCCCTGCCTGTAACTTGGCCCCAGAACCCTCGCAGTGGGTCCTGGGGCTGGAGTGGCTGTTTCTTGATCCGATTGAAAGACATCACCTCTATGCAAGGAATGATGGCCCCAGAACCATGACTGTAGGTCCTGGGGCTAGAAGAGTGCCAGCTTGTAGGTATTGGCCACTGACCTCCCTGCCTGTAACTTGGCCCCAGAACCCTTGCGCTGGGTCCTGGGGCTGAAGTGGCTATTTCTTGATGCAGTTGAACGAAGTCTCTCTGTTCGAGGAATGATGGCCTCAAACCATGACGGTGGGTCCTGGGGCTAGAAGAGTGGCAGCTTGTAGATACTGGCCACAGCCCTCCCTGCCTGTAACTTGGTCCCAGAACCCTGGCAGTGGGTCCTGGGGTTGGCATGGCTGTTTCTTGATATGGTGGAATGACATCACCTCTGTGTGAGGAATGAAGGCCCCAGGCCTATGATGGTGGGTCCTGGGGCTAAGGTGGCAGCTTCTAGGTATTGGCCACAGCTCTCCCTGCATATAACTTGGCCCCAGAACCTTGGCGGCAGGTTCTGGGACTGAAGTGGCTGTTTCTTGATATGGTGGAAGAGCAAGAGATCCCTTGCTGGCCCAATAGGCCAAGGGATCACTGCTGTGATCGATGCACGGCTCCTCTTCCAGGTAGGTCTCAACTGCTGCTGAGGCACCATCGTACTCCTTCTCGTAACTGTCCCTGGGCACCACTGTCCCCACTGCCCTCAGCCATGCTGTCTGCCCTTTTGTGCTGGGCCCCATGCCCCCCAGAATGGGCTGCACAGAGGAGGAGCTGCTGGCAGTAGATGTGCTGCTGCTGCTGCTGATCCTGCTGCTGCTGCTTCTACCGCTAGGACTGGGGGCAGGGATAGACCCCGCTGACTGAAATGGGAGGCTGCTCTCACTCCCACCATCCCCAGGGGCATCCTGCTGCTACCACCGTGCACCCTCAAGAGCCCTCTTTGCCTTCCAGACCCTCCCCACAAGATCATCCTTCCAGACGCCATAGAGGGATGACTTGTGTGCCATGCTGCCCTTAACCCTGGGGTCCATAATTGTTCCCAAAACATATTGCCCCTGCAGCAGGAGTTCATCAAACCTTTAGGCCTGTCTTGAGCTTCTGCATCAGCCCAACCGCCTCAGCGCCCAGCTTCTTGCCCCAAGGGCCACAATCCTACTCCTGCACAATCTCTTCAAGACTCCGGTGGACACTCTGGACCAGAGGGGTCACCTGGATGATTGTGTCCATGGAGGAGCTGATGGTCTCCATCACTTCCAGGAACGGTCGCAGAATGAAGACCACCTGGGAGAGGATCTCCCATTCTGCCCCATTGAAGCCTGGTGGAGCCCCGCTGTCTGTGTCCAATTGCACCTGATGCAAGTCGGCTTTCTGCTCCACAAGCTGCTTAAGCATCAGGAAGGTGGAATTCCACCTGGTAGAGACATCCTGCACCAGCTGGTGCACGGGGCGGCCTTGCTCTGCCTGCTTGGCCCTGAGGAGTTCACTGCCCTTCATGCTGTGATTAAAAAAACCAAACAGCTCCCTCTCCCACTGGATCAGGGATCTAATGGTGCCTTCCCCAATCCCCTTATCCCCCAAGCCCAGAGCATCCTCTTGACCACCAGGTGGAGTGTGTGTGCGGCACAAGGGATGCTCATGAAGCCCCCATTGTGAACTGCCTTGAGTATATTGGCCGCATTATCAGTCACCACACACTCCGGGGTGAACGGTGCACCTGGCATGAACCACTCCTCCACCACAGCATTCAGGGATGCCTCTATGTTCCTGGCAGTGTGTGGGCAGTCCATGACTTCCATATGAAGCAGGGCCCACCTATACCCTGCTTCAGGACCCCTCATGCCACTGTCAAATGCCGACTCTGGGTCCTTCCTCTATAATTATGGGGGAGTCGGGGGACAATTGTGACCCCTGAGGAGCTTCAGGCACTGAGTCGCCTGAACCTGCAGCCGCATATGAGACAGCCTCAGACACCTGCAATACAGACATTAAAGTGCCCCGCATGGCAGTGGAGGATGCTGCCAGGAGGACATGCTAACCCCCTGGCCCCTAGTGCCACTGGGAGCACTAGTGCCACTAGTGCTGGGTGAGGAAGACCCACAATCAGGCCTGTGCAGCTTGAGGCGTGGTGATGGGCTGCTGCTTCTGCCTGCTGACACTCTGATGGCCTGACCCCTGACAGCTCTGCCACATGCCTCATTGCCTGGCTTGCGGGCAGCAGACGGGCCTCGCCCTCTCATACCTCCCTTCTCCATTTCTCCCACCAAAAGAATGCACACATATTTTATAAAAACAATTTTTAATTTTTAAAAACATTTTAATCTAATATTATAGATATATCTATATTACACTAAATCTAACTGCTATTAACTATCTAACTATTATAAAGCCAATGGAACTAAATAATGGGATATCTAACACCTAGTCCTACAAACACACTCTAAAACCGAATCACTGATCTCTATAAACTATAACTAAGCTAACAACTGTAATAACTAATAACTAACTGCTACCTAACTACTATAATCTCTCTCTCTCTCTCTAAATATACAATATTACACAGGGATGGGGGAGGGGGGCACAGACAGCTCACAACAACACAGGGAGTCATGGAAAACCTGAAAAAAAACCTAAATCAATCTAATCCTACTCTAATAAATAAAAAAACAGGAGAAGGGAATGAGGGATGGAATATGGAGGTAGAGGGAAAGGGAAAGGAATGGATTCAATGGAGGGTAAAGAGAGAGAGAACACAAGGTTGGGTACAAAATAAAAATAACAGCTAACTCTATCTAATATAATCTAAATAAATGAAAATATGAAGGTAAATGGGTTGGATCGGTGAAATAGGAGGAGGATGGCAATGGATTGAGGAGAACAAAACTTCTGGGGGAGGGAGCCTTCTGAAACGCCTGCTGTTCAGGAACAGTGACTAGTTCAGTAGTTGTTGGGAAGGGATCAGTTTTGTTTCTTGCTGTGCCTGCCTCATGCAGCCTAACCCATGGCCAATCGCAGACTGTGAAGCCAGTGGTCTGAGGTGAAAAGGATGGTTATTCGGCAGGCTCTCCACCCCTGGTGCCTGGAAGTCTGTTCCTCAGCTGACTCCCCCTCCCTGTCATGTTTGACCTTCCAGTACACTTTTTTTGTAACACGAACTCACCCATACGCGAACCGAACTGACTGAACTGTTTGGTCATTTCGACGTTAGGATTTAGTTCGGTTCGGTCAGTTCGTGTTTGGGTTCGTGTTCGGTCGTCCAAACAGATTGAGTTCTGTCCGAACTTCAAAACTGCGTTCACCCATCCCTAGTGGGTTCCAGTACAGCACTGCACCTCCCTATGATAGCTACTCCCTTGATAGAAAGAGCTGAGTCAAAATTAACAAATAAAGACCCCTAAAGTTGCATTCACTAAGCACCTGACCCATGATTATCAACATGAGCCATGGCTTAGGTGGTAGAGCATATGCTTTGCTTGTATAAGGTTCCATTCAATCCCTGGCATCTCCGATTCAGGATCTTTGGTAGGACGCCTGGATGAGGCCTCTGCCGGGGATCCTGCAGAGCTGAATTTGAAACCCTGCTGTCTTGTCAGGTTGTGACATTACTGGGCTAAGATGGACCATTGATCTATCTCAGGCAGCTCCTTATATCCTTATAACTCTTCCCCCTTGGAGTTTCATCTAAGCCCGAGCTTGGACATCTTTCATAAATGATGTAAGACTTTTTTCATATTTTATCAGGAATTTGGCAGGCAGGGATAGGTTTGGATGGGGTGGGGTGGGGTGAGGTTAGGAGAAGGGTTGAGGGGTTAAGAGTTCTTTGTAGATGTTTTTATTCATTGTGAGCCATCCTGAACCTTAATGGGAAGGGTGGCATATAAATGTATACATATAAATAAATAAATAAATAAATAAATAAATAAATATGCACAAGCAGATGAATTTCTAGTGCAAATAGGTAAACTGAGTGGATATTTTGGATAAGCAAATATTGTTTTGCATATTTTATAGGAGCATCTTAGAGCCTAATAAATCACACTAGACTTACAGGTTGCTGCTGAGATGTAAGCGTTTGGCTGACAGGTACCACAGTTCCTTGCTATTGTAAGAAGAAATTGATATCTCAGTTACTATAGTGTGGAAACTTTTTATCCAGTGATGGCATTTTAAATTTTGACAACAGCACAAGATGTGCATGGGCAAGTACAGTCTTCACCAAATACAGATACTTGAAACATATTCCCTCAGCTGCAGTCTGGGGATGTGTAGCCAATTCGACTGATACTGTATCAAGAACCGAGATTTCAATGAGAATTCCTATGTTTGTGAAATCCCATTTCATCCCTAATCATGATGCACGACCCAGGATTGGTTGAATGTCCAAACTTGGCAGGTACAGATGCATGCACTGATGCCTTAGGGTCTTGTGCATACGCAAGTCTGAGGACATGCACCCGCACCCACCACGTTTGCACATGCACCCTGTCCTGGGTTTGTTTGCACCATAGTGCCACCACCAGGCCTCACACCCCTGCTGTCATCTCATCAAAATGAGAGGAAAGTAGAGGAATGAGCATGAAATGGGTTACCATTCAGTTAACGCTCAGATACCATGCATTCAATAAGTGTACCCATTATTGTACCATTTTCAGCTCTACTTTGCACAACCCAGTATTGCTCAGATGTGTCTGATTGATTTCTTGGTGCCAGACCTCAGCATTATTATTGCTTAACCAGCCAGCTTCTGAAATCAAGCTTAAGCTCCAGTCCTCGTTCCTGCCTCGCCATCCATGGGTACCTTTAAGAGCTCTGTTTGTAAGCTGCTACATTTGCCTAGGATTTTGGAGGGAACTTCAGGGACTCTAGAGATGGGTGAACGCAGTTCGGAGGTTCGGAGTTCGGACCGAACTCGACCAGTTCAGTTGACCAAACCGAACTTCCAAACCGAACTCGATTTTTGAACTGAATTGAATTTCTGAACTCAGCTTTGTTCGCCCATCCCTAAAATATAACATTCCATTTAGTTCAATGGGGTTTTAATTTCCGAACTTTGTTCGGAAGTTCGGAGTTCGGACCGAACTCAAATAGTTCGGTCGACCGAACCAAACTTCCGAACCGAACCTAATTTCTAAACCAAACCGAATTTCCGAACTCAGTTCTGTTCGCCCATCCCTAAGGGACTTGTCTAGGCTTCACCAGTGGTCCTACTCATTCTTCCTGGATGAAGGTTGCTGTTTGAGCTAACTTAAAGAAACTATTTTAAACTTTATTAGAGTCTGACTCTCTGGTTTCTGAAGAAAAACATACATGCCCTGGCAGCCCTGATACTCACTGTCCCATCCCACTGTCCATGTTTCTAAATATTTTATAAATAAATATATCTGCAGGTTACTAATATATAAAACAAACAAATCTTCAGGTTTTTTTTTTTTTAATGTTGTATTTGTAGAGCTTTATTAACAGGTTGAATTTAGCTCCTTTATACCTAAAGCAACTCACTGAATGTAGAGGGCTTAAAAATCGCTTACATGCATAGGCCACATGATTGTAGATGGGAAAATAATTTAGAGTGGTGTTTTCAAAGGTTCTTCACATTTGGGGTAGTTAATGCCCATTGCAAGGCCAACAGGAGTTGAGTACGTGACTCCTTTGAGTCCCAATGAAAATCCTTGCTGTTGTATTTTGTCTGCTGTATAAGTACCAGCTACATAAATTGAAACAAATCTTTCATACCATGATCTTCCTTTTGATGCTCCTTTGTCTCCTATCTTATTTCAGTTTGCACCCTCATGATCTCATCATAGGCCATTTTTGCACAGATGCCCCCCCCCCACTAGGTGTGTGGTGGGGGAGGTGGTGTCCGTGCAAATGCCACAGCAGAGGGTGGGAAGATGGGTGTGCATCTGTGCAAACACCATGGGCAGTCGGTGGGGATGTGTGCATGCGCGCTCCCACGCAATACCCACCTCCACCCATCACCCACCCACGGAGCCATCCGGCAAACTGGAGGAGGCTCTGTGGGTGAAGGTGGGTGGAGGTAGGTGGAGGTGGGTGTTCACCCCTCGAAAAGGCCACAAACTCACCTCCAGCCACCGCTGGCATGCACCCATCCCTCAACCCACCGCGTCCATGCAAAAATGGCCATAAGTAGGTAATAGTTCCCTTGAAAAATTTTGCTAAGCTTGAAGAATTCGTTTACATGTCGATTTCCCACAGCATCAACATTTCCTTTAAGCTGTACAAATGTTAGAAGATGGAGCTTAAGTCAGCTGAAATCAGAAAACTTGCACCCTTTCATTCTCCTAGGCTCATTTTCTTGTTAAGGAATATTTTTATTCCTTAAAAGAAAATGCAGGAAATAGGAAGAGCCATCCAAGAATTCATTACTTACACATTCTCTGTGTGGAACACACAGAACATATTGTGAGCTGATGACATTCTTCAAGTTTGCTCTGTTACTTAGAGTTAATGGTAATCCTTGAACTGGATATTTATGTATAAATACTTGTGAAAGGTACAGTACATTGCATTGGGAAGGAGCTTATGTGACATTGTCTGGGCTTCCTATGCCCAAGACAACAATTGGTTTGCTCAGGATTTTCTTTTTCAAGTGAGATTAGCAGAATCAGTGGGTAAAAGAATTACAGTAACTAGCAAGATGGAAGCTCGGAGAAATGCATGGAGGGGGCAGAGAGCTGCACTGCAGTGACAAAATTACAAATTCCTTTAAAAAGAGAGATGGAGAAAGAAGGAATGAATCAGGGGATCAAGAATGAGCTGTGAGGTAATCAAAGCACTAAAAGGGGAGATAAGTGATGAGGTGGTTTTAGGGAATAGATACTGCTGAAGCTCATCCTCCATTCTAGACCTTGCACTTTTATATTCAGATTATTGCTCACAGCAAGCTGCCTTGGTTTCTGGGCTTCCCCTTTGTCTCTGGAATGATTATAACGACAGATATCCCCCCAGCACTTCCTGCTCTCTGCTGTGCTGGTTCCCTCATGCACTTGCTGCTGCTCTTTCTGCCTCTCTCATTATTATTTGTTCAGGTTTTCAAGCACTCTGTGACAGCATTCACAGAACAAAAGGCTACCATTACATTTATCCGTATACTATTTATCCTCCTTTGATGCAGAAGTGAATTTTGTTCTACAAGCACATAGGAGGCATTTGTCTTCACCTTCTTCATCATCTCCATTTTGCTTAACCCAACCTGAATGCAGCTATAATTTCACCTCCAAAAATCTATCAAAAGCCTTAACAACCAACAACGTCCCATTAAAAATAATAATAAAAAAACCTTCCCCATTATTTCTCTACCAAAGAAAATGAGGTATGTTAGTTGTGCTGGATTAAAAATACCCATGGAGACCTTTTTCTTATAGTTTGCAAAGCCCTGTGGTAGTTACAGCGGCCAATTAGCTATCAGTGTGAGCAAGTAAGTAGAGGAAAACACCGATGAAGACTAAACCTATTCTGCTTTTCATTGTGTTTTTTTAAAAGTATTTTTTTTTAAAGCCACAGATGTGAATCATTCTGTGCTATATCACACTGAAACTGAAAAAGCATTAAAAGACTGAGTTGGAACTAGGTTGAACAAATCTCCCCAATCCCCCTCTCTTTTTTTACTACATCTCTGAGTTAATTTAGATTCTCAAAATTATGATAGAGTTGGCAGAATTCTCATCATTGGAATTAAGACTGGGGGAAATATTTGTTGTGAAAGATATTGTAGAGGAAATGCCCCCTGGCTTTTTAGTTCTCTGATCTTCCCTGAAAGTGATATATTTCTATGTTACTCAAGAATTATCATTAAATAGTTTGTACTGTAAATTCATAAAGCAACTTTTGCTCCAAAAATCACTTTGATTTTGATTGGATGATGGGGAGGCAGCAAGTGGGGGGGTGTCTCTTTTTAATCTGGATTTGTTTTTTTCTCTATTATCTTGCATGAATGTAGCTGTGATGGACTGTCAACAAAGATTTATTTATTTACTAGCTAGACGTTTCAGCTTCTGCCTTCATCAGTAACTCAGTTGATTTTTGAACTGTAGTGTGCTGTGAGCCAAGCTGACAGTGTTCCAAGAACACCGAGGTCCTAAGGTGTGACATCAGATGTAGTTGTCCTTACAAGAAAAAATAGGTCCAGGTATTGTCCTCTAAGTTGAGGCCATTGGGTGTTAGGGTTTCAAGTCCGTAGATCCAGAAGTTCTCCCTGGCATCTAGTAGCTTTGGGGTGGTGGGTTTTTCTATAGGGAACGTTTCCAGGTCGAGAGAGTGTGATCCATTGAGTTAAAGTGCCTTGCCACAGGTTGTTCCAATTTCTTTGTTACAACAGCCGATTTGTGGTTTCTGAACCGGGTATGGAGGTTCATGGAAGCTTCCCCAATGCATTGTATATGGCAATCAGGATGTTTGCATTTTATCACATATATGACATTTCTTGACTTGCACGTGATGTTCTGTTTGATGTAGTAGGTCCTACCAGTTGTTCTGGTTCTGAATGTGGTTGTTTCTTTAAGATAGATACAAGTGATGCATCATTGGAATCAACAGTGATGAGATCCAGGGTTGATGACAGGCGATTTTAATTCAGATCTTGCAAGATCTGAATTAAAATCGCCTGTCATCAACCCTGGATCTCATCACCTTGGATCCCAACGTTGCATCACTTGTATCCATCTTACAAGATCTGTATTAAAATCACCTGTCACCCCCACCAGTCGCCATCTCCGCTCCTGCACCCAGGCTGCGGAATGCCTCTGGCACAAATCCACTACCACGCTGACTTCCTGCACTTCAAATTCTGCCTCGCATCACTCAATTCTGTTATCTCCCTCGCTAGACAGCAGTACTACGCCTCCCACATTAAGTCTTGGTCCTGGGACTCTTGCTGCCTCTTCTCCACCTTTGACTCCCTTCTCAACACCCCCTGTCCTCCTCCTCCCTCTTCTCTCTCCAGTCAGGATCTTGGTCTCTTCTTCACCTCTAAGATTGACAAGAGCCACGTGGAAATCACTTCCAAGTCCTCTTCCCCTACTACTCCCCCCTCTCCCTTCTCCCCCTCTCCCTCCTCCCCCCTCTCTCCTGTCCTCCTTCCCTCCCTCCTCCCTGCTCTCCTCCTCCAACCCCTCCACTTGCCCCCACGGACCTCATTCTTTCTCACCTCCTGACCTCCATGGTTTCTATCATCGCCCGTCCCATCCTGCACATCATCAACCTCTCCCTCTCTACCGGCTCCTTCCCCTCTGCCTTTAAACATGCCACTGTCTCCCCCATCCTCAAAAAGTCCATTCTGGATCCCTCTGAACCCTCTGATTTACCGTCCTGTCTTGCTCCTCCCTTCTGCTTCCAAACTCCTTGAACGGGTTGTCTACTCCCTTTGCCTCAACCTCCTCTCCGTCAACTCCTCCATTGACACCCTCCAGTCTGGCTTCCGCCCCCTTCACTCACTGAAACTGCTCTTGCTAAGATCATGAACAATCTTCTTATGGCTAAATCCAACCACCTTTACGCCATACTTGTCCTCCTTTATCTCTCTGCTGCCTTTGACACTGTTGACACTCGCTCCTGCTTGAATAGCTTTACTCCCTTGGATTCCGGGACTCTGTCCTTGACTGGTTCTCCTCCTACCTTTCTGACCGCTCCTTAAATGTAACGCTTCCTAACTCCCCCCCCTCCCCCTCCCTCCCCTCTTGGTTGGGGTTCCCCAAGGCTCTGTTCTTGGCCCTCTTCTCTTCTCTGTCTACACCCTATACCTAGGCAAATCCATTGCCTCCCATGGGTTCCAATACCACCTATATGTTGATGACACTCAAGTCTATCTCTCCACTCCTTCCCTCTCCCCCTCTGTTCAAGCTCATCTCACCAACTGTCTCTATGATATCTCTGCCTGGATATCTCAACACCATCTCAAACTGAACATGGCAAAAACTGAACTCCTGATCTTCCCTCCCAATCCTTCCTCTCCCTCTTCCCTGTCAATTGCCATTGACAGGTCTCCATCCTCTCTGTCCCCCAAGTCCGTAGCTTGGGCTTCATCTTCGACTTGCACTTTACCTTCAAACCCTACATTGATTCTGTTGCCAAATCCTGCTGCTTCTCCCACCACAACATTTCTAAGATCCGCCCTTTTCTGTCTGTCTCCTCTGCCAAAATTCTCATTCATGCCCTAGTCATCTCATCTCTCAACTATTGTAACCTCCTTCTTTCTAGCCTTCCCTGCTCTCACCTTTATTCCCTCATCTCTGTTCAAAACTCTGCAGCCAGGACGACGTGCAGCCTTTCCTCTCCTCTCTCCACTGGCTCCCTCTTTCTGAGTGTGTTCTGCACAAGCTGCTTGCCTTCACTTACAAGTCCCTTCACAACCTCGCTCCCCCCTACCTCTCTCCAAACCCCTGTTTAAGTAGTCCTCTCCTTTTCTATCCCTTCCCTCATCCTCCCACATCTCCCCTGCTCCCCCAACCACCTTCATCCCTTCTCCCTTGCTGCCCTGCATGCCTGGAACTCCCTCTCTGTCCTCGTCCACCTTGCCCCCACCCTCCACATCTTCAAGTCCATCCTCAAAACCCACCTCTTCCGAATGCTCCTCCCTTCCTAACTCCTGCTAATCATCCCCACCCAGTATTATCCCCCACCTGTTATCTGTAAACTCCCAATTTACTGTAACGAAGCCAAGAACATGTACGTGAGTTCTCGAATCCTCATGTATGTTACATCCCTTATCTCTTCCTCTGTTCCCCCTTCCCTGTCTCCCCTCCCCCTGTCTTTAGATTGCAAGCTCTCGGGCAGGGACTGTATCTATCTTGTTTTTTGTAAAGTGTCAGGTACATTGCTGGTGTTATATAAATTCTAATAATAAAAATAATAAAGAAATTAATAATAAAACATATAAAAGCATTTTTTAAAAGTCCCACCCAAAAAACCTTCTCACTAACCCCTCCACCCAAAATAGCACTGAATCATGTTTCATGACCCCTCCGACATAGGATAAATGTGTATCTCCCTCCACACCTTCATTTCTCAAACAACAAAGCTTAAAAGAAAAATAGCGGTTTTGGCTATTGCTGAAACTCGGCCCTTGGTTTTCCTTGGAAAGCACAGAGGACCTTGGTCCGAGACTCGATTTTCTGACTTGCGAAGTTTTGAGGAATGGCTGGAAAATCCTCAGATGACTGCAGGGAAGGGGACTGGATGCCAACACTAGGGCCCTGCTTTCCCTTCCCTCTCCCCCACTGACTAGTGAAAGAATAGGTCAGCGGAGCCAGGGAAGAGGGGGTGGGCACCTAGCGGGGCCTCGGGTGGGGGCCTAGCTGAGGGTGCCATCTTAGAAAGTTCTGATCATGCTCAGAAGGGAACATTTGGTCCTTCTGAGCATGTCCAGATTTCTTTTTTCTCTTTTTTAAAAACTTACCTGGCCTGGAAAAAACCACGTGTCACTGGAGCCCCTCCAGATGGCAAGTACTCTACCCCTCAGTCCCCGTTAGGCCCTCACCCCCTCTTCCCTGGATCATTCCCTCCACCACCACCACAGACTCTCTATGGCCTCTGGCCCCTCATCAGAATTACCAAGAATTCACTGAAGGTCCTCGGATCAACCCAAGCACTCAGGACCAGTCATAGGACATTCAGAGAATACTTGTGAATTATTTACTTAATATTCAGTGCAGCCCTAGTTTTTGCAAAAATATTTACTTAGCAATGAGGCTCTGATCCAGAAGAGCAGTTAAGCATCTACTTAACTTTAAGCACAAGAATAGTCCTGTTTGTTTATGGGACTGAATGGGCATGTGAAAGTGATAGGATGTGTAAGGCTGAAGCTCTGGCAAGCCTGCTCTAAAGATCAAGAAACCTGAACCCATTTATTCTGCAAAACTTCTCTGCAGCACTCTCCGGATACAAGGAATGACCAGGGGAAGAAAAAAGGTGGCCAAGACAACAATAGATACATTTTATCCACCTCGGCTGAGCAAGAGCAATCCGGAGACCGGGTCTGACAAAATGCTGGAGGTTGCTTCAGAAGATGAATCCCAAGACTCTGTTTCAACTCAACGGGTCATCTTTATGTTCAAGTTATTAAAGAGGAAATACCCTTGACAAAAGAGGGTATTAACAAAATTAATGCTAATTTAACTGACCTAAATGAGAAAAAGGATGGTAAAGCAAAGCGTAATAGGTCAGAGACCCGGAAGACTGGGACAACACACAGGACAGCCATATCTCCCAGCTGGAAGATCTAGTGAACTCATTAAAAGAAAAATTAGAGGTTCTTGAAAACAGATCCCATTGCCATCACAATAATTTAAGGTTCATAGGGGTGCCTGAGGGAACTGAAACTGGCAGGACTAGAGAACTGATCCTAAAAATTTTACAAATCACCTTCCTTGAAAAACAGATCCTCCATAACATTGAGCTCAAAAGAGAGCACAGATCCCTGCATCTGTGGCCTAAGGAGCATGAATTCCTGCGGGTGATTATCGTGTGCTGGCTGCCATTTCAAGGCAAGGAAGCAGTCCTAAGAGCTGCTAGAACCTAAACAGATTTGCAATATGAAGAAAAAAAACTTTCCATATTTTCTGATTTGGCATTTGAGACAGTACAAAAAAGGAAGGTGTGTAAGGCACCAGATGGAGAACTTTAACAAAATGGGGGTGAAGGCACAAATCCTCTACCCAGCAAGATTTTCCTTTTAAGGCATTTCTTCAATGTGAAGCTGAGCTGGAGTACTATATTGAAAAAAATCTTAGAAATGCTCCAAGATCTCCTCATGCGTCTGAGGGAGTGACTGGGAGCTGCCGATGCTCCACTCCCCTGGCCTCTAATTAAGGCATTCAAAACAAACATTCAAGAAAAGAAAGTCTAACTGAAGTGAGGAATGACTGGCAAGAGCAGAAGTAAACTTAAGATTTCTAAGGAGAATGCGTTGGAGCGCCAGTGGCAGCAAAAATCCCTGGAGTGACCCAGGGAAGCGGGGGAAGAGAGCTGTTAGATCAACATGGCTGCTGCAGCGTGCAAAATTGACATGGAGTCAGTTTCAGTGGACTCTGCAGAAGAAGCTGAGAAAGGCAAGTCTTTATACAAACTTCTGTCCCAGATGGGGAAAGAAATTAAGGCTGACATGTTTAAAATGAAAGCCTCTGTGGATGAGTGGAATAGGAAACTTGAAGGGTTAGGTCTCAGAATTGAAGCTGCAGAGGAGAGAATCTCCTCCATGGAAGCTAATGCCCTGACTGTAACTCAGCAAGTGAAAGTTTTGCAGGAGACAACCACTTTGCTGAAACAAAAATGCGAGGACCTGGAAAATAGATCTCACAGAGGTAATTTGAGATTCAGAGGAATAAAAGAAGCAACAGGAGTGGAAGGGGTGAATGAAATAATAAAAGCCCTGCTTAAGGAAAATTTTCCTGACAAAGACCATGTGCATGAAGCTGCGATTGAAAGGGCACACAGGTAGGCCGCCCAGGCAATAAAAATTCTGAGCCCACTCGCACAATAATTGTGAAATTTGCTGGTTTCCAAGGAAAGGAAGAAATCCTGAGATTAGCTCGCATCAAATCAAAACTGATGTTTAAGCAGCAGATGATAAGAATTCAGCCAGATTTCTCAGAAGAAACTATGAAGAGAAGAATGCAGTGGAATAAATATTTTTCCACCATGATTGAAAAAACCTCATGCCTAGGATGATATTTCCAGCGAGGCTGATGATTAACATTAAAGGAAATAAGAAAATTATTGACTCCACAGAAGACTCTGGGTATTTTCAGATGTTACGTGGTCAGTGTCAACCACAGTCAATTCCCTGTGGTGGCTTGGACCACGTAACGTCTGTTGGGGGGAACGGATGTTCCCCCCGAGATGTTACCACGGCGGGGAATCACATTCACCACGCGAGCGGCCGAAGCAGCAGGGCCGGAGGCTGTCGCTTGGTGAAGGTAATTCCCCGCCGTGGTGACCCCCGCCGTCACGTCTGGACGGCAGCCGTGGCCTGGAATCCCCACACGGATTCTGGCCCATGGCCATAGCGGGCGAGCACTGTGGCCGCATGGGCTGCAGCAGCTGCCTGTCTCCCCAGAGGGCCGGCGGTGGGGAGCATGAAGGGGCGGGGCCATGCGGCCGCACATTGCGCCGCATTGCCCCGCCCCCTCCCCGATTCCCCGCCAGGATCCCCTGGCACGTCTGTTAGGGCATGATGGGTCATCCCAGCGGGGGATTCATTCATTGATTTCGTGATGGGGCCAATTGGCCGAGTCATGTCTGAAAACACCCTTGGAAGTCCTTTTTGCTTCCCTCCCTGCTGGGAACAACTGTCAGTCAAGTGAAGATTGAATGTGGTTACTCAGAATATAGAATTTCATTTTGTTGTTTGCTGGGGTTTAGCTATTGTTTGCCCGCCCTGTAACTAGGGGGTTTTGTATGGGAATGTTGCTTACTGATTGTTAACAAAAAGAATGGCTTGTGTTTATTTGAATCCATATACTATAAGATGAGGCCAGGGGGGGAGGGTACAGGCAGGACACATAAGGGTCCTATTAAAGGTGTTTCTTGCTTCCCAGAAGACCTTGGAGGGGCTCTAAGGATGGTTGGGAGGGAATTTGAGAAGGTTGATGGGGGGGAGGGCGAGAAGGGAATGTGGGGACTATCTTACAGTTTTGATTCCACACAGAAATGTAATGAAATTTAAAATATCTTCTTTTTGCATTCAAACAAAAGAATGTTTAAGTTGCAGTTTAAATGTCAAAGGGCTTAACTCCCCACAGGAAAGAAGGCGGGTAAAAAATCTGTTAGAAGATCAAAAAATTGATATCTATTTTCTCCAAGAAGCACAATTGTTAGAAAGAGATTTTAATAGTTTTTATGGTAGAAATAAAGATTGCATGTTTGCCTCTTGTGCAACAAAAAAAAGGGCAGGTGTTATAATTGGTTTTGGCAGGAATATCTTTTTTAAACAGGAAACTGTCCATAAAGACAAGGAGGGTAGGTTTCTCTTGATTATAGGTGAATTACAAAATATTAGGGTAACATTGGTGAACATTTATGCACCTAATATGGGTAAGGAAGGGAGCCTTTTTTGATAAATACCTTCAAAAGATTGCTGATTTGTCCAAATTGTTATTAATAGTCCAGGGTGATTTCAATGCAACTATGGGTGATTTCAGACGTTACAGGGCCCGTTGACCCTGTACTGAAATCACCCAATTCATTCCCCACCGGGATCACCCCGTCACGCCGTATCAGATGTGCAGGGGGATCCCGGTGGGGAATCTGGGAGGAGGCGGGGCCACGTGGCGCAATGTGTGGCCGCATGGCCCCGCCCCCTCCACGCACCCCGCCGCCCACCCTCTGGGGAGACGGGCGGGTGGCGGGGCCAATGAGGCCGCCGTGTCGGGCCAGATTCGCCATGGCCCGGGATCCTGCCGGTGATCCCGGGCCATGGCGCCCGACCAGACGAGACGCCGGGGTTCACCCTGGCGTGGAATTACATTCAACACGCGGCAGTCGACGGTCCCTCCGCTTCGGCCGCTCGCGTGGTGAATGTAATTCCACGCCGTGGTAACATCTGGGGGGAAACATCCATTTTCCCCAACAGATGTTCCGAAACCACAGCCACCGTCCGGAATTGAGCGTGGTTGACTGTGATCTCGTAACGTCTGAAAATACCTATTGTCAGAACTTGATTATTCTATGAAGGGAGAGCCCAGGGGAGCCCCAAAAGAGCGTGCAGGCCTTGTGGATGTTCTGGGCTGGACAGGGGTTTGGAGACATTTAAATGGGAGACAAAGGGACTATACCTTTTATTCCCCGCTTCACGACAGTTATACTAGAATAGATTTGATTTTAATGTTCAAAATGGAGGTCCATAAATGCTGTAAAGCATATATCTTACCAGTAATATTGTCAGATCATAATGCGGTTATTGCAAATATTAGAATTAATGTGATTGGGGAAAGGTTAACAACAACATGGAAGTTGAAAAGGGACATTCTCAAAAATGATACTTAGAGAGATCAGCTGCAAAATGAATTAATAGAATATTATGATTTGAATAGAGACTCTGTTGACTCTCCTGCAATTTATGGGAGGCAGCAAAAGCTGTCCTAAGAGGTAAAATCATTGCACTAAATTCAAAAATTCAGAAAGAAAAAAGACAATTTCTTAAAGAAAAGTATTCAGCCCTCCAGAAGCTGGAGGCTCAAAATAAAATTAGACCTTCTAAGTTCTTAGAGAAAGAAATTGCAAAGATTAAACAAATTATTAATGATTTGGAATTGGAAAAAGTCAAGGGCCAAAGGATGAAATTATTTTTTTACGAAAATAGAAACAAAGTGGGGAAAAGTCTGGCCAATCTAGTTAAAATTAAACAGTGGGAAGCCCATATTAGTAAATTATGTCTTCAAGTGAGAGTGCTGTAACAGATCTGGGGGAAATACAAGAGACTTCTTTGGATTTTTATAAAAAAATATATACAACCACTCACTCAGATGAAACTGAAATATCTGCATTTATGGATAAAGCAGAACGCCCCAAGTTGAATGAAGCACAAAAAGCTTCCTTGAATACTCCTATCACAGGACAGGAGGTCCAGGAGGCAATTGATGTGTTAAAAAGTAACAAGGCGTGTGGACCTGATGGTTACCCGGGCGAGTTTTATAAAGCTTTTGGTAAGATAATAGTTCCAAATTTAGAAAGTGTATTTAATGATACTTAAAGGTAGGACCTATGCCTAAAGGATTTTATGAGGCTGTAATTTCGCTTATCCCCAAGCCTGGCAGGCCTGTTGACCATTGCACTAGTTATAGGCCTATTTTGTTATTAAATGTTGATTTTAAACTCCTAGCAAAAATTTTGGCCAATAGACTTAGGGCAATTATTGCTGAAGTTATACATGAAAACCAAACTGGTTTCATTCCTGGCAGGCTGGGAAGGGATAAACTCCGCAAAACCATTAATATAATTTATGAACTACAGAGACAAAAGTGCCCTGCTTTAGTTGTGTCTGTTGACACTGAGAAAGTTTTTGATTTTACTGAACCAAGGGTATTTTCAGACGTTACGAGATCACGCTCAACCACAGTGAACCACGCTCAATCCTGTGGCAGGGCCAAAGCACCCTGAACGTCTGTTCGGTGGCCGCCAGATATTCACCATGGTCAATACCCACATGGGGTCAATTTCAACCACGCTTCCGGGGCTCCCCTCCGGACAATGGGTATTTTCAGATGTGACGGGGCCGCTTGGCCCCGTCATGAAACAATATATTCATCCCCCACCAGGATGACCCTGTCACGCCCTAACAGACATGCCGGGGGATCCCGGCAGGGAATCAGGGAGGGGCGCGCAATGTTCGACCGCACGGCTCCACCCCCTCCATGCTCCCTGCCACCCGCCCTCTGGCGATACGGGCAGCCACTGCAGCCAATGCGACTGCAGCACTCACCCAATTTGGCCACAAGCCGGAATCCCTGTGGGGATTCCGGGCCATGGCCACCATCCAGAAGTGACGGCATGGTTCATCACAGCAGGGAATTGCCTTCGCCACGCAACTGCTGCCGGTCCCGCCGCTTCGGCCGCTTGCATGGTGAATGTGATTCCCCGCCGTGGTAACATCTGGGGGGGAACATCCGTTCCCCCAACAGATGTTCCGTGATCACAGCAGGGAATTTACTGTGGTTGACTGTGATCTCGTAACGTCTGAAAATACCCAATCTCTGAAAGCGTGGTCAAAGAGATTCCCACTGGGAAACAACAAAAAGTAACGTCTGGATTGCAATCACCGGCAGGAACCAAAGGAAATTATTCCCAATGGGGACAAAGCACGCAGCGTTGCTGCCAGGCAACCAGCAACAACACAGCCACTGGAGGGAGATTTAAGGAGAAATCCACAGCAGGGAAGAGTGGCAGTATGGATCAAGGAGGGGGGTGGAAGAGAACGTTGGGTGAGAGAGTGAGGGTGGAGGAGGCAGTGGCAGTTGCAGTGGTGGAGGGACCGTAGGCGGAGGAGGGGGAGGTGGGGGTCATGCTGAGGATAGAGGAGGCAGAGGGAAAACACCCGCAGCAGCTGGGACAGGATGCCCCGGGGACATCAGCTGGACTGGGGGAGGAGGGTAATGGGTAAGGGGATGGGTAAGGGGAAACAAGGGGATGAGAACAGGGAGCACAGGAGCACCTTAGAGGGGAAGGGGGCCAGCCCAGGCTCCCGGCAGGGAGGGGGGAAAAGGGGGCGGGCCATGAGAGTGGCCAGAACCACAGCCAACTGTAACCCCTCATGTCCCGCAGACACGGAAAAGGCCCTGGGTGGACGAGCCCCCGGAGAACACCGGCCCAGTCCGGGCAGAGGAGGAGGCGGTGGATGAGGCAGTGGAGGAGGTGGAGGAGGAGGAAGAGTACCCACAGGGGAGATGAAGGAGGAAGCCCTACCACAGAGGGGGCCAGTGGGGGCTGCAGGAGACCCGGGACTTCATACGGATCTGGGGGACCCTGGAGTACCAGTTGGAGCTCGTGCTCAACCAGCGGAATGAGCACGTCTACCAGGACATAGTGCGGGAAATGGAGGCGATGGGGCACCATCGCATCATGGCACAGTACCACTCCAAGGCCAAGGATCTGAAGAGGGGAACAAGGCCATAAGGGACAACAATGGGTGGTCCTGACACAGAGCCCGGACCACCCCCTGTTACTATGCCCTGGACTGAATCCTGCACATGAAGGGCTTGATAGCCACCCCATGGCTCATGGGAAGTACAGTGGTACAGGGCAGGGAACAGGGCAAGGTACCCCCTCCCATCACTGCCCCCCTGGTAGACACAAGCCCCAGCGCCCCAGACCCCCAGGAGGACCACCCCTGGACCTCCAGCACCTGCAGGTCCCCCCCCCCCGGACACCAGCCCAGAGAGCACCCACCCCCAGGCCGGACAGGCGGAGTATGAGGCTGGCACCCACATCACCCTCAGCCAGTGGTCCATGGTGGAGCAGTCCCACACAGAGGGGCCGGCCTCGGAAGGATCAGAGACCGACATCAAGGGTAAGTGGGCAACCAGGAGGGGAGAGGGACCAGGCCCATGGGGGACGGGGCCAAGGGGGGGATGGACGGGCCGGGGTCAGAGCCATCCCCCCACAAGCAAGGCGGGAAGGGGTCCCAGTTGCCCAACAGCACAGCCCTACACCAAAAAGCCCCCTTTCTCACCCACAGGGCACAGAACACCCCGGCACCAGACCCAGGTGGGTGAGCAGGCAGGCGCCGAGGAGCCCGGCCAGCAGGTGGATGATGCAGGTGAGGCATGCAGTCCAGGTGGGAGGGCCCACCGCGGTGCTGAGTGTGGGTCCCGGGACAGTCAGAGGTGGCGGGAGGGGCTGAGGGTGGGAAGCAGCTGGGCGACACGCATGGGGCGCCACGGAGCCCTTATCCCATCCTGGGGCTGAGGGCAGGCCCACGGGTTGGCAGGTGACTCACCTTTCTGTACTCTACAAGAAAACCCCAACAGCCACTGTCTCCAGGGCCCGTGCCCCCAGCACAGCGCATGAGGGGGCACCAGGCACGGGTCTGCCGCCGGAGGGAGTACCAGATGGAGGATATCGTCCGGACCTCAGCAGAACAGGGGGAGTGGATGATAGCAGCCATGGACCGGATGGAGGCGGCCATCGAGCGGTATCTGGAGCAGGCGGAGGCGCGAGACAAGAGGCTCCAGGACGAGGTGCACCTGGAGTGGAGGTGGGAGCGCTGCGAGCAGAGCAGGCAGGTGGAAGCGCTCAGGCGGATGGAGCAGTCCATCACAGGGATGGTGCGGGAGCACTCCGCCAAAATGGACAGGTCCCATGACATTGTGACCTCCTTGCTCCTGCACGCGGGCACCACATGTGTCTATGTGATGGCAGGTGCCCCCCTGGGCACCCTGCCTGCCCAGGGCCCCATGCCAGGCCCCTCTTCAGCCCCACTCCATCCCCAACCACCCCAGACACACCCATGCCCCCAGGGGCCAAGCATCCACCTCCCAGTCCCCCCTGCCCTCTGGAGGGTGCAGCCGCTAAGGGCCCCCCTAGGTCCAGGGTCCAGCCTCCCCCCAACCACTGTTCCACTGGCCACCCAGGAGGCAGCCCAGGACACTGCTGGGGACATGGGCAGTGGGGGGGAGGGGAGCTCATAGAGCTCAGTAGCCAACACTGGGCGCTCAAGAGGGCATCCCAGGAAATGCGGGGGATGGAGTGGAAGGGGGAGGGCAGTGTGAGGTGGGGTGTACTGTAGGGGCTGGGGCCTGGATGGGGTGGGGGGAGAGGGGTCGGGTGCACATGTACATGTGGGTGAAATAAATGTTGTTTGCACTACATTGCCTCCTGTGCCCATTATTGGGGAACAGGGGTGGGGTGGCGGGGTCCTGGACCGCCTCTCATGCAGGGGCTGGGCCAGGGAACCCCCGGGCCTGGGCTGGGTTGTTGCTGTCCTCACACCTCAGCCTCCCAGTTGAAATGCCTCACCAGGGTGTCCCAGATGCGCTTGGCATAACAGTACTCCCTCGGTTTCTCAGCGTTCACGTACAGGGGCACTGGGCCGGGAGGTCGTCTGGGCTCAGGTTATTCCAGGGCTGCCCCCTCGGTCTTGCACACCTTGTGCAGCACACATCAGGCACCAATTTCCAGGGTCGAGGTCTCCACGGTGTAGTCTAGACGCCCAGCGAGGCTCCTCCAGCACTGCTTGAGGGCCCCGAAGGCTCGCTTCACCATAGTCCTTCTGGAGCACACGCGGGTATTATATAGCACCTCCGCTGGGTTGCGTGTGACTGGGTAGACCTTCATTAGCCACCGGGTGAGGGGGTAGGCAGGGTCGCCCAGGATACAAGGGGGCATCGATATTCCCTCGATCCCCATGTCGGCGAAGTCCCCCAGAACATCTGGGCATAGAAGGGGGAGATGGTCATGATTCGTGCATCATGACTGCGGCTGGAGTTGCCCACAAAGATGTCTATGAACTGGCCCCTGTGATCCACAACTGCCTGCAGCTGCAGTGAGTGATACCAGTGCCGGTTGACGTACTCTCCACCCTCCCCTGCGGAGGGGCATAGGATTTCAGTGTGGGTGCCGTCCATGGCACCCATGCAGTTGGGGAAGCCTCCAGCCATGAACCCTGCCATCACGGCCTCCTGGTCCACCAGCTGGATCATCCTGTCCAGGAGCAAGCATTCCACAGCCTCGCACACATCCCAGAGGATACAGGCAACGGTGCTCAGGCCTACCCCAAAGTGCTGGGAGACGGACCGGCAGGAGTCGGGCATAGTGAGGGCCCAGAGCCCTATAGCCACTCACTGGACCATGGGGATGGGGGCCCTCCTGGGGGTGTGCTGTTGCTCAAGCCAGAGCATAAGGAGCTCAGCGAGCTGGAGCAGGGTGAGCTTGTCCAACCTAAAGTGGGCCTTCCAGGCTGCCTCATCCCACTGGGCCAGCGCCCTGGCCCACCAACCCTGTGCCCGCTCAGCGACCCATAGCAGCCTGTTGATGGGCATAGTGAGCAGGGCTGCCCAGTGCATGGTTTCCCTCCCCCATTGGAGGCGCCTGGCCGCCTTGTGGAGCACCGCAGGCCAGGTTCATCCCCGGCTCACAGTCTGCTGGTCTGCCCAGGAGAGCCTCTGTGCCCTGAGCCAGGCAAGGGCTCTCCTGCACCCATGGTGGGCCCTGCACATCCTTGCAGCTCTCCATGCCAGGGAAACCCACATGCGGGTGACCAGGTGCAGCTCCGCAGTAAGGAGGCGCAGTTGCTTGGTGTAGTCATGGTACCATTCGGCTGCGAGCGCAAGGTGCATCCAGTAGGCAGTTTCCCTGTCCCGCTCCATGGTGGTGGGGGTCCCGGGGTTTGGGGGATGGTTTTTCTGGCCAGGTGGTGTCCTGGGTGGGCCAGGGCCCTGCCCCCAGCTGGCCATGCCTACTGATGCGATGCTGGTGTCTGTGTGCATGCGGTTGGGTGCACCTGCAGTCTTCGCATGGGGCCTCGCCACACAGGGGTGCACGAGGCTGTGCATTCCTTGTGCAGCTGCATGCCTTCAGCCATCAACCCCCCTCCTTGTTTGCAACACCGTGTCCTTGACAGTCTGAATAGCCGTCCTGTTTGGGCGCTTGTTTTCTGCAGCTGTGCCGGATCCGCACCCTACGCCTCACACTGTTGCGATACAATGTTGTGGCCGGTGGCCACCTGTCCGGTCCTTGGGACACCCGGAGACCCCCCTGGCCCTGGAGGGTATGTGTGCTCCCCTGTCCGTGGTGTTATTCTCCTTGTCTAGCTTGACCATGGCTGGTTGTGCATCCACTGGACTCCCGCTTCCCTGCCCTCATGGGCCCCCCCATAGCTGGACCTTCCATGAGATCATGTCCCTGTGTGACCTTTGGCATACCCCAGCTGTGCAGCTGCTCCTGGACTGCCCTGACAGCCAGTCGGGTGCTTATGTGAGTGTTAGCTCTGGTCTTCGCTACTTTGGCTATGAGGCGAGTGCTGGTGATTGCCGGCTGCATGCGGAGACCCTGGGGCTGGTTCCCTTCCCTGATGGGTGCATTCCGGAGATGAGGTGTTCTCATGTGGGCTGGTCTGTGGCCGAGACAGTGTCTGTGCTGTCTGTGTGTAGCTTGGCCACCTACATGACCTGCCTTACAGAGGGGGGCCCTGCCTTGTCCTTCTTTGGCTGTGTTCACGGGGCCCGTGGGTACCAGCACTCTCGTGGGGCAGTATATCACTGGCTGTTAGAGCTGGGACAGCTTCCGTGGCCCCTTGCTGCTGACTGCTGTGTGTCGGAGCCTACCGCAGCAGAACTGGCTGTGCTGTTGGGTGTGTGGCCATGTGCGGATGTGCAGTTGGGGCTGTCCATGCAGGATCCCTTCGAGGCCTACTACCTGATGGCCCACCACATGTCCTTGTTGAGGTACCGCAGGACATGATCCATTGGCCCCATCTGGTTCATCGGGTGGGGCACCCGGCCCCTCGGCCTGTTGTGGCCCCTGGAAGCTTGGTGTAAGTCCTGGTGTGCCTCCTGGGCCCCCGGTTGCCTGCCCCCATGTGGGCTCCTGCCCCTGCCCAGGAGCCGGTTTCCGCTGGCTGCTCCCTCCCTGATGTCTCTGCCGTGCTGCTGTGCTGCCTGCTTCCCGGGGTGTTTCAGCCCCTGCCTGTGGCTCCAGGCCCCCTCTGGCCCCCACCCCCATCTGCCTCCGCACCTGGTGTTCCCCTCCATGGTTGTCTTCCCTGGTGCCTAGGTCCGGAGCTCTGCATGGCCTCACCGACCTGCCTGTGTCCAGTGAACTGTCCTCACCCACCAGTGCTGTCATCTGCGGCCCCAGGCCCCCCCTTGGGTTCCTGTGTAACCTTGGGGTTCTGGGGCCCCTGGACTGCCCCTCCCGCCTTCCTCCGGTGGGGTGTGTGTGTCCTTGGACCTGATGCTCTGCACTGGCTCTCCTGCCTGCCCTCCATTGGCCCCTGTCCGGGGTGTGGGGTCTGCGTGTGCCTCCTGGACTGTTCCTGGCCCACTCGTTGTGCCGTGTGGGCTCCCACTGTGCCTTTGTCCCGAGCTCTTGGGGCCCCCCATTCCGTGACTGCCTGTGTTGCTGTGGGGGTGCCCATGCAGCCAGTTCTGCTGTGGGGGTTGTGGTTGCCATTGTCTGTGTCCTGCCCTGCCCCTGTGCCGTTCCCCCTCCTCCCTGTTCTGCACACACACCCGTGCCCGGTCTGCCTTGTGTGTTGTCCGGGCGCCCGTGTCCCCCCTTCTCTTCCCTTCCTTTTCCTTCTTTGTGTGTGTGTGTGTGCCCGGGTGTGTGCTTGTGCTGTATGTTCCATTGTGCTCCTGTTGTCTGTGTGCCTGTTGTGTGCGGTACCTGTCCGGCTCTTCTCCCTCTCCCCCCTCCCTTCCCGTTTCCCTTTTGTGGGCATTCCCTTTTGTGCCTTTTGGCTTCATTTGCCCTCAGGCGACCATATCTGTGTCCCGCCCCTGCCCAGTGGATTCTGGATGTTTTGACCATGGCCGAGACTCGGCGTCATGTCTGTTGCTCTGCACCGGCCCGTGATCTGCCGGCCTGATTCCCTGTCATGTTTCCGGCCCTGTAACATCTGTTTGGGGCTTTTATTCACCCTGGGGGGTGGTTGTTCTGTTCACCCCCACCGGGAATCCACTTTGATGAACCGGGTGCCCGTAACGTCTGAAATCACCCCAAGTTGTTTGTTTATGGTTTTAGAGAGAATGGGTTTTGAAGGAAATTTTTTGAACTGGGTGCCATGAGGGCAATTTCTAAGTGTTCTCAATCCTCTCTAATAATTAATGGTGGGCAGACCAAAGCTTTTAAACTGCAAAGAGGTACTAGGCAGGGCTGCCCATTGTCACCTTTGCTGTTTGAACTAGTGCTGGAGTTGCTGGCTTATGCTATAAGGCAAAACCCAAATATTAAGGGTGTTACAATAGGAAGTCATACACAGAAACTCTGCCTGAATTACTGAAAGTATTTGAGGATTTGGGGGCAATTTCTGGTTATTCAGTCAACAAGGAAAAATCATATGCCTTAGTGCTGGCCAACGATCAAGAGCAGGAACAGATGTTGAAAAACCTATCACCCTTCCCAGTGAGTGAAAAGGGCATTAAAAATTTGCGGGTGATGATAACAAAGAATCTAAATGATTTGTATTCTTCAAATTTTCCTCCCCTATTGAAACAGCTCAGAGAAGAAATAAAACCCTGGAGGAATTTGATGGTTTCATGGATGGGTAAGGTCAATCTTTTTTAAATGATGGTGCTCCCTAAAATATTACATCGGCTTATGGCTCTACCTATTCATCTACCGAAATCATTTTTCAAGGATAGTGACAGTCTGGTAAGGGAATTAATTTGGGATGGGAAAAAAACCAAGATTAAGAAACTGGCAATTTTCAGGACCAGGGATAGGGGTGGCATAATTTTTCCTGATTTCAAACTATATCATAAGCCAGCTATCTTGGGGGCCATCCCAGAGTGGTATAAGGAAATTAAGGAAACTGAGTGGGTGTCACTGGAAAAAGAAATAATGCAGGTGCGCTTGCTAAGGAATATAATAATAGACAAAGGTTTATCAGTAAAGGATCGCATTAAAGAGCACCCTTTTATAGGCATTCTACTGAAACAGTGGGTGGAGACCCAAAGAAAAATGGGAGCTCAGGTGGGAGTCTCGCCTTTCACCCCTATAGATGTTAATTATTTAGTACATAATAATTTGGCCAGGGACCTGAGAGCCATGTTGAAAAATGTCGGGGTTTGTAAAATGAAGCAGCTTTTTATACAAGGGAAATTTTTAAGTCTGGAAAAAATGGAAACAGTGGTAAAGGGTAAAGTGGACAGTTTTCAGTATTTGCAACTTAGGAGTGCTAGCACTATGGGGCCAAATAAGATAGAGTTTGGCAGGGACCCTATTAGGGTCGAGAAGATTCTGTTTGAGCAAGATAAATCTACAGGAAGGTTGGGGAAAATCTTTAGGGAACCTAAAATAATGTTTTATTGTAATCGGATTCTATACATGGAAAAATGGAGAAGGGATTTGGTATTACCTCTAGATGAGAAGGATGAGAAAAGGATCTGGCATCATATGAATAAGTGTGCATACTCAATGGAGGTAAGAGAGGTGCAGATTAAACTGACTTTTAGGTTTTATCTGACACCCGACCGTTTCAAATTTGGGGATAAGGCTGGGAAAGGCCTCTGTTGGAGGGGATGCGGAGAAGAAGGTAATTACCTCCATTGTTGGTGGGGTTTTAATGTGGTCAAGGTATTCTGGAGTAAAGTTTGGAAATTTGCAGAAAAAATGCTGGGAGAGGTAATACCATTTAAACCTGAAATTTGTCTTTTGGGTCTCTTCCCAGTGGTCAAACAGGTGAGCAGATACCAGGACTCTTGCTGTTTTTAGCAGCTTTAAACATTATCATAAGGAATTGGAAAGCAACCAATGACCTTTCAATTGAGATGTGGAAGCAGAGGTTATGGTATCTGTTTAGCCTTGAAAAGTTACATGTGAGACTTCAGAATGAGGAGAGAGCGTTTGAAGACATCTGGATGCCCATCATCTGCAGCCTAGAAGTTAAGTTCTCTAAGAGCAAGGACATTGAACAATTCTTTAAATAACAGTTTGGTAGGTCATTGTAGTTTATTGATGGCATGAAGATAAGATCGGCTATTTGAATGCAGGACTCTGTGGAATCTTTATTAGATTTGGATAAGAAAGATGTATTGTATTGAACTGAGAAAATTAATTTTCTTTTTGGTGGATGTATGATAAATGATGAAACAATAAAAGTGTTTTTTTTTAAAAGGGGAGGGTTGAGTAGAGGTCGTACCCCCACCTCCTTGAGACAGCTCAGTACTCTGCCTTCCCACAGGGAGGCATTGACCACCATCGCCAACAACGGCTCCAACGTCTTCCGGCTGGCCTTTATTATATCCTTTTTTATAAAAGATAAATCTCCATATACACGAATATTTGGTACCTTAGCTAAAAAGGGTTGGGATTACAGAGAAAACCAAAGGCTATAGAAAGAAAAAGGTATTACCCTAACTACTCATTTATTTGTAAATGACCACATGATAACTTAAGACACTCTAAAACAAAAGTTAGGTAAATATTCAGATTTTTTTAGTGTATGGTTAATTAAGTAGCATTTTCAATAACAATGGAGAAAGGGAGAATTTTGCAAGGGAACCTGTCAAAATCAAAAAGGTTTTGTATGGAAACTCCTACCAGGCACACATCATTTCATGACTATGCAAATACAAAAAAAATATATTATTTACCTGATGCGGGATGCATCAACCTGAGAAGACAACCTGCAAACAATAATTGATCAGAAAATGATGCAGCAAATATGGGAGACTATGCAGAAAGTTTCAAAATCTTTTTCTGTTAAAGAACCGCAGATTAAAACCACATATAGAATGTATTTGAGACCTTTTAAACTACAGCCCTTTTTACACGGATGGGTTCCCCCCCGCCACTTGGTGTTTGGGCAGGTGTGCAGCGGGGGTGTGTGTGTGTGCAATCTGTGTATATGGCTGCCAATAGGTGGGGGGATGGGTGTACGGTGGGTGTGCACCATGGGTAGCAGGTGTTTGTGCATGCATGCTCTGCCACACACCCACCAACACCCACCGCACACCCACCTCCACCCACGGAGTCCTCCAACAGAATGGAGAATGCTCCGTGGGTGTAGGTAGGTGTAGGTGGGTGTGTATCCATGTAAACGGGCACACCCCCACCTACACCTGCCACGCCAAAACACCCACACCCACCCCATCCGTTTATTAATGGCCTACATAAGATGAACAAGGGTTATCCTAATACATGTTGGCATGGGTGTAAAGACGTAGGAACAACAATGCACTACTCGTGGTCATGCTCATATATAAATGTAATTTGAGAAAAAATATAGCCTTATTTTAATGAAATAGCTGCTAAGGATATTCCATTTCAACCAGAATTTGCATTACTGAGAGTTTTCCCGGACCTGTCCATTATAGAAGAAAGAAAAATTGCTTGTCAACAATTAAGACTCGCTGTGTTTTACACAATGACCCTTTTCACACAGACACTCTAACACCGATAAGATAGGTGTTACATTTTATTATACATGTTACAGGGCACTCACAGAGCAACATTGCACTCACAGGGCAACATTGCAGCCCTGCAACAATGTCCCTTTTCACACGAGATGCCCTCACCCAGTTTTGCTGGGTGGAGGTGTCTGTGTGAACACTGCGGGCAGTGGGTGTAGGTGCGTGTGTGCTCAAGCGCAAAATCCATCTTCATTCACCACCCACCCACGGAGCAACAGACTCCAATTCTGGTTGCTCTGTGGGTGGGTGGAGATGGGTGTTGCATGGGAACATGCACATACCTACACCTGCCTACACCCATCTCCACCCAGAGAAATGCATCCCACCCACTGCCCACGGTGTTCACACAGACACCTCAGAAAAGGGACCATGTTGCAGGCTGCAGTGTTGCCCTATGGGTGCCCTGTAATATGTATAATAAAATGTAACACCCTTTTTATCTGTGTTAGAGTGTCTGTGTGAAAAGGGCCTATTTTACAGAACTGAAAATCAGAGAAAAACCCTTCAACAGACATGTGGATCCAAAGACTCTGGTTCACTAGAACAATGGGGAGAATACAGTCTTAAATTCAAGTGGACCATGAAGGCTTCTACATGGTCTGGAACCAAATTCAGGACATTATACAGAAGTGTACAGAGACAGTCAAGACCAAAAATTAATGATTTGTTTATCACAAATATAAAGAATAAACAAACTATAAATCCATTGTGAATTTTCACCCAATCAAAGATAATATTTATTTATTCATTGCATTTCTCAACCGCTTCCTCTTGCCCACATGGGCAACTCGGAGCAGCTCACATCAATCAATCAATCAATCAATCAATCAATCAATCAAAAAGCTGGTTCAATAATTAAAACACTTAAAACATTATAACACACTATAAAACATCAAAGGTGGAACCAACCCCTCCTCACCCATTTCTGAACCCTCATGACCCCCTGTCTTCCCTGCCAAAAGCCTGGTGGAACAGCCAGGTCTTACACTGTCTTTGGAAAGAGTGGAGGTCAGGGGCTAGATGGACCTCCTTTGGGTGGGAATTACACAGCTGAGGAGCAGCCACCGAGAACGCCCTCCCCATCGTTGCCACCCGGGAAACCTGGGGGACTTTGAGTCAGGTGTCCCCGGTCAACTGCAGGGGCCGCATCAAGGTCTGAGGCGGTCCTGCAGGTAGGTGCGACTGAGGTCGTAAAGGGCTTTATAGGTCAATACCAACGCCTTGAATCGGGCCCGGAAAACAATGCCATTCATTCATTTGTTTATTACGGCTTTCACAATTTCAGTAAATACCATATACACCAAATTTAAACTTAAATGGCTAAAATTAAAAACAAAGGCAAAAAAGCATTCCAATTAATCAGCATCAAACAAATTCCTCTTCCTAGCAGACAGCAGGAAAAAGAGAGCAACTGCCTTCATGGCTTCTAAATCTGTGGTTGTAAATAATTTGATAATCTTTTCTTGCTCGGTAAAAGGATCTCTGGCTTGCAACAGATGAATAATCCAAGTTTTAGGTGCAAATCCTCATAATAAGGGCATATAAATAAAACATGTGAGAGATTCCACCTCAGTTAGATAACAAGTACACAATCTGTCATTGTAATTAATTTCCTTGGTTCTACCCAAAGTAACAGCAGATTTAAAAAGTTCAAAACGGACCAGAGTCATTGACGAAGGTGGTAATCACTAAAATTAACTTAAGGTTTGAGAAGAATCTGAGTTTTGAACCTGAACACCATGGAGCAACTTTGGCAGCATTAACTTTGGCCAATGCAATCAATCAATCAATCAATCAATCAATCAATATTATTATTATGTGGGGTCTGTTAGTAGATGTGTGAACTATGGGTGATGGACTAAGCACTATAAAATAAAGGATGTTGCTGAGATCCCGTGTGGTGATTACTTGGCACTGGATCCAGGAAAACTTACCCCTGGATACCCTTACCCCGTTACATCACCTTACCATTTTCCCTCATGCTTTGTCATTTCCAGCCAATAGCAAATTTAATTTGGCAGTAGAATTCAGATGGTACACATACCTTGACCAATGACAAAGCTGCATCCAGAAGATTTGAACCAAGTATCCAATGAGAAACTGTCACTGATTGAAATTTGAAAACAGGGTTCAGGATTAAACAGGTAAGGAATTATGGAGAAACAGAAATAGGTAGAAACCATGGAATGGATGGGTAAATGGTGAATGGTTCAAAAGCGATAAAACAGTAATGTGCTAACTCATTTATACTATCAGTTACTAATAGGGTTGTGCATGGTTTTGTATAAAACACAAATAAAAACCACATAAGACCTTTTTGTTTTCCATCTTCAAAATAAAAAATTGTCCTGCAATTTTGGGGTGCCTCTAATTTCACATCTAATTTGAAAGGGCATATAAATAAAACATGTCAGAGAGATACCACCTCAGTTAGATAACAAGTACACAATCTGTCATTGTAATTAATTCCCTTGGTTCTACCCAAAGAAACAGCAGACTTTAAAAAGTTCAAAACAGACCAGAGTAATTGACAAAGGTGGTAATCACTAAAATTAACGTAAGGTTCGAGAAGAATCTGAGATTTGAACCTGAATACCATGGAGTACTGAATACCTACCAGTACAGTGGCCTCCCTGCATGCTCTGGCAGAAGCTGTGTCGGAGGTGGTGTTGCGGTCAGTCCCCCAGGTTGATAGTTCTGGGGGACTTCAATATCCATGCTGACGTAGTGCTCGGGGATGCCGGGCATGAGTTCATGACTGCCATGGCAACCATGGGCCTGTCCCAGGGTCAACAGCCTAAAACACATCTTGGAGGACATACCTTAGACCTCATGTTCTGCACTGACCTTGATGTGGGTGCTCCATTAATGGGGGAGATAACAACAGTGCCCTTGTCGTGGACGCATCATTACCTCCTACAGACCTCCTTTCTAGCTCACGTCGGCAGGGTGCAGAACCTATTAGGATGGTCCTCCCCCAGAGGCTGATGGTCCCGGTGCAGTTTCTAGGTGCTCTGAAGTACAGGAAAACACAGAAGAATGTGAAAGGTCCAACGTTTCACCAGAAAAACTGGCTTCCTCAGGGGTGTGCACAAGCTTCTTTATGGAATGCAGTAACAAACGGACGGTGGAGCTGGACAAGCACTTCATAAGATAATTAAGGTGGGCTGGCAGCCTTATTTTTGTTACATAGGAGCCAAAGAAGGGATTAAGAATTCACTCCTGGCTGTCTGCATACTCCCTTAAAAACTTTAGCCCAGCAGGTGGGTCCTGAGGAAGCTACCATTGATTCCAGGACACTCTAAAGAAATCCTGTAACCACCCTAGAAAGCACTGCAGGTACTTTCATGGTAAGAAGATAGAATATTTACTGCATACCAGAAAGAAGCTTCTGCACACCCCTGAGGAAGTCAGTTTTTTCTGGTGAAACGTTGGGCCTTCCACATTCTTCTGTGTTTTCCTGTACTTCAGTGAACAGTACTTCAATACCCATTTTGGGTTTTCATGTGCTTTTGTGAATTTTTCTCTTTTGTATTAAATGTAGAACATTTGTCCATTTGTGTAGCAGTACCTTTATGTTGTTCTGACTTTAGTTTATACTGCTACTGTATACCTTTTGTTACTGCACCTCTCAGACCTCCCCGCTTGTGTGTGTCATTGGAACCCATCAAGAGAACCTCGTCTTTGATGTGGTTTGTACCCCCCTGTTCCCTCTGGTTCTTGGACTACCTTGGGTGCTTCAAGACAATCCCAGCATCAATTGACACATTCCCCAGGTCCAGTTCACCTCCCCGTATTGTACTCACTACTGTACCAACCCTCCACCTGTTCCCGTCTGGCCAGCGGTGACCCTCTGTGGAAGCACCAAGGAAGCGAGTCTGCCAATGGAATACTGAGATTACGCTGATGTTTTCAGCCCCCTAAAAGCCGTGGAACTACCACCGCACCACCCCTATGACTGTCCTATTGACCTCCTACAAGGGGCAGAACCACCGTTTGGGTGAATTTATGCATTGTCCACCCCGGAACTGGAAACTCTGTGACACTACCTGGACGAGGAGCTACGTAAAGGCTTCATTCATCCATCCTCCTCCCCTGCAGGTCCCCCCCTCTTTTTTGTCCCCAAGAAGGAAGAAGGACTCCGCCCTTGTATTGACTACTGGGGCCTAAACCTTGTGACTGTAAAAAACTGCTACCCCTTGCCTCTGATTACAGAACTGCTAGACCAACTCCATGGAGCGTGGGTGTTTACTAAGCTTGATCTTTGAGGAGCCTACAACCTGGTATGAATGTGTGAGGGCAATGAATGGAAGACAGCGTTCCGCGCCCGTTACGAGCACTTCAACTATTTAGTCGTGTCATATGGGTTGGCCAACCCTCTAGCGACATTCCAACACTTCATTAACGACATCTTTCAGGATATCCTCGATGTATTGATCATCACCTATTTAGATGACATTTTGATTTACTCCACGTCCTTGGCACAACGCATTGCACATGTTCGCCAAGTGTTACAACAGCTGTGTAGTCACAAACTCTATTGTAAATGAGAGAAGAGTGCTTTCCACCTCATGACAGTGAGTTTCTTGGGGTTTATACTTAGCCCAGAGGGAATTGCCATCAATCTCCAGAAGGTTGCCATCATTCGACAATGGCCGGTTCCCCAGGCGGTGAAACCTCTCCAGCGTTTCCTAGGAAGAATGAACTACTATTGGCAGTATATCCCTAATTACGCGGAAATCACGAAACCTCTTACCACCCTGTTAAAGAAAGATCAGGTGTATACGTGGGGACCTGAGCACCAACATAGTTTCGCATACTTGAAACAGGCTTTTCTCACTGCCCGTATTCTCCAGCATCCTGACTGCACCCAAACCTTTTATGTCAAAGCAGACTCCTCAAGTGGTGCGATCGGCACCATGCTGCTACAAACCTCTAAAGACCAGAAACTCCGCCACCCTTGTGTCTATGTTACTCCAGGCAGTTTACTGCAGCAGAACAGAATTATGTTATCTTTGATCATAACCTATTAGCAATCAAGGCAGCATTTAACGAATGGCGTCATTACCTTGAGGGTGCCCGATACCCCATCACAGTCATTACTGATCACAAAAGCCTCACGTACCTACAGATGGCCCAAATCAACAATGCCGACACACCTGCTGGGCATTGTTCTTTGCTCGGTTTTCCTTCATCTTGAAATACCACCCGGGAAAACTTAACATTCTGACCGATGCCCTTTTGCGGTATCATGAAGACCGGGAGTACAGAGTGCACACACAGGGCCCTATTCTAGAAGCACAGGTTTTTGCTGGCACATTACTGATCCAAGACAGACTACAACAAGCCTCGGCAGCTGAACTCGAGACCATAGAAGACCCCACCTATGTACCCAATCATGGCTTACTTCAAAAGACCGGACTTATCCTTGTTCCCCTGTCCTGCAGACCTGATGTCTTGTGATCTCATCATAATACTTCCCTGGCCACACACCTGGCGGAGACAGAACCTATACATTGATCTTATGAACATTTTGGTGGCCAACTCTTAAAAGCAATGTGCATCAATACGTCCAAAGATGTCGCACGTGCGCACAAACCAAAGTGCCCTGCAAGGCACCAATAGGGTTCCTCCAACTCATGACCATTCTGCAAGGACCATGGCAACTCATGGGAATGGATTTTTTGTTGAGCTCCCCGCCTCAAGAGGATATACCCCAGTCCTCGTGGTAGTAGATCACTTCACTAAAATGGGACAATTTATTATTTGTAAACGCTTACCCACCGCTCAACGGACAGCACGCCTATTTATACGCCACATTGTTAAGCTCTATGGATGGCCCTGAGAGATAAGAAGTGATTGGGGAACCCAATTTGTGTTACACTTTTGGAGAGCTCTATTCAAGGCCTTACATGTAACCCTGAGACCAACCACAGCGTACCACCCTCAAGCCAACGGGAAAGTGGAATGGGTCAACCAGAACCTAGAGCAATACCTACTAACTACATGAATTATCTCCAGGACAATGACTGGCTCCCGATGGTGGGGTTTGCATATAATAATGCCCCTAATGCGTCTCTTGGCAACTCCCCTTTTTTTGTGACTTATGGCTTCCACCCCCTCTGGGAACCAGAGAACCTCAGTACCTGAAGACAGGGCCCTGGCACGATGGATCCAAGAAACTCAAACTTTCGCCACGCGGACTCTAGCCCAGGCACATCAATAGTATAAAAAGTATGCTGACCAACATCAGCGCCCAGCTCCATCGTTCCAGCCCGGTGACCTCGTTTGGCTCAACCGGTGACACAATCTGTCCCTACTACCATCCCGGAGGTTAGACCACCAATTCCTTGGCCCGTTTCCCATGCTACAAAAGGTAAATGATGTAACCTATACCCTACACCTCCCTCCCGCTATGAAGATCCACCCGACTTTTCATGTCTCCCTTCTAAAGGAGGCGGTCAGATTCCTCCCCCTCCCCCCATCATCGGGCCCCCAGGCCCTTCAACTCCAGACCCCAAGTACGAAGAATGGGCCGTCCTTGACTCAAAATATTATCGGGGTCACCTGTATTATTTACTTGACTAGTAGGGTATGGATAAGAGAACTGGTCCTGGGAACTGGCATCGCAGGTCTCTGCTCCCCACTTGGTGTGCTTATATCACCTGTGCCACCTGGGGCGGCCTCGCATGTACTGGGACCTTGTCCGGGGGGGCTCGGTGACGGGGTACTGTCACTAGGATGCATCAAGGTTGTCTCGCCCCCCCCGCTGGCACCTCTCCCGCCACCCCCCTCCCTGACCCCCCCCTTCTGGCATGAACATGTGTGACTGGGAGTTTATTGGGGAACCGACAGGCTCCTGTCTTCCCTTGTGCGCTGCACCCAATGATGTTAGGGGCCTAGTCTCTGTGAGACTTTGCAGGCCCACCTACTATCCTAATGGGCACTGTTTCCAGTATGATACTAGTCAGAGCCTGAGTGCACTAGGTACGTGTGTGAGTGTGCAGGTGTGTGGCAGAACCCTCTTCCTTTCCCCGCAGGCAGGTTTCCCCCCTTCACGACTGACAATGTGTGGCTATTTTCAAAAATAGCATCAGCGCCATTTTCCAAAATGGTAGTCATTCTTCACTAGGGCTGAAAATTGGAACTAAGATTTACTCCAATTTTAATGAGTATATGGCTATTCGACCTTGTTTTTCTGAGTTCTGAATGGCCAAGAAATTGCCCCACCATTGGGAACTCAGATAAACCTTGCCCAAATTGAAGAAGGGGGCAGAGGGAAGCATGAGCAGAGAAAAGGGCAAAGAGTGATCCAGGACTTTGCCTCCTCCCTCTCTCCTCTTCTCCCCTCAGTCCTCTCCTCCTCCTCCACCGATTCTGCCATTTCCACCTTCAACTCCTCTCTCACCTCCACCCTCGACTCCCTTGCCCCACTCTCCTCCTACCCAGCTCGTTCTCATGACCCTCACCCTTGGCTCATCCCCACCATTCACCACCTCCACTCCTGCACCCAGGCTTCTGAACGCCTCTGGCACAAATCCCACTACAGCGCCGACTTCCTCCACTTCAAATTCTGCCTCTCATAACTCAGCTCTGCTATCTCCCTCGCTAGACAGCAGTACTATGCCTCCCACATTGAGGCCTGCTCCCGGGACCCTCGCCACCTCTTTTCCACCTTTGAGTCTCTTCTCAATCCCCCCTTTCCTCTTCATCCCTCTTCTCTCTCTGCTCAGGATCTTGCTCTCTTTTTCACCTCTAAGATTGACAAGATCCGCCTGGATATCGCTTCCAAGTCCTCTCCCCCTACTACTCCCCCCCCTCCTCCCACAACCTCTCTCCTGTCCTCCTTCCCTCCCTCCTCCCTTGAAGAAATCTCCTCCCTGCTCTCCTCCAACCCCTCCACTTGTCCCCTGGACCCCGTTCCTTCTCGCCTCCTGACCTCCATTGCCTCCACCGTCTCCCCTCCCCTCCTCCATATCATCAACTTCTCCCTCTCTACTGGTTCCTTCCCCTCTGCCTTTAAACATGTCACCATCTCCCCCATCCCCCAAAAGTCCACTCTTGATCCCTCTGAACCCTTTAATTACCATCCTGTCTCGCTCCTCTCTTTTTCATCCAAGCTCCTTGAATGGGTTGTCTACTCCCGTTGCCTCAACCTCCTCTTCACCAACTCCTCCTTTGACCCCCTCCAATCTGACTTCCACCCCCTTCACTCCAATGAAACCGCTCTTCCTAAGATCACCAATGATCTTCTTGTGGCTAAATTGAACCGCCTTTACTCTAGTCTTGTCCTCCTTTATCTCTCTGCTGCCTTTGACACTGTTGACCACTTGCTCCTGCTTGAATTGCTCCACTCCCTTGGATTCCGGGACTCTGTCCTCGACTGGTTCTCCTCCTATCTTTCTGACTGCTGCTTCAATGTATCTCTTCCTAACTCCTCCCCCTCCTCCTCCCTACCCCTCTCCGCTGGGGTTCCCCAAGGCTCTGTCCTTGGTCCTCTCCTTTTCTCTATCTACACCCAATCCCTAGGCAAACTCATTGCCTCCCATGGTTTCCAATACCACCTATATGCTGATGATACTCAACTCTATCTCTCCACCCCTTCCCTCTCCCCCTCTGTTCAAACTCATCTCACCAACTGTCTCCGAGTCTCTGATATCTCTGCCTGGATGTCTCAACGCCAACTGAAACTGAACATGGCAAAAACTGAACTCCTGATCTTCCCTCCCAACCCTTCCTCTCCATCTTCCCTATCAATTACCATTGAAGGGGTCTCGATCCTCCCCATCCCCCAAGCCCACAGCTTGGGCTTCATCTTTGACTCACACCTTACCTTGAAACCCTTCATTGACTTCGTGGCCAAATCCTGATGCTTCTCCCTCCACAACATTTCCAAGATCTGCCATTTTCTGTCTGTCTCCTGTGCCAAAACTCTCATCCACACCCTAGTCACCTCACACCTCGACTATTGTAACCTCATCCTCACTGGCCTTCCCCACTCCCACCTTTCTTCCCTTATCTCTGTTCAAAACTTTGCTGTCAGGATCATCCACCTAGCCCATGGCTTTGACCATGTGCATCCTCTCCTCTCCTCTCTCCACTGGCTCCCTCTTCCTGAGGGAGCCACTCTTCCTGAGGGAGCCAGGAAGAGGGACAAACTCCTCTGCACAAACTCCTCATCTTCACCTACAAAGGCCCTCACAACCTCCCTCCCCCCTACCTTTATGCCCTGATCTCCCTCCGAACCCCTGTTCGAGCCCTGCGCTCCTCTTCAATCCCCCACGTCACCCTCCCATGCCTCCCCTGCTCCCCCAACCATCCTCGTCCCTTCTCCCTCGCTGTCCCGGACACCTGGGACTCCATCCCTGCCCTCGTCCACCTGGCCCCCACCCTCCACACCTTCAAGTCCCTCCTCAAAACCCACCTCTTCTGCTCCATCCTTCCTAACTCCTGTTAATCATCCCCACCCAAGATTATCCCCCACCTGTTAACTGCAAACTCCCAATTCTCTGTAACCAAACCAAGAATGTGAACCTGAGTTCTCACATCCTCATGAATGTTGCATCCCTTGTCTCTCCCTCTGTTCCCTCTTTCCTGTATCCCCTCCCCCTGTCTTTATTATTATTATTATTATTATTATTATTATTATTAAAAAACATTTATATAGTGCCAGCAGTGTACCTGGCACTTTACAAAGTAATAAAATAGACACGGTCCCTGCCCCTAGGGCTTACAATCTGAGAGACAGGAGCTGGGGGAGAGACTTAGGAAGGGGAACAGAGGGAGAGACAAGGGGTCTAACATTCATGAAGATGCGAGGTCTCAAGTGCACGTACTTGGCTTGGTCTTTAGATTGTAAGCTATCAGGCAGGATCTGTGTCTATCTTACTCTTTGTAAAGTGCCAGGTACATCGCTGGTGCTATATAAATGTTTAATAATAATAATAATAATAATAATAATAATAATAATAATAATAATAATAATAATAATGGGGAAGGGGTAATGGAAAAGGACAGCAGGGTTCACCATTGTCTGTACTTGAGGCAGGGGGATGGGGGTCAGGGAATAGGGAAGATGGGTGCTACTCACCTAAAAGCCTCATGGGACTGGGAGCCAGGTGAACCACTCTGGACTGTGCCTCTCTGTGTTTTGAATTAGGTTTCTCTGAGCATGCTCCTAAAGGTTTCTGAGACCAAACTGGGAAATGTAGGCCCTTTTTACACAGACACTCTAACACCGAGAAAATGGGTGTTACATTTTATTATACATGGTTCAGGGCAACACTGCAGCCCTGCAACACGGGCCCTTTTCACACGAGATGCGTCCACCCAGTTTCACTGAGTTGAGATAGGTGAAGGTGTCTGTGTAAACGCCACTTGCAGTGGGTGTAGGTGCATGCATGCTCCCACGCAACACCCATCTCCACCCACCACTCACCCACAGAGCAATCGGCAGTGGAGTCCATTGCTCTGTGGGTGGGTGGATATGGGTGTTGCGTGGGAGCATGCATGCACCTACACCCACCTCAAGTGATATTTACACAAATGCTTCTACCCATCTCCACCCAGAGAAATGCACTCCACCCACCACAAGTGTTGTTTACACAGACACCTCCACTCAGCGAAACTGGGTGGAGGCATCTCTTGTGAAAAGGGACCATGTTGCAAGGCTGCACTGTTGCCCTGTTGCCCTGTATAATAAAATGTAACACCCATTTTATCTGTGTTGGAGCATCTGTGTGAAAAGGGTCTATAAATGAACACAGGGGATTTCCTAGGGATTGGGACAAGAACACTGTGGTGCTCATTTTGTATGCTTTTTATAATTAGTAAACTGTATTCTAAATATTTGCTTGGTAGAGTAAAATCCTGGGTGGAGATAAAATGTGCTGTTGGGCCAGAACAAGCTGTTTTTAACAAAGGTGTGTCAATGACAGATTATATCTTTGTCATGAATCAGTTGATATTTTAGAATGTGCATTCCTAAAGGAAAGCTTCATTGCATATTTGTTTTATTGATCTGAAAAAGGCTTTTGATTCTATTGACAGAACGGTTATAGATAAAACTAGATGAGCTGGGTCTAGAGAGCAAGTTGCTCTTTCTGATAATATCTATACATCTTTAACAATAATCTGCAAATTCGGTTGGATAAGTGGAGTCGACTGACTGATTCTATTCCAGTTCTGAGAGGAGTTTGTCACATGTGCTTATTGGCCCCACTTTTATTCAGTTTGTACATTAATTATGTGATAGAAACCCTGAGTAATAAAAGATTTCACCCAGTTAGATTGGGTGATAAGGCAGTTTCGGTTTTATTGTATGCAGATGACAAACTTTAGTATGCCAAAGCCAGGTGGGCTTACAGAGGTTAATAGATGCCATTTGCTTGTATTCATCTGCTAAAGGACTATCAGTTTATTATACCAAAACTAAGGTCCTTGTGGTGGGGAGAGTAGCTACTCAATGGAGTTGGCTTATGCAGACACATGTTATTGAGCAAGTCCAGAACTAACAATATTTGGGGGTCACCTTCTCAGCCAGTCCTTCTTGGCATACTACTTATTTAAAGGTAGCCCAAGAATGAGCTAGACTTTCCTGCAAAGTCCTTTAACCCCATTGGACTAAAGGAGGTGAATTGTACCTGCCCTAAAATCATAAGGCTAAAGTTCTGCCTCAATTTTAATATGTGGTTGCTATATGGGACCCCTACTTGATATATGAAATATATGAGACAGAAACTGTACAAATTGGATTTCTTCGGTCTCTTTTGCATCTTCCAAGGGAAACTGAGGTGAGACAGAGATTAGCTCCATAGCAATGCTAGCCAAAAAAGCAATTCTGAAGTTTTGGCTCATACTCAGTTTACTCACACCGCAAACGCTATCCCATACTGCATTTCATACTATTCATATCGGACCGTGGGCCACTGGTATCACTGCAATACTATCCTCGTTGGGGTTCTCACAAGAGTATTTAATCCCTGGATTAAAGTAGAGCCCTGTATGAAATAATCTGCAGTATTAATGACCAAGAATTACAGCTCTCATGAAAAGCTTTAATTCAGCAAAAGGTTGCTAAACTGTAAAGTCAACTTCCAACACCAATTATGGGGGCTTCCTATTAACATATATCTCTTGTTGGAGCCACAGAGTAGCTTTCACATTGGACAGATTTGATTCATTGCCTTCTGCAATTTTGGAGGGAAGACATGCTATACTTGCATATGAGAAGCGTATATGCCAGCATCGTAACCAAAAGGTGATAGAGACTTTAGCTCGTGACGTGTAATTTTTTATTGTTCACTGTATTCCTCTCTGTGATACCTTTTTTCAGATTTTATAGTTATTAGTTTGCGGCCTAGTGGTCAACATGGTGTCATCTTGACTCTACTTGGGGTATTTTCAGAAGTTATGGGCCATTCAGCCCGCCACGCTGAACCCTGGACCGGGATCCATCTCGGATCCCAGTTCGTGATCAGATCGGCCATCCTTTAGAGGTGCCAGTCTGATCGCTAACAGGGATCGGGGAAGGGAAGGGCTGCGCGACGCGACTTGTGTCTGCACAGATCGGCCCCACTGCAGTACCTCGGCTGCCCAACCTCGGGGAGATGGGCCGGAACAGCGTACAAAGCAGCCTCTGCGCCCGATCCTGTACCGTGGTCGGGGCCATGATCCAGGATGGGCCAAAGGTAACAGATGTTACTTTTGGCCCATCCTGGATCGTGGCCAATCTAACTATGGTTCTGGCCCTCGAGCAGGCTGGAGAGCCAGAACCGTTGCCAATTTGATCCTGGCCGGGTATTCACTGTGGTGAACATCTGGCTGGGAGCAAACAGACGTTCCCGTGATCACTGCCACCACACGGAATCCAATGGGATTCACTGTGGTGAGCAGCAATTTCGTAACATCTGAAATTACCCTTAGTGATGTTGATATAAATACATCAATTAGGGTAGCCAAATTCTGCCTGGTGTCCTGCAAGTTAAGAGTTGACTTGAGTGGCAGTGCATATGAAAGTTTTGCTATTCCTTTATGAGATGAGGTTTAATGTCTGTCTCTGAATTTGTACCTGTTTGCATAATTTTTAAAACATCTCTATTGTTTCTTTAACCTTTTATTTAATTGTTGTTATGTTACATTTAACACTTTTAAGTTTAGGGTGGTACTATATATACATGTGTCTCCTGAACTTTATATGTTATTAGCATGGAGATATGTTTTCTATTGTTTTTTTAAAAAATGTATTTATTTATTTATTTATTTATTTTGTATTTTAACTTTGTTAAGGCCTTTGGCTAAACAAACAAATTTCTTTCATTTCCACCTTCCCTGGCCTCTGCTGCCCTCTTCACTGCATTCTCTTCCCTGGCCCCCAGTGCCCTGACCCCTCTTCCCTGGACCACACTGCCCTCTTCCCTGCCCTCACTGTCCTCTGCCCCTGCCCCTCTAACCCTGAGTATTCTCCAATGTTCCGAGGATCAGTCCAAACACCCAGGACTGGTCCTTGGAACCTTGAAAATACTCACAAATATGTATATATATATATATATATGTTTATAGTTGGTACATCCCTAGTCTGCACATGCCCAACTGCTGGTGGAGTTTTACTGTTTATTATAAAATCACCACTTGTGCATGTGTGCATGAACACTCATATACAGGACTGTGCCCCCTTTCACATCCAAAGGCTACATCCCCTCTGCTTCCTTGTTTCTCTCAATGAACTGTAGCAGCTACCAGATTTTTCCCCTTTAAAAGTCCCCATATTCTGAGACTCGTAACACAAAAGAACTCACTTTGGTACTTCTTCCTCCCCACCTCCCACCTCTCTTTTTAATTATTTTAAAAAAAACAAATTAAGTACTGAGGTGAAGGGAGAAGCAGTAGCAGAGAATGGGATACATGGGACTTTCCTATGTATCACCAGTTATGGGGTATAAGCAGCATGTGAATGAATCTGAGTCCAGGACGATAATCTGAATATGTCCCTGAAGTGTTGGGAATGTTGCAATATGTGGGGGAAAGGAAAGCCTTCACTGAGGTTTTTTATTTAACCTTCAAGAAGGTTTCATTCAGGCTCTATTTGTATTTGGGTGACAGTCTGATCTTGTCACTTTTTCAATATAGCAACATCAAACCCATCATAGCAAATAAGAATCAAGATGAATAAAACATGTTTTTTTGTATGAACAAGTCCAGTCCAGTAAAACTAGACGTAGATTCAAGAACGGGTAATAATGCAGATTCAAGAAAACAAGATCCCTCTGATTCCAGTCTGTCAGCAAATAATTCAAACCATGTACGTGAGCAGCAGCAGACTTTTCTGACCATCTGTCTTGCATCAGCTCTATTTTGTTGCATTGCTGATGTCCAGTGTAATGTTGTAAGTCAATGAAATATAACATGAATTCAAGTGATGGAAAATGTATGTTAAAAATAGACTTTTTTTTTACTGGACAGATGCTACCAATTTGAGTTAATGTGTGTCTGATATGAAATAGAAACAGCAGTCAGCTTGGGGCAAATATGGTTGTGAAACCATGGAGTTTGTTGCTGACTAGCAAAATTATATTTGACTATTTCAGCGTTCTTCTTTCATCTATTTGCAACAATAATAAAATATGTTGTTCTATGCCTGTACGATATATAGAGAGAGACATGAACATGGGTGTCATGGGAACATAGGATAATGTGGCAAATGTTCATAATGAAATCCCAAACTCAGTGAAAATGTTCTGTGTTCTGAAAGCTGTGAGAGAGGAGAGGCTGCTTAGTATGTTGCTACTTGGTATTTCTTTCAACAACTGTAACTCAGCTCAGCTTTTGGGAAAATGAGAATTTTCTTTTTTAAAAAGAACCTGCCAAAAAAAAAAAAGGAATTAATAGAGCTTTTCGAGTTGTGAATATTGCCCATGTTTTCAGATAGCCTATTGAATATTAAATAAGCAAATCACCTTGAAAATATTTGTGTATCTATTTATTTGTGCATTTTGTTTTGGTTATTTTAGAGAGAAAATAAAAGATTTTTATTTGCAGATATTATTTGTATTTTCAGATAGTAATCCAAATATATGAAAATATCTGCAGCCTAAATGGGTATTTGTATATCCACTTATTTGGATATTCCATTTCAGTTACTTTGCTTCTTTACCTATTTTGGTTACTCAATATGGTTATTTCAACTGTTTCACTCTTTCAATTCTTGCCATGCTTCAAAAAATAATGGAAATTGTAAGTCAAGGCTTCTGCCTTAATTTGTCTTCCATGGAAGCAGTAAAGACATTGTACATTCTCACATAATTTGCTTGCTTACAACTTAGGGTAAAAATAAACAAGATGATAGCCCACACTAGGTGCGTGTTTAGTAGGTTTTGATGACTGTTTAGTAGGTGTCCGCTGGATGTTAGCTCTTCTTGTCACAAGATGACCACCCACCTGTCACTCATGGCATAGTCCAGGGACATTGCAGGCCTACAGTGAAGATGGATCTGGGCAAATGTGCACCCACATGGCCACGTTCCATCAATTAGGTTGCATGCAGCCTTCTCATGTCCAGGTCTTCCAGCACCATAGAATCGTGGCCAAAAAGACTAGATCATTTGGGGTTGGAGGTGGGGGACAGAATCATGGTGGAATCACAGGCTGGAATGAGGGAAGGTAAAATGGAAGGTGTGGAGAAAAGGAGGGAGGACATGAATGGTGATGCTGGATTTCTGTATTTTCTTCACTCCAATACAGTGATTGTGGAAGAACCACTTGCAGCTCTGATCCCATCACAGCAACTGCCCTAGCAGTCACATAGTACCCATTCTTGCTTCCCTTCACATGGGTGGAGGGCCATTAAACTGGGTTGGAAAGGTAGGTGGGGGCTAAAACACTGGGGTGGGAAGTTGGGTGGGGTGGGATGAACTAATGGCTTGCCTTGGTGCCTTGCTACAAGTCTGCCACCACAATGGGTGTGGACTAAGTCCTTTTTTGCATGGATGCCCCCCCCCGCACCCACATGTGTGTGGGGGGTGCATACATGTTTCCGCACTTCTTCCATCTCCACCCATCATCCACGCATGGAGCAATGAGCACCAATGGTGGATGCTCCATGCATGGAGATGGATGAAGGCGGGTGGGCGTCCTTGCAATGGGTCACCCACACACCGCCCACTTGCCTTGGCCTCTACCCATCCCGCCCATCTCACCAGCCCATTTGAAAAGGGCCTAAGTATGAAATGAGAAAAGTTGTGTTGAGCCCACCTCTTCCCTTCAGCTCCCCCCTCCCATCTGGTAAGGACTCCCCACTTCCACCTTCCCAGATGGGAGTGGGGAGAGCTAAAGCGAAGAAGTGGGATCAGCACAGCTCTTCAGCATTCTATTGTCTGATGACTCTTGCTGCTAGTTAATAGAATTATGAAGATTTCTGCAGAGACTTCCCCCTCCCTCCTGCTCTCCCCCTCCCATTCCTGATAATTCTCTGTCAGGGCTTTTTCAGCAGCTTCCCACAGAAATGTCTCATAGCCCCAATGCCCCCAAAAGGAAGAGAGTGTGGCATCCTCCTCCCTCCCACTCTCCCTTCCCCATTTCATTTCCTCTGAGCTGGGAGACCAGCCTGATGCTGGGGTGGGGATGGGAAGTGAGAAGTCTTGCGGAGATCTGAAGATCTTGACCCTGCAAGAACTTGACCCGGATTCTCAATCCTTGTGAGAGTTTCAGTAAGATAATATTTGATTCTCATTTCAGTCCTACTCCTACCCATCATTCCATCCCTCCCCTCATCATGGCAGCCTCTTTCAGTGTCCTAGTACTTGTCATTGTACACAGCCTCCTGTCATTCCAGCCTCTCTAAGCATCCCTGTACCTGCCATTCCACCCAGCTCCCCATCATTTCAACTGCTCCCAGTGACCTCATAACAGTCATTCCATCCAACCCCTCCATCATTCCAGCTGCTTCTGATTGCCTCTTACATGTCATTTCACCGAAACCCCCATCATTCCAGCTTCTCCCAGTTGCCTCTTACATGTAATTCGACCAAGAAACCCATCATTCCAGCTGCTGCAGGTGAATGGACTGAAACGAGAATGCAAATGCATTCTTGAGAGAACACACAAGATTCTTGGAACACCAGCGAGATATCGCAAGATCTCATAAAGGTCCTTGAGAATCTCCCTTGTTTTTTTATCTGAGATGCCTGAAATTTGAACATATTCTACCACTCTCCCAAGTGATCCACCCTACTAAATCTCACAGTGGTAGGAGAAATCATCCTGATTTTATAATGAATAGAATATTAATTATTTTAACGCAGTGATGCAGCTGCCTTAACTATAGAGCCACTCCCGCTTCATCTCAGCAATTGTGAATGTGTAATAGCGTTAATAATGATGAAATAATGCAACAAAAAATGATCAAACAAATTTAAATTACTACAGTTACCAAAATAACCAGAATAGACATCCAATCAAATGGAAACAAATAGCAGTCATTATAGTCTAAACTGGGTTTGGTTAGAATAGCACAAATTTGATGGATTTCTTTGTTCTGAAGATATGCAGTTTACCTCTAGTTATTTTGGTAGCTGTGGTATTTCAATCACTTCATTTTGTTATTTCAGTTTATTTGATGTTTGGTTACTTCCACTTGCTTCATTTTGGCACAAGGGTGCACCATAGTAAACAAATGAAATAAATAAAATGTAAAATTGACCAAGTTACCAAAACAAATTGATTGAAATATCAAGACGATTAAATTAATTAAAACATATTGCCAATACCTAAAATGGATGCTCATTCCTGCAAATGAAGCAAGAACTGAATTTTGTTTTGCATATGCTTCGAACAACCAGATTCAAAGTGAGTGAGATCATCATTCAATATGACATTGGTTACAGATATTTATTTCATCGCTAATATTTTTGTATGAATAACATACAAGAACAGTCATGACTAATAATTGCATCAGGCTGTAGCCATTATCTCTTCTCTTCCAGTTATTCCCAACTTTGCTATTCGCAACGTTGCAAAAATTCAGTACAACACTTTTTTTAGGGGGGGGGGAAGGGCAGTTTTAAAAATGTTGTTTATACTATGTGTAAAAAGTCAAGGGCACACAGTCAAACCTCCAGAGTGTACCAATCAGGCCAATTACAGCAATTGTGATATTGCTAAATAAGAAGATTGCTTCTGTGAAGCACAGAGGTCACACCTTTAAGGAGTTGCTCTTTAGACTTATTAAAAGCAGAGAATGAACTTCCAAGAGATTCAGATAACCAAAGTAAATGAATTGAAAGCTCAGAAGCACAACTTAAATTCGAAGGGATATAAACTGGAGTCTGATGTGCAAGCTGCCTAATATAGTGATCTCCATCATCTCCCCCAGTATTCTCAAGGGAGATAACTTGATAAATTGATGCATTACAGTATTTTACACACCATTTTCCAGGTCACCCATCAAGTCAGTCTTCTGTTTCTCTGTAGAAAACTGCATACACACACACAGAAAGTACAGCCAGGCAGGAGGATAAAGCATGAAAAAAACCTGTCTAAAGTTATTGCTGATGCTTATCTAAAAATGAAACCTTCAGTTTTTGAAGATATCTGCACTCACACATTATGATTGCCACAGTGACAGATACTGCAATAAACTAGTATTAAAAAAAGAAATTATGTCCTCCTTCTGAGATTTTTAAACTATTTTTGAAGTCGCTGGAAACAGAAGGCACTGAAAAAAATTGAATAAACAAAATCTTTTAATATTTCATATCGAGGAAAGCAGAGTTAATCTTTGTGGATTGACTGCTGGAGTTGGACAGAGCAGGGAATATTTTGACCAGAGTTTATCACAAGAAAATGGCTATGGCACAGACTTTGAACTCATTATCTGAACATCCATATGTGATAAAGCTTAATACTGCTGCATGGTTGCTTTATGTTGGGTGATTAAGCTCTATTAACAGTGAGATCCTCCACATGGTTCATGCTGGCACTAGCTCTTAGTGCCAATGCAAGTTCCATTTACTTCAATGGGAGTTGAAGTTGGTGCTAAATCTAGCCTCACAGGAAAGCATGTGGAAAATAATCCTGTTAATAACACAAGTAGGAGACTGTGGAAAGCAAGTTAAAAGTGCAAGAAAAGCAGGATACAATTTGCAAGCTTTCAACAAATCTTATATTCTGCATATTACATGTATCTTTTCATAGGGTGGAAAAAGCAGGGTGTGGAAAGTCAGAGAAAACCAAGCTCACTCAAAGTCTTCCAGCTTGATTGTGTACAGACACAAGCCTTTGTTCAAATGAAATGATACTATTTGGAATGGAAAGGACTGTTGCTCACACTTGGCCAGACACAACTGCTTTGCACTCTCTGCTCTATTTTATACACATGTTTACAAGATCCTTGTGACAGCACCTCATTTATTCAAAATTCCTATTCAAGACTCAGGCCACTTTTACATATGACAAAAATGGGTTCTTATAAGTGATTGAAATAATACCGGGTGTTATAAATGCTGGAGCTTTGTAATGTGTGAACGCACTATTCCCCTTTTATGCAGCAAAATCTCACAACCTTGTAAGAGTCACATCTGGTGGGTCTTACAAGGCTGCAAGATCTCTCTGCATAAAAAGGGCTTAATGTGTTCACACATTACTAAACTCCAGCATTTATGGGTAATTTCAGACATAACGAGACCACAGTCAACCACAGTGAATCCCCTGTGGTGGCCATTTGTCCTGTAATGTCAAAAAGCTTCCTGCCAGATGTTCACCACGGTGAATATCTGGCGGGAATTAAAATAACCACGATTCCAGAGGTGAGGCCGGCCTCACCTCTGGAATCGTGGTTAGATTGGTCACGATCCAGGATGGGACTGGCAATGGCCACGCTGAACGTCTGGCCACCAGCTGCATCCAGGAATCTGGCTCCAACCACGGGACAGGATTGGGTGCAGCAGCTGGATTGGGCGCAGCAGCCATATTGGCCACTGTGCCTGCCCATTTCCCGGAGGGCAGGCGGTCAGGGGAGCATGGGGGGCGGGGCTGTGAGGCTGCACGTGGCGCCACGCTGCCCCGCCCGTCCCCGATCCCTGGTAGGAATCAGGCCGGCACGTCTAAAGGACGGCCGGACTGATTCCTGCCCAGGATCCGAAATGGTGTGTGGTTCAACATGGCGGGCCTCCAGGCCCGTTACGTCTGAAATTACCCTATAACATCTGGTATTATCTGGAGCACTTTTAAGAACCCATTATGTCTTGTGTAAAAGTGGCCTCAGTATCCCCAGTCCTTTCTTCATATTTTTCTTTTCTCAATATAGCCTTACATATTGATTCTCTTGTTATGCACCTCTCTGATGGAACTGGTATGTGAAAAAGTGACATGTGGGTGGACAAAACAATCATTTTTGTTTTAAAAAAGAATACAGTCACATCTACCCCCAGTTTGGTCTGCCTCCAGTCCTGCACTATAGCCCTTCCTACCTCTAGCTCTGCTCATCTTCACCCCCTGCATTCCAGCCCTCACCTGAGCTCCAGCCTCCTGGACAGAATTCCTGGTTTCTGATTTCTTGCCTTGCCTTTTGGACCTTGACTCTGAATTGCTCCTTGTGTTATTGCCTAATTAGACTGCTTCTTGGTGTTGATGTATTGTAGAATTCGTTGAAAATTTGTACTCATCCCATTTGTAATCAGTTTGACTGAACACTTAGCTAAATTAGAGGCATATGATTTTTATGATTTTAAAAATTTATTAGTCATGGTTACTCTTCTTAACCTTTTGGGACAATGTATGAGAAATACCAGGCACACGGTTTTAGATGAGTAAAGGAAATACAGATTCAGCACATATACAGAATTTTACTGGTTTTTCTCTGAGACTCTCATGAACTTTTGTGTTTGAACAACCTTCTGTCCTGCCTGAAATATCTCTCCTTGACATTCCTCCTTCCTTCGTTTGGCTGAAGGGGTAAGTCCACAAAAAATATCTACTCTCTCCATGGATCCGTGTTGATGGTGTTTTCCCTGTTGGGGGAAATGGGGGAAATGCAGTGAACTAAATAACAAGTGTTCATGACCCCCTCCCTTTCCAACCTATAGCCAGGTGCTTGAGGCTCTGGGCTGCCTCTTCCAGCTTCACAAAGTCACATTACAGCATAAACCACTTTTTTCAGTGTTCCTTTAACTCTGGGCCCATCTGATAAATGAATATAACCAGATCTACAGTGGGTAGCACATTTGCTGCCTGTGGGTAATACCCACATTTTGGGGCACCCCGCAGCAGACACCCAACAGGGTACCCAGTCTCCCATCAGGTGCAAAAATGCAGTTGTTACTGGTGGTGTACTGGAATGTCCTGGGACACTCCCCAGCATGATGCTGCTCAGGTCCGGTTACTACTTTCTGTTTGCTGCTTCCTACTCTTCAGCTTACAGACTGTTCAGCTGAACTGGCGACATCCCTGATCAGCTTTTTCTGAGGGTGGGGGGAGTGAGGAGACCTTTTCCCACCTGTGTACACTACCCTAATAGGTCCCCTAATCCCAGGCGGCTGCATGCAGGACCCATACACACTCCTGATATGGATATCCCTGGGAACGGAGGACCCATTAGGGGGTGCATGCAGGTTGGAAGAGACCTCTTTGCTCCCCCTTCTGCTCAGAAAAAGCTGAACAGGAAAGTCCCCATCTCATCTGAGTAGCGCATGGGCTGTGGAGAAGCAGGGAGCAACAAGCAGTGAACAGCAAGCAGTGGCCAGACCAGAGAAGCAGCAGCCCAGTGGTGAGGTGAGTTAGCCTGGGGAGTCTGGTAGCCCATCAGGGCATGTCCAGGTACCAATTGGTGCCTGAATGCAACTGGGGTGAGTCGGAGACCCCCGTTTTCATGGGGTGCCCAACTTGCCGGGTACTCAGTTGCAGTTCTAGATATAACATGAAATAACAAACAAATAAACAAACAAAAAACAGGGAAAAGGGAGAAGCATCTAAACTTCAAACAGATCTTCTGGACCTCAAATAGGCCTTCTGATTGGTCTCAGCTCAGACAATTTTAAAATTTTATTTATTAATTTATTCATATGCCACCCATATGCCACCCTTCCCAGTGAGTCTCAGGGTGGCTTACAACATATAAAAATAACATATGAAAAAGTCTTACATAATTTCTGGAAGATGAACAGGCTGTGTGCCCTTTTTGTAGGAACTTCATAGGGAAAGGGTATACACAATAGGACGGTCCTCGCTGACCTCAGAGGCTGCAACACAAGATCAGGGAAGAGGCGGTCTTTCTGGTACTTGAGTCCCAGGCAGTTTAGGGCTTTATAATCAAAACCAGCACTTTTAAGGGCGTGCACCAGGGGTGTCGTTTTTGTTTTTTGTTTTCGTTATTCAAAAATGTAATTTTCGTTATCGTTATTAACGACAATGTTGTTTTTGTTTTTGTTGTCGTTATTGTTTTTGTTATCATTTTTGTATCATTTTGATATCGTTTTCATTATCAGTATCGATATTGGTATTGTTTTTGTTATTGGTATCAATATTTGTTATCATTATTGATATCATTATTGATATCAGTACCATTTCAAACAAAGAATATTTTTGGTATCAGTATCATTATTAATTCCTGTGCATAACTAATATTTACCTAAATCTAAGGGAGACAGGAAGGGGAAAGGAAAGCTATCTATTATCTAATTAATTATCTATATAACTATTCTAATTTAATCTATATGTCTATAATAAATATCTATATATAATCTATACTACCTATGCACTCTATATAGTGTACAGAGGGGAGAAGGGCAGGGAAAGAGAGGCGGTAAAATGTAGGGTATGAGGAAGTAAAGGTATTGGTGGGAATACCTAATCAATAAATAATAAAACAATGAGGGCTAGGGAGGATTTTTTATGTGCAAGCTCCACAGTACTATAAATGCAACCTGACAAGCAGAGCCCTCACAGAATGGAGAGAAAAAACCTGGCCCTCCCATTATAAAGGGTTGCAGTGCCCTCCCCCAGAGCCCCTCTGATTGGTTGTGGGAAGCAGCAGCCACTGAGCAATCACAGAGTCCCATGAGACTGCTGGGGCCTGCTTATGCTGCTCATTGGCCAGGGATACATTCATCAGATACTGCTGAGCTGCTCGCCCCTCCCAGCACAGGCACAGTTCAAGAGTTCAACCTTGTTAAGACTCTGAGATGTCTGCTCCCTCCTCCCCCTCTACATTTTCCCTCCAAAACCCAGCTACCACAACACTAATAATAATGACAATGATAACGACATTGTCATTTTTGTTTCTTGTTATCATTTTTGTTATCGTTTTAATATTGTTTTGGTATCATTTTGGTATCGTTTTTGATATAGATATCAGTAGCGATATTGTTATCAATATCGATATCATTATTGTTAACATTTTTGGTATTCTCAGTTGTCGTTTTCATTATCATTGTCATTATTTTCGGTTGTCATTTTTGTTACTGCAATAACAAAAACGAAAATGACAATTTTTGTTATCATTATTGTAATAACGAAAACGACATGTACACCCCTACAAATTCTTTCCAGAACACTATTGGTAGCCAGTGCAGGCTCTGGAGCACTGGTGTAATATGCTCCCTGTGACCCTCCCCTGACAGTAGAAGGGGCTTTCCCTTTCTCTCAGACAGTCTCCTTAAGAAACTTCCTCTCAGCACACGTACAGGTGCACACACCCACACTCATTCATTCTCACTCTTCCTGAGTGTATCCCAGAAAGTTGGATTTAACCATTTCACTGCCTGTATAGCCTGCGACAAACCCATCACAGTGCTATCAGATATCAGAATGCTTCTCCCTGTCTCACAGTGGATAAAGCTACCTTCATATTCACTTTACTCACTAAATTTCCCCTCCTTAATAGGGCCAGACCCTCAGATGAAACCTGTTGACATAACTCCACTGGCTTAAATTTTATCATAGCAGAGAATCTAGATGAAAAGCTCTGTTCAGGGAAAACAAATATCATACTGGTAGTCACAAATGCCTAGCAAGATATTGGAAGTAAGCAGGTTGGGAGGTAGATGGCTGGGGTTTATCAGGAGACTTTTATATATATGATCGTATATGGATATATAGATCTATAAAATATAAAAAAGAATAATTAAATATTATGGGTACAGTCCTGCACCCCCTGATAAACTGTGCCAACACAAGGCACAGTTTGCATATGCCGGCGCTCAGGCATGTGCGCGCGCCACCAGCATAGCAAGCCATGTAGGGCATTGGCACGCACCTTCTAAGATGGCCTGCTCTATGTCCAGTGTGCCTGCACAACTGAGCTCACACTGCCCAGCTCGACACTGTGCCTGCCACCAGCATAAATCAGGTGTTGGATTGCACCCTATATATAAATACTAATATATAAATTATTATTTAGTTTTTACTTTTTGTAAACTAACATTAGGGATAAATCAGGAAATAAAATAAAAAATGTGACATCATGCAGTTTAACAGATTTTAGAGTGACAATCATTATAAGTCCCTCTAATCACGACTCTTCAGAACCAGCAACATTACTGGAGTTACATAAATAAATAAATTAATAAAAAAACACTAATAGGCAATAGAATGAGTTACAGAATGTATAACGAAACTCAAACAGAATATATTGAAGTGCATAGACTGTATAGTTTACTATGCAAATCATGTAGTACAGAGTAAGGGAGACAAAATGCTAGGCATGTGCAAATGTGGTTCAAAAGTTTGGGGTTTGGCCCAAACTTGGGGTGTTCAGCCTGTTCACGAACACCCCAAATCCAAACTGACCCCTGCCCGAACTGACTGAACAAAGTTCGGGTTCCGAACGCATTCAGAAAAGAGAGCGGGGGGCAGGGAGGAACCTGGTTTTCCCTCCCCCCTCCAGGCTGCGTGGGCTGAAGGGGCCCCTGGGAGCACCTCCCCCCACACCCTACTCAGCCTGGGAATTTGTTTTTAAACCCCACCCACCCCAGGGATCGCCCTACCTGGTGGTGCGGGGGCAGCGGCAGAAGCGATGGTGTTCCGGAGCATTTCAAGCCACTACTAGGCCTTCTGGGTCAAACTGGAAGGCCTAGTAGTGGCGTGAAGCACTCCAGAGCACCAGCGCCACTGGACCCACCAGTTCCTCCGTCGCTGCCGCTGCTGTCGCCACTGCCACACCCAGACTCTGACCTAGCTAGTGGTGCCAGGGCCTTGGCCTTGGGTCTGGTGGTGGCGGCAGCAGCAGCGGTGGTTCTGGTGGTGGCAGCGCCCTGGAGTGCTTCAGGCTGCTACTAGGCCTTCTGGTTTGACCCAGAAAGTCTAGTAGCAGCCTGAAATCCTCTGGAGCGCCTCTGCCACCAGACCTGCCACCACTGCTGCTGCCGCTGGACCCAGGGCTGGAGCCCTGGCACCACCAAGTAGGGAGATCCCTGGGGTGGGGGTTTAAAATTTATTTTAAAAATCCCAGGCTCGGCAGGGTGGGGGGGGAAGTGCTCCCTGGTGTCCCTTCCTCCCGCGCAGCCTGGAGGGGGGCAGGAAACCCCCACCCAAACAGCTTCGACCCCCCAAAATGGGTTCTGGCTGAATGGACCGAACCAAACGGTTTCGGTTTCGACCGAACCCCAGATGGGATGAACCCCGAACCTCCGGGGGTTCGCACATCCCTACAAAATGTTTTCAGTTAAGCTGTATGATGTACAGTGTATAGCACTCGTCTAGGACATCTTGGTCTTTAAACCTGTAGTACATTACTTGGGTTGAAAGAGGTGCACTCATTATTTTTTTGAGAGAAGAGGGGAAATTTTCATACAAAAATGTCAGTGAAAATAAACATTAACATCAACTCAATTGAAAATGTTGATTCTACTTTAGTTTTTCAGTTGGCAAAAATATTGTCTATTATCTGTAAACCTTCCACATTTCTGACAATTTTCAGTTCCATCCACTAAAAGGTACTGAGGATGGAATTTTTTGTTTTTAACAGATAAATGCTTTTACAAAATTGGGAAAATTTTCACAAAAGGATAAAAGATTGGCTTGTGCAAAAATACCAAACAAAAACAAAAAGGGAGAAATGAGAGCTCTTCCAATTATAAGCTGTAGAATGCAACAATATTAATCTGAGCTTCCCAAAATTTGACTATATAAAAAATTTGACCAGTTGTAATACCAACAAGAATTCTTCCCCTCAACACAGTAGCACAGGAACAATGGGTGTTTTTAAACTTGACGATGCTGAGCACCACCACGTCGTGATCATGCGCGGGGTGAGAGCCCTCACCCCAGGCAGGATCTGGCCCCGCTGCTGAACAAACTTGCTGGTGACCGGGACTGTTGAGGGGATGGGGGGGATGTGCACACATGTTCCGCACGGCCCTGCCCCCCATGCTGTTCAGAGTTGCCTAGCCCCCTCCCTGACAGGTGACTGCAGCATCCTATGAGGCCACCACGCTTGGCCGGAAAGCTCCAACTACCAGCCAGATTTAGGTACATGACAGTCTGCTCTTCCCTGGTCCGGGGATGGCTTCCCTGTGCTGTGGCAGGGCTAACTTTGGGTTGTGCATTGGCAGAGAGCCCAGTGGACAACCTAGAGTTAATGCTGACATGGTCCAGGACCTATTTGTTCCTGCCCACAGTAAACATCTGGCAGCATCGCATCTGAAAACACTCACTAATATACGTAGCTTTTGCACTCCTTGTCAGAACCTTTTCTGCTTCCTCACACCCAGAGCAGGAAGAGCCCATCTATATTTGTTGCACAGTGAAGTTATGGGGTACCTCTTCTGCAAGGGAACATGGGGTGTTCCTGTACAGCTTTTTATCCAACCCATCAGCTGACCAAAGGTGCAACAGCTGTTATGCTGTACTAGTGATTGTCCTCAGAATGAGACTTGGGCTTTCCCTCAGGAGGACAGCCCAGGCACTGAGCTCTGGAAGATTCTATCCAAAGTTTAGTCTGACTCCTTATATAAAATGCTCTCCCTAGCCAGGTTTGCTTTACAAGTCTGAGTCTTCTGCAGACTCCACAGGGCCTGCCATGTGGGCAGATCAGTCATGAATGATTTCTCCTCTTCTCTTCTCCTTCCCCCTCCCCTCCTCTTCTTCTTCTGAACAAATTCCCTTTGAGGTAGGAGGGAATGGGGATGAGAAGCACATGCATACGCATACTTTCTATTTGGCCTAGTATTGGTCAGATTAACCTTGAATTCAGATATCAACTTTCCTTTGCACTTATTCTTAAATAAAATAATGTGAAAACACTAAAATGTTTACATTTTATATGAGAACTGGAAAAAGCTCCAAAGGTCTGAAAGTGCAAAGCAGGCATCTGTCACCATACTTCTCACTACTAGCTGCTCTGTTGCACAACTCAGTCTCCAGACTAATTAAACAAAGATACAGGCTGGAGTACTGGTTGCCAAATGCATCATTCTTTGTCTACTTCTTTTTTGCCAATACAAACAGAACAGATACCTGGAGTTTTAATAAACCCATGTGCAAAAAAAATGTTGATGCCTTTAGGTTCTTGAGTTGCTCAAGACATATATATTATCGAATCCTAAGAAAAGTGTGCAAAAAAAGTGCACTTTACTTTTTCCAGATACTGACAAGCCTGTCATGTTCTAAGGAGTGAGGTTGGAACATGAACAATTAATATGCATTTTGGAATTGTATACTCTAAATAATACTAAAATTTCAAATTGTGCATCTGTTTGAAAAAAGACATGATGATACATTCAGATGGCAGATAAATTCAGGTAAACAGACAAATGAAGCTAACTGCATATAAGGTAATATCTGGATGGGGCCATTAAGATTTTTCTGCTTCAGTTTAAGCCTGTATCATCCACTCTCAGGAATACCTTGTACTACAGCCTATCCTTTCGACCTATATAATTCTTATACCTAGTGAAAACTATCAGGGAAGAACTGGTATCATTGTTGTTGGAGATTGTCAGCCCTTTCCATAAGGATGATTTTTGCTGTTTTAAGAAAGATGTTGTGTAAACATTCCCTGCATAATGTATCTCATAATGCTAACAATGTGGCCAATTTGCATCCAGTATCGAATCTTTCATTTCTACATAAAATTATAAAATGACTGAAGGGGAACTTTTGGAGCATCTGACTCCCTCAAAACTTGGCTGTTGTCAATGTGGATATGGATCATGACAAAGAGACTAAACAGGTATGGCTGGATGATGATGATCTTCTTCTAAGAAATGGATAAAAGTCTGTCTGCAGTGTTTTATACTGATATTTGTGGGAAACAGCTGGCTTGCTGAAAAAAACCTTAGGTGAAGAAGACTCAGAATGCTCCCAGGATGGTAGGGTCATCCAACATGATCATCCAATAGCAGCTGATAGGTCTAAATTCTTCCAGACCATAAACTTGAAAGGGTCCATAGATACACTTACTACCAGAGGAGGGAGGAGGGAAAGAGCATTATCTGGACTAAGTAGCTAGCTTTCTTTCCCCCCCTATCCTATGCATACCACATACTGGATAGGGCTTTAATACGATTATGAACTAGATCATGTAAGATAAAATAATAAGTGCAAGGGATGTGCAAACAGAACCAAGTTCGGAAATTCAGTTCAGTTTGATTTGAAAATCGAGTTCAGTTCGAAAGTTTGGTTTGGTCCACCGAACTTTTGAGTTCGGTTGAATTCCGAACTTCCGAACTGAGTTCGTACATTCAAAATCGGGGTTTTTGGCCTTCCGAACTGGTTCGGATTTGACTGAACAGTTCGGTCAAATTCAAATTTGGTTCAAAAGTTCGGTTTGGTTGACCGAACTATTCGAGTTCGATCCAGACTCCGAACTTCTGAACCATGTTCGCACATCCCTAATAAGTGCTGGGTGTTACATGGACTTAGCAAAAACACTGTAGCATATACTGCAATTTTTAAAATTGTCTAGGTTCCTCATAGGGTCTAAAGTGCCTAAATGACTTTAAAAAATACTACATAGACTCCTAAATCCCTTAGCTCTTTTGGAAACTTATGCTTAGTTTGGACAGAATTTCAAAGATAAAAATGTTACACAAGCACATTAACTTCCTTTAAAAGTCAACAGGAGCATAGCATAGTCATCTTAAATGTTATTCTTATATTTGAAAATCTACGCCTATACTCAGCAACTTGTCACTAAATTCCCAGCAGTCCTGTCTACAAATTAAATAGGAGGGACTGAAGAGAGGGTGAAATCTCTAAGAACATAAGAGCTTTTGTCCTAAACTGGTTTCTGTATCAGTGAGAGTAGGGAGGAAAGGTGACCTCTCAGTAGCCTCTACTGTGGGAGAACTGGATTCAACATAGAGGACAAGGGGGAAAGGGGAGACCTGCAGAAGGTAAGCAGGGACTGGGAGCAAACAGTAAGGGTATTCAAGAAGGGAAGGTAGCAGAGGGATGAGAGGTCAGGAATAGAAAAGTGAGGGGCTACAAGAAGAGGGGTTGCACAGGGTATACCAGGAACTGGAGCAGGGCAGGAACCAAGTCTCAAAAGATGAGAGTAGAGGAGATTATCAAGAGTCTGAAGCAGAGGAATAAGAAGCTTTGAGGCAGAATATTGGGACAGCATTACAAGGAGGAGGACTGGGGCAGGACTAGGGATGAACAAGTACACACACACGCACACACACACATTTTGCGAGCAATATTGCAAGTTCGGGGACTGGAATCGACTTCCTGTTGATTTCCTGGTCCCGGAATGAATTCTCAGGAGAGAGAGAGAGATGCTGGCAAAAAATTACAATAGAATAGGTCCAGTTTCATCCTCTGGCTGCTGAATGGCTACCAAATGGCAGAGGGCCTTTGGCAGCCACCACAGGCACTTGCCTACAGATGTCAGAGTCCTTTTGTAGCCAGAGGGCTAGGGGTGGGGGCAGGTCATCCCCAGATGGTAACAATTCAGCCTCTTCCTCTCCTTCAGCAAACAGCCAACTTCCAGCCACCTGCGGGGGCCAGAGTTAGTTTGTAGCCAGAGGACTAAGGGTGGGGACAAGCCATTCCCAGTGCTGCAGTATTCCCAAGGTGGGGACAAGCCATTCCCAGTGCTACAGTAACAGTGCTACAGGATATTAGTATCTGGGTGCATGCAGTTCAATGTGCTGGTAGTTAACAATAAAGCTTGAATGATTTGTGATCTCTGCCTGTTAGTGGGGATCCTTATCTTCCTATGTCATACTGCTACCACGGTATTCAGCTGAAGTGCTTGAACTGGAACCCTCTCCATATAATAGAGAAGGAAATGCCAATAGAATATTATCCACTCGAGACCTCCAGTTTTGAAAATGAGTGTGCACTTTGCTTGCTTAAATCAGTGTGGGTTTGTTGACTCTTAGGAAGCAATGCAAAACCACTTTTTAACTTAGAATTTTTGAAAGGAGTAGCATAATGAGTGTGGTGGTATTTTGAGATGCGTGAAGGTATTGTTTAGGTTAACCCTATCTCTGATTGATAAGTTACTGGTTTTGGAGAATATGCAGTTTTTTCTTTATGTCATTTTAACTATTATAATCAGGGCCCCGAGTCTTCTGCGCTTCTGTGATTCGCGGAATTTTCGCAGAATCATGCCCTAGGCAGGATTATCGCAGAAACTGGGGAAATCCCCGCGGAATTTCCCTTCCTTGTCAGTGAGTTAATCCAGGACCTGCTTTATTCAGGCCACAAGCCAATCAGGGGCTTGCGTGGCCTTTATAAAGCAGGTCACATCAGCACATGTCACTTATGGTCCGGAATCCACTTGAGATCGCCGCTGCCGCCGAGGGACCCAACTCCAGCCGCCGCTTCTCCGGCCGCTCTGGGATCGCCGCTGCTGCTGCTGCTGCCACTGAAGGACTCCAGCCCGACTTCCAGCTGCCACTTCTCCAGTCGCTCGAGGGATCGACGCCGCTCCAGCATAAGGTAAGTAGGTGGTGGGGTG
>QEPC01008749.1:227366-238099 GCA_003113815.1 Sphenodon punctatus
TCACAGTCAAATCCACAATAAAGTTTGCAATAGTACGAAAGTGGTATAAAGCAAGGAATATAATAATGAAGAAGTGAGATGTGTGTGTGTGAGAGAGAGAATAGTCAATGAATCCCTTCTGTGCTGAAGGGTCAATATTGTAGTCAGTCACATCTTTGCAACCCGCTGTAACTCAGAAGTAAATATGACCAGAAGTGCATGTAACCATGGCAAAACATTTGTCTGGGAACCCAACTATGTGAAAAAGAACTGAAAGGATACAGTTAGGAAGGAGTGAAATTGTTGAGAATATAACTAAATAACAGGACTAGTCTTTTTAGTGAACTATCTTGTCTATTAGGAAAAACTAAGCTTATTAGATGCTAGGATTGTCGCTAGCTGGTGATAGTGGAAGCTCCATATCAAGCCATTTAAAACCTGGTTTGGCAAAATTCTAGAAAGGATAGTGTAGGAAACAACCTGGCTAGAGGTCTTTTATGTCTCTATGTCCTGTGATTCTAAGGCAGTGGAAGGAACCAAAGGAAAGGTGCCCAGCCCAAGCTAGCTAGGCAGTCAGATAAGGTCCCATGTCAGAGATGTGAAACTTTCCAGCAAAGATGAAAGCATAGAAAATGTTCTTGATGGTTGAAAAAGAATCTGTATTATTGAAAATAGAAAATATGGATAAAAACAGATATGACATTCGGCTGCTGTGGCCCTGTTTTCACCCACTTTGCACGAGAACTCACCTGCATGTTTGAGCAGACACCGCCAGATGTTGGCTCAGGCCATGAAGGCAACTATCCCAGACTCTCATCCCCCAGACTAGGTCCAGGTAACCTCCCGAACTTAGGTCCATGCAGTCAGGCCAAAGTAGGCCACACCAGGCTCTCACGTCAGCTGTGGCCCAGTAGACATAGCTAAGATCAGGTTCTCCATAGTCACCATGACTGGCTGTCATTGGCCACCATGGCTTTCCATCATGGCATCGGGTAGGGTTTTGCGTGCAGCACTGTGGCAGGGCCAGCCAGCCACACATTCATATGTCTCCCTGCCTTCCCTGGTGGCCCAGCTGTTGGCAAGTTTGTTGCGCGGCACGACCCAGTATGGACCGTGTCCTCTGTGGCTTCCTGACCCAGCCTGAGTCGGGCTTCCGCCATGCCACTATCACTTCTGTTTCCACCCAGTGACTGAACTGGTCAATACATATGGATATCTGATCTCATTTACATATGTCTTGTCCTCAGCATGAGGGAGGTGGTGATTAGGGAATTCAAAGTTCAAACCACTTCAGTAAAGAAAAAGGATGATCAGAGACCATGAAGCAGAACATGCAATGGTAATACCCAGACAATCAAGGTATGAAGGAAGGTGCCAGAGCACAAGGAGCACCAAAATCTGTACAGGACCTGTTCAGCTGCAGGAGACTTGATGAAAAAATCTAGCTGTGAATGCGGAGCAAGAAGTAGAAAGCAAGAAATGCCTATTATTTGCTACCAGCAGGGGTGTGCAATTTGTGTCCTTTTAATTAGTTATGAAAACAAATGAAGCCCCATTCATAACTAATGTTATGAAAATGGATGAATAAGCAAATGTTTGTCATTTGCTTTCATCCGTTTTCATTTCATTTTTCATTTAAAAAAAGAAATCACTGAGCATTCAAAAATGACTGCTGCGGTCATTCTTCATATGCACATAATGGCCCTGTGGCTATTGTGCATGCACAGTGATTTTTTAAACTTTTTAATTATTTTTAATAAATAAAACAAACAAAAGAAAAAACCCCAAACAAATGTTTTCTTTAAAAAAACAAAAACAAAAAACCCCAAAAACAAACCCCAAAGAAAGAGGTTTTTGTAAACGAAAATGAAAACTAATTAAAAAACCCCGAATGATGTGCCTGCTACACCCCCCTCCCCCTAGCTTCCAGGACTCTGGAGAGCTGTCCAGTAGCAGGGAGATGCCACAGCAGACATTCTTAAAGATGGCATTAACTCTAACTAAATGTGCTGATTCATGAAGCCATGTCAGGCTCAGATAAGCCCAAATACTTTCCATAAGTTTCTGAACTGATAACGCATCAATGACCCTTTTTACACCGGTGGCACGCATGCATGAACACCCAGGTATTCATGCATGCATGCCGCCTGAGTAAATCCTGCGGTGTGTGTGGGGTGGGTGTGCGTGGACACTCCTGTGCACATGTCTGCACACCCACCTCCACCCAGCCCCAAACATGGAGCAATCAGCAAAAAATTGTGGTTACTCTATACATGTTGATGCGTGGGGGTGGGTGTAGATGGGTGTGTGCCTGTCTACTCTCTCCCGAAACACTGCACATGGACCATGGTGCACACTGACCCGCAGGCCCGGAAACCTACCAGGTCTGTCTGAACCTGACCCAGTCAAGTCTGGAAACAGGCAGGGATGGGGATGCACCCCTGGAGAACCTCTGGGAAAGGCTGCCTCTGCTGTAATCTGAAAACATCCATTGTAAAGTGTGGAGCAAATGCAGTTCCTTTCTTTTGTTCTTCAGGATAGTTTGGCTTGACATGCACTGGGTTTGCCAGATCTGTTTATTAATGATTAATGATTATGTACTTGTCATTGTACAATCATTCATTAGAGACAGGTCCCTTCCCCGAGAGGCTTACAATCTTGCAAAGACATCGGAGGGGAGACAAGAGAGAGGGGAACACCGGGAGAGAGAGGGATACGTTCATGAAGCTGAGAAGTCACTAGTGCACATGCTTAGCTTAGTTACAGGGCATAAGGAGACCTAGAATGATGAGACCGGTCAAAGGAACAATAGTGACCATTAGGACTGAAACTTGCTTTTTGCTTTTCTCAATGAGAAACAGCATTCTGGGCTCATTCTTGCAATTGAGAATGAGCCAAGAATTGCCCTGATTCTTACTGAGAATAGTGAGAATCTCCCCCTCCCCCATACTTGTTAAAAAAAACAAAACCAAAAAAACCCTGTTACTCATCTGGCTGCCTCTCTCTGAGTCCAGGGCTGCTCTGAGACTTCTCTCCACACTCTCTGCAGACAAGGAGGCGAGTTCACCGAGGAGGCAACTGCCTCACAGTAAACAATTAAAAAACAAAAAAAACAAAAACCCACATCACTGTGCATGTGCAAAATGGCCACTGGGGCTGTACTGCGCAGGCACAGCCCTTTTTCAAAATGGTGCTGGTAGTGTCAGAAAAGGGCAACCTGTCTGTGCATACAAGAATGGTGCTGTCCATGTATAGAATGGCACTGACGCTGCCGGCACAATGTGTGTGGCACAGTCACAGCAGCCATTTAGCTCAGGCACACAGCATTTTTAAAAAAAATCTTGAGATTCTTGTGAATCTCAGAATGTTAACATTTCTCGATTTCATGATTCTTGATTCAGCTCTAGTGCCCATCCAGGGGTTGGAGGTGATTTGGGAAAGCCTTAGGTAAGAGATAGCTTTTTAGGTCCTGTCGTGAGTAAGCTGTCTGATTTTTTTTTCCTCCTTATTTGGTTCAATGGAAGGTTTTAGTGAGCAAGAACTATAGAACTGGACGTTATTTTGACTTCACCATTGCACTGCGATGTTACTCAGATTCTTTATCTCTTATTGGTTCCTTCTACTTGGGACCCAGCAAGTGGAGACGGATGATCAGGAATAAGGTACATTGTCACTAAGGCCACTGAAGCCGTCCAAAGTACGAAGAAATCAATGCTGCACTGAAATCACTATAGCAACAGGATACTGCTAGCTTATGCCAGTGGCAGGCACAATGTAATAGTACACTGCAGGAGTGATTTTATTCCTTTTAGCACAGTCCCACTGTGTGGAGCTCAGTTAAAAAGTTGCCTATGAAGTTCAGCTACAGTATGACAACTTGCCACTTCCTCAGTGGCCATTGTGAACAGTCTTTCAAAAGCACAAAGCAACAATTCTCTGGTTTCAACAATATGTGGTGAATATGAAGTGACGGATCTAGGGTAGAGAAGTCTATAAAGTGAGCGGCTTTACATCCACTAACTTGGTTTTCAAGTTATAACAAATAACTTGATACATTGAAGGCAGCACAGTAAATAAAATGGCTAATGCAGTTCTCCTTGCTCAACCATCAGAAGGTTTTTGCCATGTGGAAACTTCCTGGTAGTCCTATTGAAAAATATACCGTTAATAAGGCAATGATTTGATTTCAAGAGAAAGGGAGTTTTTCCTTCTTTCTAAGTAGTTGCTGTAGGTGAAAATAAATGTGCAGCGAGTGTGCTGGCTACATGCTCCAGTTTGGGTGTGTGTGACCCTGGCGGAGTCAAGTTGGGGCACAGATAAAACATGTGCCTGGCCGGACCAGCTGGTGAATCTCTCCCCGCCCCACCCCTTCCAAAGCAGGGGAACGGAATAAAGATGTGACCAGGTGACCTTGCCACAGTGTGTCCCCAGTGCCTTGCCCTCTGATATGATGGGCAGCCATGGCAGCCTGTCATAGTGGCCCTGATCCTCAGTGGGAGATGGGCTTCAATAGATATGCAGGGCCGCTATGGCCCATATTAGCTGGCCTGGGCAACCCTTGGTTTGGGGTGTCAGCCCGGAATCATCTGGGCGGGGGGGGCGCACATCCAGGACAGGGGCAGCAGAGGATCCACATCTGGTGGCCCAGTAATAAACATGATGGGGAGTCTCTGGCCCAGGCAGGCCATAGTGGGCTCCCATCATGTTTATCATCACCCTGGATGTTTTGACACACACATTTCTCCTGGATGTTTGCTGTTACATCCTGAACTTTCTGTGTGTCTAAATCACTCACCCAGATCTTAAACATCCGGATCTTTGAACTTCTGCATAGAACTTCTCCCAGAACGTTTGTGTGTAAACGTTTCTCCTGGTAAACTGCTTTGCTTCAGGCTGTGGTCACTTAGTTTCCATGGCAGCCTGTCACGTCTATAGCTGCGGCTACTTTAGGCTGCCTCAGGGCAGTGTTTGTGTGAAGAATGCATCCAGGAACTGCCTCAGGGCAGTGTGTGTGTGTGTGTGAAAAATGAATCCGGAACTAACTTGTGGACTTGTAAACCCAGAAGATTTAAAAATCCAGAACTTTACCGTGTGTGTAAAAATGTCCAGTGTGTCTCACCACTCTTTGCCTAAAGGGGGGGGGGGGTGTTAAAAAAAAAAAGCAAAACAAACACAGCCTGTCTTTTAAAATGACTTAGTGGGTTTTCTTTTAATTTCCCAGGTTTTTAGTTGGTACTAAAACCTAAATGGAAAATTAAAGACGATCCCACCATATACGAAAAATAGCCAGGTTTCTCAGATGTCTATTTGTAACAATTGATCAGCCTGTTTTGTAGGTCTGTAGCCAACTTCTGCTTTCAGTGATACCCATGAAAATCCAAAAATAAGATTTACACTACTGTAAATAGCACATAAGGGCCTGTTGAGACCAATGATGAGGCTGGAGGGGGCTGCTGAGAGTTGGTTGTTAAAATTCCATAATCAAATTAAAAGGAGGGTTGGGTGACAGCTCCCATGCCTGTGATGGAACAATCCATCTCTGGATGTTGTTAAATCATCCCTGACAGAAATAATTTATTCCTGAGGCTCATACTAATATTTGTCAACTGCATATTTTTGTCTTAGAAATAGACTAGATTACACCATGTAGCAGGCATTTCCCAAACAATCATAAGAGGGGACAGTCTTAAAACTGCCTTCACTTAGTCCCCAAGCTATTTCAAATCACAAAGTGAGTGCAGCAGAATTTTGTGAATATATGTTACAGTTACAGTATATATTCTTTAAGCACATTAGGTGAAAACAAACCAGAAAGTAGCCTGCATTAGCTCGGGATTCAACTGCTTGTTAGTTTGGGCATCACCAGATATTTGCCCAAACTTGCTTTGGGCAGGCAGCCGGCTGCTATGATACACGTGGGCTGGAGATGGTCAGTGATACAGCCCAGGAAAAGGCCCGCCACCATGACTAAACTGGGGTAGCCATCCCCCTCCTGTCTGCTAGGCCCTGTCCAACAGTAGGGATGGGCAAACAGAACACGGTTTGGATGTTCAGTCGTTCGGTTCAAAACTTGAGTTCGGTTTCAATGGTTCGGTTCAGCTAAGTTCGGTTTGGCCAAACTTGGCCGAACATTCAAAAATAGCAAAATCGAAACTGAAACAAAATCAAAACCAAAACCTAGTTTTGGGCCCTGGAAAGACATTTTTCCTGCCTCTGAACTCATCCGAGCACGACTGAACTGTTTGGTCATTCGAGAGTTCGGATCAGACGTTCGGTTCGGACTTCTGAACAGACCGAGTTCGGTCCGAACTCCGAAAATCTGAACCATGTTCTCCCATCTCTATCCAATAGTACCCCAAGGCTAGTTCCGTGGTTTTTGGCCTGGAGGAGCATGCTTTCTGATCCCGGCTGCCAAAAAGCTAATTGGGAGGCCTGGAGGAGCAACCATGACCAGCTGTTTGGCATGCAAGTGCATGCCTCCAGGCCCTCCATCAGCTGTTTGGTGGCAGCTCTTTCTGGGGGCCTAATCCTGCTGTGCAGCAGAGACCCAGGCATCCTGTTCCATATCAACGGTTCTTCTGATGACCCATGACATGGAGCAAACTGTGACAGCAGCCCCCACACTCAAATTATTTGGAGGGGGGGTGCTGCTCATGAGAACTGCCCTCCCTGCTGACCGAAGGAGTGGTGGCTGCAGTGGCCCTCCCTGGAGCAGCCTAGGGAGCTGCCTCACCCCATCTCATTTGTTTTCACTCAGTGGGTGCAATCCTATGACCCTCGTAAACTACACCTACATGAGGGACAGGGACAGGAACACCCCACTGTGGTTTGTACGTGTGCTGCATGCACAGCAAGCTGCGTGGGACAAAGGCGTGATCTGGGCTTCTGTGACCGCCAAGCGCACACACCCCACAGCCTGGGAAATGAAGCAGGATATTCATCAATCACTGTGGGATTAAGATGTCCTGGACAAAATAAATCATAGATGCTCTTGTCTTCTGTCAGTCCTATTAAAAGAAATCTAGCAGCAGATAAAAAATAGAGGCAGATAAATTACAGATTTTGACCAGCAAAATGTTTCATCAACAAACAAAATGAAAAGGGCTGAATTTTCCAGTAACCAGTATTTCTGTTAGTTAATAATCCCTATGGCCTTGCATCATGTAAAAATAAATAATGATGAAGATGACAGGTTAAAAAAGAATGTTTGTCTACATGACTTTTAATAAATATCATCAAGCTATTAGGAAGATATCTCAAAGCTGGAAATATTGACACCAAAACCAAGTCAAATTGCGAGTCTTTGGGTAATTTCAGACGTTATGAGATCACAGTCAACCACAGTGAACCACGGACAATCCCGCGGCGTGGCCAAAGAGCAGTAAATATCTGATCAGTGGCATCCAGATGTTCACCACAGTCAATCAGCCGTAGGGGCCAATTCCAACCACGGTTCCGGAGGTTGGGACGGGACCATCTCCAGAATTGTGGTGAAAGCAATTCCCACAGGGAAACCGCCGAACATAATGATTGAACAGCAACCACCAGGCGGGATCAAAAAGAACGAACCCCAGCTGTGGTGAGAGCACGCAGCGTCGCTGACAGACAATGAGCAACACGCAGACCAGGGAGGGATATTTAAAGGGCACACAGCAGCAGGGGACTGTGGCAGAATGGAGCAAGGTGGAAGGGAGAGGAGAGCGGAGGGTGAGTGAGGCAGGGAGGAGGAGGGGGAAGAGAAAGAACAGCAGGAGGAGGGTACATGTGGGAGATGCTGGTACCAGCGAGGGGGACAATGGGGCCACAAGGATACCCAGGACTTCATTCAGACCTGGGGGTCCCTGGAGCACCAGGTGGAGCTCGCTGTGAACAAGAGGAATGGGCACATGTTCACAGAGATTGTGTGGGACATGGAGGTGGTGGGGCACTGCAGGACCATGGCCCAATGCCGCTCCAAGGCCAAGGAGCTCAAGAGAGGGTACAAGGCCATAAAAGACAACAACTGGCAGTCCGATCATGGAACATGGACCGCCCCCTACTATGATGCCCTGGACTGCATACTACACATGAAGGGCTGCATAGTCGCCTCATGGCTCATGGGGAGCACCGTGGTCCAGGGCAGGAAATGGGCCGATGTACCCCCACCCCCACCTCAGGGAGCAGCAGGTTCCCCTTGCAAACCAGCACCAGGAGCCCACAGCCACAGTCTGACTCAGGTGGATCTGAGGCCAGCACACTGGTCACCCTGAGCCAGTGGACTCAGGGGGAGTTGAACCCCACGGAGGAGCTGACCTCAGAGGACTCCGAGATGGACATAGTGGGTAGGCAAGCAGTTGGAAGGGCACACGGGCCATAGGGGTTGCACCCAGGGCTTGGGGGCCCCCACAGGGCATGGGCCTGTCCTCATGGCCCCCAGGAACCAGGGTACTTGGGAAGGGGATTGGGGTGCAGGGGGGCACGCCCAGTCACACAACAGGGGGGATAGCCACAGCTGACTGGCGGTCTATGGTGGGATGGAGACCTGGACCGTGAGAGGGTAACGCACCCCCCCCATCCATTCCCCAACAGGTGCACACAAGTCCCGGTACATCACTGCCATCAACCACATGGAGGCTGCCACGGACAGTGCCCTGCAGCATGCGGAGGCCAAGGAACGGCAGCTGGCAGTGGAAATGCGCCAGGAACAGAGGTGGGAGCATAGGGAGCACAAGAGGCAGATGGAGGCATTGGGGCAGCTAAAACAGACTAACGAGTGACTGGGCAAGGAGCACTCCCACATGATGAACAGGTCCCAGGACATTGGCACCTCACTGCTGCATGAAGGGACCATGAGTGCCTACATCATGGCACCCGCTCTGCCTGGCACCATACTGGCTCCAGCAACTCAGCAGACTACCGTAGTGCACCCACCTCCACCACCACAGCCTCAGCCTCCAGCCCGACCTCTAAGCCTGTGCATCCACCTTCTGGTCCCACCTGGCCTCCGGAGACAACCGCTGCCCAGGGATGCCCCTCTGGCACTGCCTCCCATCCCCACTGCACAGGGTGGTCCAGACTCAGAGGCTGGCCAGGGCATGGCTGGTGAAATGGACAGCAGGGGTGAGGAAAGCTCCCAGAGCTCCATGGCTCCCGCTAGGCAGCCAAGCGAGCAGCCCAGGAAGCAGCAGGGTCAGGGGGGCAGTGGACGTGGAAGGGGGAGGTAGGGTGGGCCAAGGAGCAGGAAGGGGGGCAGGGAGGGATGGGAGGGGAGGGCACAGGGGGCACTGTATGGACAATAAACAAATGGGTGTGCAACTGTGACAGTTTTATTGTCTGCTATATGGTAACAGGAAGGGGGCAGGGATCACCTCAGCTGAGGCTTGATGACAGGTGGGATCTGTCGTGGGGAGGCCCCACATGGCTGTGTGTGAGCACAGGTGCTGGGATGGCTGCTGCTGTGACCTGCCTGTGCAAACGGGGTGGGGGACCTTGGGACTGGGGGTGTCCCATTGCAGCCCATGGGGGCCCTGGGGCCAGCCCAGCACTCTCAGGCCCCGGGGTCACTAGCTATAAGCCTTACCAGGGCAGTGTTGATCCGCTTGCCATAGCGGTATTCCCACAGGTTCTCAGCATTTATATAGAGCGGCATGGGTCCTGGTGGCTGATGAGGCATGGGGAACGCCAAGGTGACTCCATCGGTCTCGCATATGTTGTGCAGGACACAGCAGTCACTGATCACAAGGGTCAAGGTCTCCACAGCAAAGTCCAGGCGACCTGCAAGGCACCATCAGCACTGCTTGAGGACACTGAAGGCTCTCTCGACCATGGTCCTTGAGGCACATAGCTGGGAGTTGAACAGCGCCTCCACAGGGGTCCTAAGGACCAGGTATGCCTTCATGAGCCAGCGGAGGAGCAGGTAGGCTGTGTCCCCCAGGATGCAGGGGGGCAGCAACACTCCCGTGATCCTGGTCATCCCCATATTGGCAAAGTCTCCCCGGTACATCCGGGAATTTAGGGGTGAGATGGCAAGGATCCAGGCATCGTGGCTGAAGCCTGAGTGGCCGGTGAAGATATCTGTGAACCTACCCTGGTGGTCCACAACCACCTGGAGCTGCAAGGAATGGTAACTGTGCCTGTTGATGTACTCGGCAGCATCCCTGTTTGGGGGGGGGGGTGAGGATCTCGATGTGTGTACCATCCACAGCACCCAGACAGTTGGGGAACCCACCAGGCTCGAAGCCAGCCACCACAGCCTCCTGATCCACCAGCTGGATCACTTGGTCCAGTAGCATGCCCTCCATGGCCTCGCAGAAGTCCCAGAGGATGCCCATGATGGTGCTCAGTCCAACACTGAAGTGCTGCACCACAGACTGGTAGGAATCTGGTGTTGCCAGTGCCCAGACCGCTATAGCCACGCACTGGAACACAAGTTTGGGGAAGCACATGGGGTTGCACAGCCACTCCAGCCAGGGCGCCAACAGCTCAGCAAAACACAGGAGGGACTGGCTGTCCACGTGGAAGTGTGCCCTCCATGCTGCATCATCCCACAGTGCCAGGGCCCCAGCCCACCATTCCTGTGCCCAGTCCATGACCCAGAGACATCTGTGCATGGGCATGGCAAGCATCGCCGCACTCCCCATGGCCACCTGGCGCCAGTCGTATCGGCCGGCTGCCTCTCAGAGGACAGCAGGGTGCCATCAGGTGAGGCGCAGGGCCTGTTGGTACGCCCCAGACATCCGCAGGGCCCTGAGCCTGGCCTGGGAGTGCCTGTGCCT
>QEPC01008749.1:241807-267529 GCA_003113815.1 Sphenodon punctatus
GGGGGGTTAGGGTTTTTTACTCTGCCCTACCCATATATATTTCTCTTTTTATTCTTTTGTTCTAGCCCTGTTTTAAAACTATTATATTATTATTATTGTTATATTTTATTATTGTATTTTTATTCTTTTAAAATTGCTAGCCACCCCGAGCTGTTCTCAGGAGGGGCGGGATATAAATTGATGAAAATACAAATACAAAATACAAAATACAAAATACAAAATACAAATACAAATACAAATACAAATACAAATAAATAAGAAAATAAATGGGCACCCCCTGTCCTTTGCTGCCTGTGGTGTTCCTCTTCATGTCCAGCCCCCCCTTTAGCTGGTTCCTGCTGCCTGTGACCTCTACCTGCTCTCCCCATGGTGTAGTCATCCCTTGTACGGCCGCCTGCTCACCTGTGTATGTGATCTCCCCCCCCACACACCCTGGGTGCCTCCATGACTGTGCGGGTCATGGGGCCCCTGGACAGCACCTCCCGCATTCCTCTGAGGGAGGCTGCATGTGCTGCATGCAGGTTCCAGCTGGCATCCATCCCCACCCGTGCTTCTGCATCCGCGAGGGGGATCCTTGCCATATAGATCTGCCTCGGACCTCTGAGGTGCCTTCTTCTGTTCGGTTGCCCTCCCCCTGTGACCCTGCTCTGTTCCCGTGGGGACCCCCATGACTTGGGCTGTCTGTGTTGCTGTTGGTTGACCTGTGCTGCCTGTGATCTCAGTGGGGTTCTGGGTGCCTTTCCCTGTGTCCTGGACCATTCCCAGGCTTGTCCCCTCCCCTCACGTGGCCTGTGGCTCCCCCCCCCATGTCTGTGGTGCTGTGTGTATTAGCCTTCCCAGGGAGCTGACCCCCATCCCCCCCTTGTGCCGCTACTCCTGGTTGTGCACGGTGCCCAGCGTGCGTGTCCTTTCCTGGATGTCTGTCCATTCCCTGTCCTGTGTTGTTGTTTCCCTGTGTGCCCCGGTGTGCTCCGCCCTTCCTTCCATTTCCGTTCGGGTGTGTTTGCTCCAGGGCGTGTGTTTGTGCTTTGTGTTCTGCTGTGTCCTTGGAGTCCCTGTCTCTGTTGCATGTGCTGCCTCTGCAGCTCTTCTCCCTCCTCCCCCTCCCTTCCCATTTCCCTTGTGTGGGCATTGCCTTTTGGTGCTTTTGCCTTCGTTTGTCCTCCATCGGCCATGGCTGCCTCCCACCCCGCCCTAGTGACTTCTGGGTGTTCTAACCACGGTCCAGAATCGGCATAATGTCTGTTGTGCTACCCCGGGTCATGGTCCGTCCACTTCCTTGCCCTGGTCCCGCTCCCATAACATCTGTTCGGGGCTGGCCTGGACCGCGAGAGGAGGTTAGCTGGCTTGCCATGGTTGGCAATCCACTGTGGTGACCCAGGAGCGTGTAACATCTGAAATTACCCTTTGATACAGCAAACATATTGCAGTGATTAAAAAAGAAAAGAAACAAAACATAACGCCTAGGCACAGCTTAGATATTTGGAGACTACATATGCAATTGCACAGTGGACGTGGTGGTGTTATAAATCACTTGTATTCACACAGTGCAATGCTTGTGTTTTTAAATGTTGCTGTTGGAATACAGTTGATGGTACAGCTATGCTGCTTGATCGCCTTCACAGCACTACCCAAGCGTGTTTCCTTCCCAAAATCAAGCTTGTCTTCTGTTACTGCAGTAGCATCTTAGATGAATAAATATAAGAATTTACTACCTTTGAAATAGCAGTAATCACCTGGTAAATATAGTGAGACATATTTTTCTTGTTAATATCACTTGTAGCTGCCAACTGTGGTTTAGCAGGTTCCCTAGGGCATACCAATTAACTCTGCTAGCACTTCAAACATGTACAAGGTATGGCATATAGATTTGAGTGTCTGGCTCTTTCTACGAGACTTGATAGGAGTCATGGATTTCCCATTTATTCTGTCAAAAAAAAACCCCAAAAGAATTATGAGCTGCACATCCTCTGGCTGGAAGGTATCCCCAGGAGAACCATAAACTCTCCATTTAAGAGAATGTATTTCTCTTCCCTTAGTATTTATAGGTGCTGTGACATCATAATGCTGGGAACCATAATATTGATATGTTTTCTGTAAGAGAATCATTTACAGTCAGGCTATTACAGTAAATGAGGGAGAGAAAGTAACAGATCAACATGTGCTATGTAAGAGGAACAATAAATCACACAAAACAAAGAATTAACCTGGAAACAAGATATTAATCACACATTTTGCCATAATTAACATAAGCACCTGAGGAAAAGAATGCAGGGTAGTAAATTTTCAGGAGGAAAAGAAAACACCGGAAATAATATTTAATTTGACCCCAAATAAACTCTTTTCTGATTTACCTGCTCCCTTAATTGTCCTTCAACTTTGCCCTCTAATTTATCTCCTGACACTCATGCTTTTGTGCAAGATAATTAATAGCCATTATATCCGATGTGGGCTCACCCTATCCTTGCTCCTTGTAAATGCCTGTAAATTTGGAAAAAAATATTTGTTTTTCCATGGATGAAATAAAGTAGATGTCATACACAGCAATTTGGGATGATGCTACATATATTCAACGGGGAACATCAGTTAGTGCTAGAGATGGAATAAAAGAATAGTCCACTTTCATAGGAAATCAAGTTTTAATGAAATTGTCATTAATATTTATGTTAGCTGTCATCGAAACCTAAAGAGACATGTTAACATCCGAATCTAAACATCCCAGAATTATTTTATAGTGGAGTTTTAGAGAAAGAACCTTCTTTAAATGCAAAACATCTCTGATTTTTGCTCTATTGTTGATTGTTTCCTTTGAAAATGTATTTTCCCCATCTTCTTTCCAGATGTTCACACAGCATACAGAGAATGGTGTGGATAAATGAGAGTGCAGGGTTATGAGGGTAAATTGACTGTTTTATTCACTAACAAGTTTCTCTAATAAGGTCTTCTGGTGACTGAACAGCAGCATTATGTCTTTGTTGTATTCACAGCTCTCCAGATATTAAAGCAACATGTTTTAAAGATTTCTTCTCAGTCCCTAAGATGCAGGCTAGGGCTTTGGGGTTCATCAGATGCACTCTAATTTAACACTGATCATGTTGTAGCAAACATGTACTAATATTTAATACAAACAGTGCTCACTCGTTATAGGGCTGAAATGAGAATCACTTGATTCTTGCAAGAATCTTAAGCCCTTAGTGAGAGGAAGATATTGCTAACAATGGGTGCTTTTACACACACATTTCTCCTGCATGTTTGCTGTTACATTCTAAACTTTCTGTGTGTCCCAGATCTTAAACATCTGGCTCTTTGAACTTCTGCATTGAACTTCTCCCAGAATTTTGATGTGTAAAAAGTTCTCCCGGTAAACTGCTTTGCTTCAGGCAGCTGTGGTCATTTGGTTTCCATGGAAGCCCCTCACGTCTACAGCTGCAGCTACTTTAGGCTGCCTCAGGGCAGTGATTGGGTGAAAAATGCAACCAGGAACTGCCTCGGGCAGCGTGTGTGTGAAGAATGCATCTTGAACTTACTTGTGAACTTGTAAACCCAGAAGATTGAAAGACCAGCACTTTAAGGTGTGTCTAAAAATGTCCGGTGTGAGATCTCAATGAGAATCTTGTTTGTTGTTGTTTTCTTTAAAAAGCAATGGTGCATGCACAAATGGTCACTGGGCTATTCTACACATGTTTGCCATCTTCCAAAATGGTGGTGACAGTGTCACTGCCATTTTGGAAAAGGGAGAAGTTCTGCGCATGCACAAAATGGCTGCTGCACACGCACAGAATGGCAGCCCTTTTCCAAAATGGCAGCAATGCTGCCGGTGCCATTTTAGAAAAAGGCTGCACATATGCAGAATGGTCTGGTGGCCATTTTCCATATGCACAGTTCTTTCTTTCCCTCCCCCTCTTCTAGTTGGTGGGTGTAGAAAACAAGAGACAGAAAGTTAGCTCTTGTGCCAGACCTGCTGACTTTTTGTTGGGCTTATTAAACCTGGCTGTTCTCCCAGGCATTTGGTGGGGGGGATGGGTGAGGGAGGAATGGGATGGGGGGAACGAGGGGGAGAGATGGGATGATGGGATTTTATGTTGTTTTATTTTAATTGAATTTTAATTGAATGATTATTGTTTTGTTTTTATTGTTGTAAGCCGCATAAATAAATAAATAAATAAATAAATAAGACAGACGCGGGATGCCATGCTCAGCACAATACTTGATGCACAGATGGCTTTGATAAGTAAATCAAGAAAAAAGAATCTTGAGTGAGAAAGTATCGAGAACCGTCCATCCTCCCCCCCCCCCGAGTTCTTGATTCTTGCTAAAATTGAGCTGAGAACCTTGATTCTCAATGAGAAGCGAGAAAAATCTGAGATCAAATTTCAACCCTAGTTATAGTTGGTAAACCAATTAAAGCTTGCAATCCTTCCCACTCGTAGAAAGGAACACACACTTGTAATACAACAGATATGTAATATCTGTAATGGACTGCATGTAAGAAATGTTGAATGCAAGCACAGTGATGGAAATAACATCAACTATAAAAACTGAGATTCTTTCTTTTCTTTCCCATATGAAGTATGTAAAAGTTTGTATCTTTATTTCCGCACTGCCGATTTTCATTCCATCTCAAACTCCTGTCAACCAGGTACTATTGCCACAGGCTGGAATTACAAGATGAGCCATACTGGTTAGCAGCTATAAAACTATACCAGCTATATCACTAGCGCATGCACAGTACCTATGGATAGAACCAGCCCCTAAGATTTAATAGTGTCTGGTTGAAAGGGTGAAATGGGCTCTGGTGTCTCTGATAAACATGACAGAAAGTCTCTAAGAAAAAAAAATTTTCCCCTCCTCTAACATTATAATTGAGCATTAAGCATTAGAACTCATACACAGGCTCTTATAGATATGATTAATGCTATAGAAACACAAGGAAGGGCAAACCAATGCAATTTTTTTTTTTTTTAAATGTTCTTTTTATGGGTGGGCAAAACAAATCACACTTTCTGAGTGCCAGGTGATGGAATAGAACAAGGGTTTCTATTCAAATTTGTTCAGGATGTGGGCAAGAAATCCTGTTCCTGCTCATTTCATATCCAGACAGCATGTAGTAAGAAAGGTATCATTGGGGATATGGTTAAGATTGATTTATAGAAGCCTGGTGTGTTTTGTCCATACAGAGCTGGATTAATCAATCATTAGCAGACCTAACTGCGAAAGTAAAAATCCTCTCAGAGATTAAATGCTAAACGAATGGCAAGTCTCTATTTAAACCAGTCTCCAACAGCTTCTTATTTTCAGGTGAATTTAAAGGCTCATCCTTTGTCCATCTATATTTATATATCTCCTGAAATACTCAGTGACCTAACTCACATTAAGCATAATGTCTCGGATTCCGATCTCTCCACTGTCATCCATGCATTCATCACCTCGAGGCTAGACTACTGTAATGTGCTTTATGTGGGGCTGCCCATGATGATGATCTGGAGGCTTCAACTACTGCAAAATGCGGCAGCCTATCTGCTTATGGGGACGGGTCGCAGGGAGCACACAAAACCTGTGCTCCAAGCATTGCGCTGCCTGCCTATTACCTTCTGGGCAAAATTCAAGATGCTGGTTTTAACCTACAAAGACCTAAATGGCTTGGGCCCCACTTACCTGAAGGACTGCCTCACTCCCTGGGCCCCTGGATGGCTTCTGCGGTCATTTGGGAGTGCCTTCCCATTATAAGAGGGTCCATATTGACAGGCGGGTGTTCTCGGTGGCCACTCTGTTGCTGTGGAACTCTCTCCCGGTGGAGATTAGTCCCAGCCCAGATCTCCTTGCTTTCCATCGGCAGTGCAAGACCTGACTCTTCTATGAGGCATTTGACGAAAGTGTGAGAGAGGGTGGGATGGGTTATTTGGTTTGTTGGGTGGGGTTATGTTTTTATGTGGCACAGAATGGGCTTTATATTGTATATTTATGATTATATTTATATAATGTTTTTGTATGTACAGTTTATGAGCCGTCTCCAGTCTCTGTAAGGTGAGAAGGGTGGGATAAAAGTAGATAGACAGACAGACAGATCGATCATTCTGTGGCCATTTTGGTCTCTCACTCCCCTTCGCACCTGTGGTTTGTAGCCTGTTTCCCAGCCAGGCTGCCTAGAAAAAGCATTAAAAAACAACATAAAACATTTTGGGGGTGTTTATGTTATTTTTATGTTTTATGTTTTTAATAACATAAACAAAAATGGTCATTTTCATTTATGTTATAAAAACATAAATGAATTGCACACCCCTAGGAAATAACAGGAAAAAACTTTTGACACCTTTGGTGTGTCATAATTTTACTATCATAAGTTCACAGCTTTAATATCACAAGATTTTGTGCCTAATTTTCTCCCAACTTCATTTTCCTAAAAGTAAAAAGGAGGTAAGTACTGTGATACGGGTTGCTCCACTTTTAATCAAGATACTGATAGTTGGGTTAGCTTCTTAAGTGGAACAGAACTTTAGGAGCCAGTTCTTAGTGCTATTTTTATTGTTCAGTTGGGATCATCACTCCATTTAAATTAAGATGAAATATCTTCAGATGAAGAAAAAGGATTGCCTTTCAGAGTGACCACTTTTGTCCAGATGGTGGCCCGTTGTGGACAATTTGTGCGGGAGAGTAGAATGCAAGCTGCACTGCCTTTTCTGAGGGTGGTGACTGGTGATGAATGACAAAGCTCAGTCCATAGCAGCTCAGTCATGGAAACAGTGCACTAGTGACTCATTTTAAATGATGCATTTAACATTTATTCATAATGTGATGGGGTTTTATTCTTTTTCTCTTCATTTAAAAATATAAAAAGTGATTTTAAAAATACCTCTTTTGTGCATGCCATAAATTATGAACACGTTGTAAGTGTGACTAAGGTCATCTCTCTGTAATTGAAACAGGGTATTTAAGTTGGGATAGTTTAACATCACCTGAAGTGCCCCCCTAAAGCAGTTTCTGTTGTATTATGAAAATCTTTGGGTGTCTTTAGATGGATACGGGGGCACTCAACTGTGGAGACAGTCTGGTGGCGCACCCCCATGTCTGTCCGTGTTCAGCCACACCTGAATCCATTTTAAACGGACCCAGTGGCCGCTGACTGTGGCCTGCAGTCCACGCATGCAGCACACCCCTCCCACACCATAAAGATGTGGGTGGATTGGACGCCACTCTTGGCTGCCGTCCACAGCTTTTGCTCTGCTTTTGCTCTGCCTACACATCTGGTGGTCTGCCTTTACACTGACGGGCCACCCAGGGGTGAGGTGGAACACAGCCAAGGGTGCCGTCCATGCAAAGACACCCTTTCTGGTAAATTTCAAAAGATCCAGACCAGAGAGTCAATTTCAGTGATATCTTCTACAGAGGGAATATTGGTTGAGTAAAAATGGACTAAAAGCTTTATTGTAGCTCATTTAGTAACATCAAGTAATATGACAAACTGCTGTAGATTTCAACTGTCTGGTTCCATTCCATACACAAAGAGGAATTCAATTCATTCCTGATTGTGTAGGAAGAAATGTGTTGAGACGTGGAGGGTAAGGCACTTTAAATAAATTGAGAAGTACCATTACAATTCCTGTTCTGTCACTATATATGAATCTTCATTAAATTTTGGGAGATGCTAGCTGCATTTGCATGACTAAACATAGAACTTGGCAAAAACCTTTGACTTGCTCTTGGATATCAAAATGAAGCAAAGAGCCTAATAGCATGTAAATCTTAGAACAATATGTAATAGGGTGCCGTGCTTAGAGGTGCTGTATGCTGCAGTGGCAACTATATTTATTTGGAACCGTAAGACTGCCAAAGCCTAAGACTATAGTACTTTTCAAACAGGCTGCAGTGGGTGGGGGGATGGGTGTGCGCCCATGGTGGGTGGAGGTGGGTGTGTGCCCATTTCCAAGGGTGCACACTCATCTTCACCCATGGAGCAACCGGCATTGGAGCCCATTGGTCCATGCATGGGTGATGGTTGGAGATGAGTGTAGTGCAGGATCATGCATGCACCACCACCCATCCTCTGTGGCATTCCCATGGGCACCTCCACCCATCGCCATGCAGCAAAACTGTTTGGAGATGGTTGGTGGCATCTTGTGTAAAAAGTGCCTATGAGCATGCTCCATAGAGGGTTTTGAGCTCTATGAAACTAGGTGCCCAGTCATCTTTGGTTGAGGACATGATTGCTTTCTGTGTCAAAGTTAAAATCTTGCGAGATTTGATACTCAGGGTCAAGATCTCACAGACATTGACCCTGATTCAGATTTTCACAAGATTTCTCACTTCTCTCCCCCCACCCCTGCCCCAGGCTGGTCTCTCAGCCTGGAGAAATCAAAGGAGGGAGGAGGAAGCCATGCTGTTCTTTGCCCATCTTTCTTACTTTGTCTGGGGCTGGCAGCTGTCTCAGTGGGGAAAAGCTTTCTGAAGGCAAATTTTCAGAAATGGGAGAGCAGGAGGAAGGGGGCAGACTCAGCCAATATCTTAGGGATCTACTGGCTAGGAGGAGTCATCAGCCAATAGAATGCTGAAAAGCTGTACTGAGTGCCTGCCTCTTGCCTTCAGCACTCCTCCCTCCTATCTGGAAGCCCTTTATAGATAGGAGGGGGAGAGCAGGATGGAGGGGGCAGATCTTGAGAATTCTATTGACTAGCAGGAGTCTGAGCACCCAATAGAATGCAGAAAAGCTGTGCTGAGCCCACCTGGTCCCTTCAGCTCTCCCCTCCTATCTGGAAACAGGGAGGAGCACTTTAATTGATTTGCACATGTTTACCCGTCTTGTCGGGCTGAAAACTGATGGGAGGAGGGAGCTGAAGGGAAGAGGCAGGCTCAGCACAATAGAAAAGTCTTACATCATTTCTGGAAGATGAACCGGCTCAGGCTGAGGTGAACCTCCAAGGAGAGTGAGTTCCATAATTGTTGAGCAGCCACCAAGAATGCCTCTCTGCGTGTCCTAGTTGTAAAAACTTCATGGGCAGATGGTACTTACAGAAGGGCTCCCCAGATGACCTCAGACAGCACAGCAGGACATAACTGAGGAGTCAGTCTATCAGATACCTGGGGCCCATGTCATTTGGGGTTCTATAGGTCAAAAGAAGTGCATTAAATTATGTCTGAAAGCCATTAGCAGCCAGTGCAAACTCCGGAGCACTGTTGTAATGTGCTCCCGGTTACCCATCTACAACAGAAGACAGGTTGCTGCATTCTACACCAACTTCAGCTTCCAAATAGTCATCCGTGACAGCCCCACATAGAGCTCATTGCAGTAGTCTAGCCTCCAGGTTATGAAGGTATGGTCAGACGCTGGTGGCCAGATCCAAATTTGATAAAAAAAGAACGACTGAAATTAGAATCCATTTCATTTTTGCGAGAATCTTGCAAGAATTGGGAAACCCTAATGATCTCTCAGGATGATATCACTAAGGGTTTCGAGAATCTCGTGGAATTTCAAGAACATTTTATTTTCTCGGTTCTTGTTTTTATCTCGTTTCTCAGCAAGAAGCCTGATTTTCTGTGCGAATTGAGAAATTATTGAGTTTTGAGTTTAAGACCTATAAAAAAGGCTGCAAAATTCTAGTCCTGAAACTTGGTCATTTGAAAACTTCAGAATTCACCAGGACTTCTGGTCCTCGATTCCGAATTTCTAAAGTTCTGAGTACCAAGGTCGGTCCCTGGAAAACTTTGGAAATCTTGATAGAGTGCTGGAACCACTGCGCGCATGACTGGAGTGACCCAGACAGTTGACCCTAGCTTCTCTGAGCTACGAATTGAAACTTAGTGCCATATTTGGTAGCAGGGGGATATGGGAGGGGACTGTTGAGTGATGGACAAGCCACAGGACAGGTTTTGATTGACTGGCAGGGCCAAAATAAAAGTGGCTGTACAGCCATTTCCCATTCTCTTTGGTGAATTTGGCTGTGTGTTACGATGCTGATCTGTAAGTAATTAGCTTGAAGGGGTGAGGGAGGTGCCTGGCCTGGCCTGGCCATTGGTGCAATGCTGGGGGTGAGGGTTACTTGTTTCGACCATGCCATGGTTATTTTAATTTTTTTAAAGTGGGTACCACACTGCTGCTGCCTGCTGGTTGGCACCATGGAGGCCAGAGGGATCTCTGCTTTGCTCCACTTCCATTGGCCTGGGCTGTCCAAATTACCACCCTAATTTCATGCCTTTTTAAAAAAAAATAAGTGGGTGCCACTGCTGCCTACTGCATGCACTGCTTGGCACCATGGTGGCCAGAGGGATCTGCCTAACTCCCCTTCCCCTGGCCTGAGCTGTCCATATACTAAAAGCAATACCAGGGGTTGCCACACGTGCCTAATACACTTAATGTTTAAATTGGGTGCTGCTGCTGCTGCTTATACTGCCTGTTGGCAAGTTGGCAGCACCCTAGAGGCCAGAGAGGGATCACTTTAGTTTTGCTGTGGTTTTTGTGGGCACTGTGACTTTGTGGGTTCAGCTTTGCCAAGATGTGACTGACCACTGATCAGGGGCACAGGTGAGATATACTTTCTTTCTGGTTAAAATAATATTATTATTTATTATTTTAATAATTATTAAAAAGTTTTGCTACCCTGCCCCTCCTGCCACAGACAGCTCGGGGCGGCTTACAATCAATAAAATGGTAATAATAAAACTATAAAACATGACATTAAAAAAGGATACTTAAATAACCCATTCCACCCCAGCCCACTCCCCCCATCCCATAACCCTTCTTCCCCACCAAATGCCTGGTGGAACAGCCAGGTCTTACAACTTCTTCGAAAGGAGGGAAGATCTGGGGCCAACCGGGCTTCAATTGGAAGGGAGTTCCACTGCCATGGTGTGGCCACCAAGAATGTCTCTCCTGTGGCCCCCCTGTCAGACTTGGGGGAGCTTTAACAGGGCACCCCCGGATGACCGAAGGGGCCAATGTAGAACCCAGGGGGTGAGGCGGTCCTGCAGATAGGCAGGGCCTAGGCTATTTAGGGCTTTATAGGCCAAGACCAACACCTTGAATCAGGCTCAGAAAACTACCAGCAGCCAGTGCAGAGAACAGGGCACCGATGTAATATGCTACCAGTGGCCCAGATCCACCAGGAGACAGGCCATTGCATTCTGCACTAGTTATAATTTCCCAGCCATCACCATAGGTAGCCCCACGTAGAGCGTATTACATTAGTCTAATCTGGAGGTGATTAAACCATGGATGATATTGGACAGGTCAGAGTCTGAAACATACGGCTGAAGTTGCTGCATCAGGTGTAATTGGCAGAAGGCATTCCTCGCCACAGCCACCACCTGGACATCCAGGCAGAGCTGCAAGTCGAGCAGCATCCCCAGACTCTGAACCTGAGAGACTAATGGAGGGCAGACCCGATCCATAAGAGGGCTGTCATCTCCATCACCTTACCCTTTGTGACGGGGGTTGGGGCACAACCCCCACCCACACCCTCGCTAGCTGAGGTCCACACCACCCACACACCCAGTGTCCCCACGTACTGACTCAGACTCCTGACCTGGAAAGGTTCTATCTGGGAATAAATGCCTGTCAGGATAGTGGATGGACTTATAAGCCTCACAGTGTCCAAGTCCCTATCATCATAGGGCGCCAGGTGAGTATAGTGAGTCTGAGCCCCAGTCAGACTGTCTCTCCAAGCACAATCCACAACCAGAAGGCGAGACGTGGACCACGGTGGGGAAATAGTGTCTGGGAGGGAAAGAAGGGGACCCCAGGAACATAGGATGGTACAAGGGTTTCTTTCACATATCACAGGCGGGAAGGGGGAATCAGGGGGGGAACCTCAGGGAAATAAGGGAGAGGGGTAAGGGAACACAATTCTCGCTACCAACCACTCTCTCACTCACCAGTACACTCGCTCAGGTCAGGGATGCCAGGTAGGGGAATCACACAATCACACTCTATATTTAAACATTTCAAGACACAAAGGGAACTCAAGTACACAACAGGTAATTCACTTAGCTTCACGCAATGGGCCGATCTCTTGCTCAATCAACAGCACCGAGTGCCTCTCGGTGCTGGCTTTTGTGCTCAGGGACCCACACCCCTGTGCGCTCTCGCAAGCATGCGGAGCGATGCAACGGGGCAGGGTTTCCTTCTGTGCTCCTTCGGGACTTTCCTGGGCCTGTTCCGCCCACTGTTGCCCTGGAGGGGTGTTTTCTGTGGGTGGGTGTGCGTCTCCCTGTGACGTGGAGGACGCAGGGGGCAGAGTCCCCGCCATCTCCGTCTCTGCCGTTGTCGGGTCCGGGGGTGTTTCCGGCTTCCCCGGCATCCCTCCACGCAGCCGGCTCTGTTGCTCTCCCTGCCGGGGTTTGACACCCACCAACATCACCTCCGTCTTGTCAGGATTCAGCTTCAGTTAATTAACCCTCATCCAGTCCCCGACAGCCATCAGACACCAAGTAAGCAACGAGACTGCCGGGTCTGGATCAGTTGAAAAAGAGAGGTACAGCTGGATGTCATCAGCCTATTAATGAAACCGCACCCCAAACCCCGTGATCACCTCACTGAGCGACTGCATATTGAACAGGAGAGGGGACAAGATAGAACCCTGCAGACTCCACAAGAGAGGTCTCAGTAAGATGAAAAATAATCCCCAAGCACCACTCGCTGAGTTCTTTCCATCAGGAAGGAGCGGAGCCAGTCAAGAACAGTCCCACCCACCCCTGCACAATCCCGCAGGCGCATCACCAACATCTCATGATCAATGTTATCAAACGCAGCCAACAGATCTAATAAAATCAACAGGAACAAGCGACCCCGGTCCCATCAACCAGAACTAAAAGCATAGTCTCGGTACCATATCCCGGATGAAATTCGGACTGAAAGTGATCAAGAAAACTGATACAATCAAGATGTCCCTGCAGCTGTCGGGCCACTACCCATTCATTAACCTTCCCTAAAAGGGAAGGTTAGAGACAGGCCGATATGGTGTATGGGGATGGAGGCTGCCTTGCATAGGTGGACACTGGGCAGGCACAATAGAGGGTTGTTGTTTTTTTGTGGGGCTGTAGGTGAATGTCTGGTTTCTTGCTTGTGGGTTTTATAATTATGCCTGCTGGGCTGGCTTTTTTTTGGCATTCGGTACGTAACTGTTGCACTTCTGTGGGTTTGTCTTATTATCTGGAGTGATGGTCCCACTCTTGCTACCCTGCTTTTCTGGGCACTGCTTGGTTGGCATAATGATTTTAAAGTAGGTGAACTCACTGCTGATGGTGGGCCATGCTGTGGGTACATTACTTATGACTTTTGGGGGATTTCTGCACACAGTTGCACTTTTGTGGGTTTGTCTTCTTGAGTGAGTGTGATTCCGAAGTTCTGAGTTCCAGGGATTTTCGAGATCTGGAATTCTGAATTCTGAAGTCCAGGTCCTCAGAAAGAGTTCTGAGTTTTGGCAGAGTACCTGGTTCGGGTACTTGGAACTTTGGAACTCGATCCAAATATCCAGATGGCCTACTCGGTGCAGTCCTACAAACTTCTCACCAGATGTTATTGGTGAAAAGCACTCTTGGCCACCACCGCAACATGGCAATCCAGGTGCAGCAATGGATCCAAGACATAATGGCTGCAAAGCTGTGTGACCAAAGGAGGATGGACCCCATCAATAACACAGGTCCCTATATCTCCCAGGTCACAGACCGTCCAGACATCATCACTTTGGTCATGTCTGGATTCAGCTTCAATTGACTTGCCCGCATCCAGTCCCCAATTGTAACCAGGCACTGGGTAAGACAGCAGGACCAGGGTCAGATGAAAAGGAGAGAGTTGGGTGTCATCAGAATGCTGGTGGCACTTCACTCCAAATCACCATACAACTTTGCCCAGGGGCATCAGATACACAGTGAACAGGAGTGGAAAGAAGATGGAACTCCATGGGATTCCACAAGGAAACTCCTGAGGGGATGACAAAACATTGTGCTTCATCATCCTTTGGGTCCTCCCAGCCAGGAACGAGCGGAACCACTCAAGAACAGTCCTGCAAACCCCTGCCAGGTCATGCAGCTATACCAACAACACCCCATGCCATGATCAATTTTTCAAAAGCCACAGAAAGTTCTAACAAAATCAACAAAGTACGACTGCCCTTGTTGATTGTCAAACAAAGATCAACTAAAGCCATGAATACAGTTCTCACTGCTATACCCAGGGCAAAATTTTGACTGATGTGGGTTCAGGAATCCAATAGCATCAAGATTCGTCTGAAGCTTTGAGGCAATTACCTGTTCAATTACCTTCCTCAAAATGGGACGAGTTAGAGACAGGGAGATAATTAGCAGGGAAGTCCAGGTCAAGGGATGTTTTCATCAGGTATCAGACAACCAGTTTTGAGGCAGTCAGGCACCTGGCCCTCCTGAAGCACAGTCAGTTCAGCAGCCACCCCAACAACTCCCACCCAAGGAGATCCTCCCTCCCCCAAATCCACAAGAAACCAGTGTGCACCCCTCAAGTCTGACATACTCAGAAAAAAATTGGCCAGGGAGGAAGACAGGGTAGCCACCCTACCCCCATGCCTTTGCCCTCCTGTCTCACCAGGAGTGAGCGAGGGGCTGTGCCATGACCCCCCCCCACCCTCCCTATTTCCCATGGCCATATCCCCTTCTCACTGGAGGGTCGTGGCACCCTCCCCTCCAATTCTCCCTACCTGTACCACATCTTCTCGCTGGGAGATCGTGGTACAACCCACCTCCCCCTTCTCATCAGGGGGTTGTAACAACACCTCTCAACTCCACCAACCCCTGACACTGTCCCCACCTTTACCCTCTCCCACCAAAACTCCCCAATTGAGGATGACAGGTAACGATGTTTTTCTGGATTTGAATTTTAAAATAATAAATGGCAGTGAAAACTTTCCAAGTCTAAAGCATGCAATGAACACATAGTCCTTGGACTAATCAACTGAATTAGTCATTTATAGAAATTATAGAATGATTAGATATTTATGAAGTGGCAATTTTCTATAGTAAAATAGATTCCAGTAATTTATCATTAGAACTGCTCTTTGCTTGTTTCTCTTTTGAATTTTAATAATTTTGGGGAGATGCCAAATGAGAACAATATAATGTTGTTTACCTATTTTTCTCTTTGTTAAACTTGGACCACAGATTATTGTGGAGTTTTCCTTTGTAACAGACCACAATATGAGATTAACTGAATTTAGGTTGAGTATAATAGAAGTACAGATTTTAATAAAAATGACCTTGTATTCCTCTTTAAAACATTTATTAAATATTTCCCATCAGCTCATGGACAATGCACAATATCACTCCCAGGAGCCTTTCTCAATACCTAAATATTATGTTGTCAACTTGTCATCCTATGTTGATACAAAAATTCTTTTGTTTTCCTTTCTCTCTTGGTGGTGGCAATAAACTGAAATTCATGAGGCACTTGCTCATCACTTCTGGATATATCCGATGACAATTTAAAGTCATCTTTTCATCTAAATACTCTTTCCATCTTCCCCCCATTTCCACATGGAAGCATATGTTGCTACTTATACAAGCATTTAGGTCATTCAAACTGAAGAGTAATGAAAATGTGCTAAAATTAATGCTGACCCTAACATTATCTCACTTGTTAATTTTCTGCAACTGTAGATGTTGGCACCTGTTATGCTACATTCTTAAGCAGCTTATCCATTCAGCAGTCATTGCCTTTGCAGTCATCATGATTATGCTAAAGATCTGTTTGTTATATATGAAAGTGTACTCAGGTAATTGATTCTATCTTTTACTGAGTAACAACTGTGGAAATTTGCAAGAGATAAAGGGAAAAAACCTCACCTTCTTTAAAGTTTTAGTACAGAAGCACACCTATGCTTCAGCAATGCTTTCATGGCAATTAATTATTAATTATTAATTATTAATTATTAATTATTAATTATTAATTATTAATTATTAATTATTAATTATTAATTTTCTATTAATTATTAATTATTGATTATTAATTGTTTGTTGTTTTTCCCATCCTTCCTGCCAAAGGTGACTCGTACAAATTTAATATTTTTATTAAAGTGTAAAATACAAATATAAAACATAATCAAAAATACAAAAACATAAATTACCCCACAACTTTACACCATTCCCCCAATGCCTCTCTACCCCAACTCCCCAACCTCCTAACTCATTCAGCCCAATCAGCTCCCCTAGCTCCCACTGCCAAATGCCCTTGTAAATAAAACAGTTTGGCACAGCCTCCTAAAGGTGCTCAAGCCCAGGCATAAACAAATCTCCTGGGGGAGGGAGTGCCACAGCTGCGGAGCAGCAACTGAGAATGGCCATCTTATCATGGAGACCAAGTTAAAAACTGGTACCCCCAAATAAGCATCTCAAGCTGACTGGAAAGACCATGATGGGACATGGTAGACTAGGCGATCTTCAAGATAAGTGTGTCCCAAGCTGTTTATTGCTTTAAGGGTCAAAACCAGAATTGTGCCCAAAAGACAACTGGCAACCAGTACAGATTCCAGGGCACCGATGTTTGGCGCTCCCGGTGACCCACCCTTGTAAGGAGCCAGGCTGCTGCATTCTGCACCAGCTGCAGATTCCAAACAATCTTCAAGGGCAGCCCCACGTAGAGCGCATTGCAGTAGTCCAGCCTCAAGGTAATGAAGACATGGATGACCGAAGCCAGATCTGGATCAGAAAGAAAAGGCTGCAGTCTTCTCACCAGATGGAGTTGGTGAAAAGGAATCCTGGGTTACCATACACAGCAATGGATTCAGGAGCACTCCAAGACTATGATCCTGAATGATCGGGGGGGCAGACCCCATCAACAATGGGGGTCTCAATCCACCCCCGTCAAGTTAGAAGGCCACCCAACCATCATCACCGCAGTCTGGTCATGATTAAGTTTCAGTCGCCTCACTCTCATCCAGTCCCCAACAGCAGACAGGCAATGGGTGAGCACCGAGACTGCAGGAGCTGAGTCAGATAAAAAAAAGAGGTAGAGCTCAGAGTTATCAACATACGGATGACACCTCATTCCACACCTCTGAATGATCTTGCCCAGTGGCTCCATATACAGATTGAACAAGAGGGGGGACAAGATGGAACTGTGCTCCCCACAGGGAAAATCATGAGATGATAACAAGCAATTGCCCATCACCACCGACTGAGACCTCCCCAACAGGAAGGAGTGAAACATCTCAAGAGTGGTCCCCTGCAGCCCCGCCAGGTCCTGAAGTCGAGTGAACAACACCTCGTGATCAACAGTCGCTGATAGAGATAACAGGAACAACAGGGTGGAATCCCCTCTGTTGATTTTCAGGCATAGATCATTGACCAAGGCCACAAGTGTGGTCTCCATGCCATACCCAGGGTGAAAGCCAGGAAACCAATAGCATCCAGATGGGCCTGGAGCTGATGTGCCAAAACCTGCTAAATAATCTTCCCTAAAAATGAAAGATTAAAGACAGGCCAATAGCTGGCAGGGGAGTCAGCAACCAATGATAGTTTCTTGAGTAGAGGCTGGACACTTGCCATCTTAAGGGAGTCCTATATCCATCCTGCCCTCCTGAAGGGAGGCATTGACAACCCCAGCCAGCAGTGTTCCTAATGTCTTCTGGCTGACTTTCACCCAACTAGGACAGGCATGGATCTAATTCACAACTGGTGGCCCACACAGTCCCAAGCACATCCTGTGCTCTAACTGCATGGGTAGGCGATAATGACTGAAATTGATCCCCCAAAAAAGGACAAGTCTGAATCTCTTCAGCCCCAAACTCTGACTCTGCCATAGAAATGGTTGTGCCAAAGTCATGGTGAATGCAAGCAGTTTTGTCTGCAAAGTAATCAATAAAAATGTCATAGAAGACATTAGATGACTGAAACATCTGGCAGAGACAGGCTGCATTAACCAGACCTCTCACCACCCAGAAAAGCTCCACGAGATGAGCCTTGGCGGACACTATGGTAGTGACCAAGAAAATCTTCTTCAGTACCATCACAGTCATGGCATAGTCTTTCAAAAACAATCTATGCTGCAATCGGTCAGATTCAGCATGAGTTGAGTGTCACCTGCACTGTAACTGCCTACCCTCCTGCTTAGGGTGGCCATGTGTCCAAATTTATCCCGGGCAGCCGACTTTTTCTGACAATTTGGGCTGCCTGGGATGGGACAGGAACCAGACCATGTGCTGTTTGGAATTTGCTCTGTCATTGGCTCCTCTGTCATTGGCTCTGTCACGTGCTCATGAGCTGCCTCCTCAGACCACAGCTGAGTACTGCCATAACTTAAAAAAATCAATTGCCTCCCTGTCCATGCCCTCAGTAGAAGCCTAGGTGGGGGAGAATGAGGGGGAGGAATTCTACTGCCCCTTCTGCCTGCCTGCCAGGGTGCCCTGGGACCTACCCACCACAGCAGCACTGCTCACATGACCTCCTGGATCAGAAGGTTGCTACCTTGTAAACAAGGTTCTTTGAGATGGCGTCAACCATTCTTACAACACCCATTTGTGAGAATGTTCAAAACCATCTCAAAGAAACGTGTTTGCAAGGTAGCAATCTTCTGCTCTTCTTCAAGCGACTCCAACCATTATCACAACTGGGTGTTGCAAGAATTGGAGGAGCCACTAGAAGAAGAACCTGCTGCTGACCAGCCAAGCCAAAAAAGTGTGTGTGAGTAACTGAGTGTGCGTGTGTGTGAATGGGTGTGACAGTGTGAACGAAAGAGAGAGAGAGGTGAGAACTTGAATTAATGTGGGTGTGTTTGAGAGAGAGAGAGAGAGAGAGAGAGAGAGAGAGAATCTATGTGTGTGTGAGAGAGAATCTATGTGTGTGAGAGAGAGAGGCAGAGGGGATGTGTGTGAGAGAGTATGTGTCTATGTATGTGTAAGAGAGATCAGATTTTGTATGTGTGTAAGAGAATGTGTGTGTATCAGAGTGAGTGTGTGTCTGTCTATGTATATGAGTCTATGGGTGTTTTCAGACGTTACGTGGTCAATGTCCACCACAGTCAATTCCCTGTGGTGGCTTGGACCACATAACGTCTGTTGTGGGGGAACGAATGTTCCCCCCCAGATGTTCACCATGGTCAATCGCGGCGGGGAATCGCCTTCACCACGCGAGCGGCCAAAGTGGTGCGACTGGAGGCCATCACGTGGTGAAGGTGACTCCCCGCCGTGGTGACCCCTGCCGTCACGTCTGGACGGCAGCCACGGCCCAGAATCCCCGCAGGGATTCCGAACCATGGCCATAGCGGGTGAGTGCTGCCGCCCCATTGGCCGTGGCGCCTGCCCGTCTCCCCAGGGGGCGGGTGGTGGGGAGCATGGAGGGGGCGGGGCCATGAGGCTGCACATTGCGCCGTGCGGCCCCGCCCCCTCCCAGATTCCCCGCCGGGATCCCCCGGCACGTCTGATATGGCGTGACAGGGTCATCCCAGTGGGGGATGAATTTATTGGTTTCGTTACGGGGCCAGCTGGCCCCGTAACGTCTGAAATCATCCTATGTGAGAAGGATTGGGTGTCTATGTGCGTGAGAGAGATCAGAGTTTTGTGTGTGTGTGTGTGTGTATCTCTGTGTGTGTGTCTATTAGAGATAAAGAGTGTCTGTCTGTCTATGTGTATGAGAGAGATCAGTGTGTGTGTGTGTGTATGTGTGTGCATGCCAAAGTGTCTGTCTGTCGATATATATGTGTCTATGTGAGAAGGACTGTGTGTCTGTGTGTGTGAGAAATCAGAGTGTGTGTAAGACAGTGTGTGTGTCTGTTTGTCTGTCTGTCTGTCTATGTATGTGTGTCTATGTGCGAGAAAGTGTGTGTGTGTGTAAGAGATCAGAGCGAGAGTGTGTAAGACAGTGTGTGTGTGTGTTTGTATGTGTGTGTGAAAGTGTGTGTCTATGTGAGTGTCTGTGTGTGAGAATGCGTCTGTCTATGGGTGTCCTTACGCATAACAAAGATCAAGTGTCAAAACCTCTAAGCATGTGTTTGGCTGTTATGTGTAAGCACCATAACAATCCCAACACCAATTTGGCCACCCGTTGAACACGCAATGTGAACACACTGCATCACAAGGACAATTTGCATGTTCAGGCTGAACACGTGGTCAGCATTGTGTCCAATGATATCACGTGACATGTTAGCAGGTACAACATGGGGAACGAGGTGGCAGCACTGTGTGCTGAGATCAGGTGGCGAGCAAAACACCAATTTGCCCAAGATGGGCTGTGTGTCTAAGCAGCACCATTTGGTGAACACAGGGCCAAACTGGTGTTCATATCAAGGTCTAAACACACATTCAGACACCCGTTCACGTTATGTCTAAAGACACCCAATGTGTGTGTGTGTGTAAGAGAGTGTGTGTGTGTAAGAGAGTAGTTCCCTCTCCTGCCCCATGCCCCCCTTGTCCCTCACAACATGGCGATTCCCTCTTCCCTCTCTCCCCCTGTGCCCAACCTCTCCCTATGAGGCTGTCCTGTTAGCTCCCTTCAACAGCACCATATAATGGGCAGTGGACTGAGCAGGTGCACAATCTTCTTCCACTATGGTGATTTAAACAGTAATTTCTATTTTAATGATAGTACATTTGCATAAATGAATCTAAATTAGCATATGAAAATGTTATGAACATTTTTGTCCTCTATTCTGGTGATGAGTCACTCTACTCCTCCTTCGGCTACCTCATGTCCTCCATAAACCACAGGGACCTGTGTTGGTCCAGAGGTGGGAGCAGATGCCTGGGTGCCTCTGTGTCAATGGCCTTGGTCAAAATGCCATTCCACAGGGCGATCAGGTCATCGATAGAGCAGCCATCAAAGTCAGTAGGTAAATCCCCCATAGAGTAAATTCCCCATATATACTTACCTGTCATTATACACTGAGTAGCCAAATACTCATACTGAATATAACACAGAAAACCTTTATTGCATGTTACCACAGACAAAATGAAGTGGGTATTAATTAGACTATTAAATTATTCACAAACCTATAATAACAAAAATAGCTTGCAATTAAACTAAGCATGTGACCATGTACCTTTTTGACTTCCTGAATGTAACCCTGTCTCTCCCTATATTACTCTCCCTCTTGTCTCCTCTACCTTGACCTTCCTACTTGTAAGCCTCACTGGTCACATATCCCTAATGTTCAGAGGTAGGCACATTGCTGGCGTTACACTATATAAATACATTATAAAGTAAATAAATACTAGAACAGTAGCTGTGTTAGTCTATAGCTCTGAAACAGCAGAAAAGAGTCCTGTGACACCTTAAAGACTAACAACATAATTTCTTTATTTTGACATGAGCTTTTGTCAGCAAGAACTGAGTTTCTCAGATGCATGCAGTGGCCTGATAGTTGGCATCTATATAAGAGGTTTGTTTATTTAGTTATTTCCATTATTTCTATCCCACCTCTCCTGCTCATTCAGCTCGAGGTGGCTTACAAATATAACATTAAAATAGCACTTAAAATAACCATTAAAAAAACAACATATATAAAATGCATAAAACAAACCAAAGGGGATGGCATAAAAATACAATAAAGAAACCTTACCTCCCTAACGCACACCCTATCCACACTTCACCCATATTCCTCACCAAACGCCTGGTGGAACAGCCACGTCTTGCACCGACGTCAAAAAGAGGCGAGGTCCATGGCCACCCGGGCCTCTGCAGGGAGGGAATTCTGAAGCCTAGATGCAGCCACAGAAAACACCCTCTCCATTGTAGCCCCCCAGACCACCCAGAGGAGATCAAGGTTGCAGGAAATGAAAATAGTTTTCACAGAGAGAATGCAGCGGATAAAACACATAATGCTTTATAATGCTTCCCCGGTGTTTATCAGCTGTGGGGAACTGGATGAGGGCGAGCCGCCTGAAATTAAATCCTGACAAGATGGAGGTGATGATTGTGGGGAGGGCCGAGGGAGTGATGGCCCCCATCACTGATGCGGTCCGTCCTCCCTTGGTTTCTCAGGCCCGGTGTCTGGGAGTGCTCCTGGACCCCCAGCTCCACCTGGATGCCCAGGTTATGGCAGTGATGAAGGGGGCATTTCACCAAAGACAAATTGGTGCATCTGTTTAGGCTGTATGTCTCAGACTCAGATCTGGTCACAGTCATCCATACTTTTATTACCTCGAGACAGGATTACTGCAACGCACTCTATGTGCGGCTACCCTTGGTTCTGGTTTGGAAACGGCAGCTAGTGCAGAATGTGGAGGCCCATTTCTTGACTGGGACAGGCCGATGCAAGCACATTACACCAGTACTCCGCGCTCTGCACTGGCTGCTGATAGTTTTCCGGGCCCAATTCAAGGTGTTGGTGCTGACCTTTCAGTCCCTAAATGGCTTGGGCCCCACCTACCTGCAGGACTGCCTCACCCTCCGCGTTCTGGATCAGCCCCAGAGGTCAGCCTGGGGTGCCCTTCTCGGGGTCCCCTGGGTTTCCCGGGTGTCCACCATGAGGAGGGCGTTCTCTGTGGCTTTGCTGCAGCTGTGGAACTCCCTCCCATTGGAGGTCCGCTTGACTACCAACCTCCCATCTTTCCGTAGGCAGTGTAAGACCTGGCTGTTCTGCGAGGTCTTTCCCGAGGGAGATGGGGTGGGTGGGTTGGGTTAGGGTGAGATGGGTTTTATATTTATTTATTTATTTATTTTGTTACATTTATATGCCGCCCCCTATGCCCACAGCATCTCTTCCAACACAATATAAAACAGTTTTAAAAAACAATTTTTAAACATAAAACAAATTTAAAACACCACCCCCCCACAAAAATTAACCCACCACCCCTCCCTCCCCTCCGAAGGCCTGGGCGAACAGCCAAGTCTTACAAATACGTCAAAAGGCCAAGAGGCCTGGGTCCAGGCGAGCCCCCTCCGGGAGGGTATTCCACAACCGCAGCACAGCCACCGAGAACGCCCTCTCCATTGTGGCCCCCCATCTTACACGGAGGACCTCCAGAAAGACGCCCCCAGTGGACCAAAGGGATCGCTCTGAGGCATGGAGGATGAGGCAGTCCCCGAGATATGAGGGGCCCAGACCATGCAGGGCTTTGTAAATCAATACTAACACCTTGAATCTGGCTTGGTATGCTATAGGCAGCCAGTGCAGAGCACGGAGCACTGGTGTTATGCACTCACACCGTCCCATCCCCATCAGGAGACGGGCTGCCACATTCTGCACTAGCTGCAGCCTTCAAACCAGAAACAAGGGAAGCCCCATGTAAAGCGCGTTGCAGTAGTCTAGCCTGGAGGTGATGAAGGCATGGACGAGAGTGGCCAGATTGGGCCCGGAGAGGTAAGGTCGAAGCCCCCGTACCAGATACAACCGGCGAAAGGCGGCTTTAGCCACCGCCTCCACCTGCCGATACAGACGGAGGCCCGAATCCAAAACCACCCCCAGACTCCGAACCTGAAGAGCAACAGGCGGGCAAGCACCCCCTATCAGAGGGGCCAGCACCTCCCCCACCCTTCCCACCACCATCACCTCCATCTTATCGGGATTGAGCTTCAGTCTGCTCTGCCCCATCCAATCTGCCACGGCCTCCAAACATTGGGAGAGTAACGAGACAGCAGGACCTGGGTCAGTTGAAAACAAGAGGTACAGCTGAGTATCATCAGCATATTGGTGACATCGCACCCTGAACCCTCTCACGATCTCCCCCAGGGGCTGCATATACACATTGAACAACAGTGGAGACAGAATGGAACCCTGCAGAATGCCGCAGGTCAAGGCCCAGGGGCTAGATGTTTCAGCCCCCAGCACCACCCGCTAGTTTCTACCCGAGAGGAATGAGCAGAACCATCCAAGGACAGTCCCGTCCAGACCCCCCAAGTCTCGCAGCCATCTCAACAGCAGCCCATGGTCCACTGTGTCAAAAGCGGCTGAGAGATCTAGCAGGATCAAAAAAGTCGAACATCCTGTGTCCATCTCCCGGCGGAGATCATCCACCAAGGCCACCAATGCCGTCTCAGTACCGTAGTCGAGACAGAACCCAGATTGAAAAGGGTCAAGGAAACCGATGCTGTCCAAATGCGCCTGGAGCTGCAATGCCACTGCCCGTTCAATAACCTTCCCTAAAAAGGGAAGATTAGAGACAAGTCTGTAGCTGGCGAGTGCGTCCACATCCAAAGATGGCTTTTTCAGCAGGAGGCGCACCACAGCCTCCTTGAGACTAGGTGACAACCTCCCCTGCCGAAGGGACGCGCTCACTACCCTCGCCAGCACTGTGCCCAAGGTCTCCCTGGAGGCTTTCAGCAACCAGGACAGGCATGGATCAAATTCACAACTAGCGGCTCTGACAGACCCCAGGACATTCACCGCATCAGCCGGCATCACTTCCTGAAACTCATCCCAGAAAGATCGACCAGACGGTGCCTCCATAACCTCGTGCCCCTCGCCTACTGCTTCCAATCCGGTGTCAACGTTACTCTGGATCTGAGCGAGCTGGTCTGCAAAGTAGGTGGCAAAATCCTCACAGTGGGCCTGGGACAAGTCCCCGTCCAGGCGGAGGGAGACCGGACTAACCAGCCCCCGCACCACCCAGAACAGCTCCACTGGACCTGACTTTGCAGACACTATGAGGGCAGCAAAGGACTCCTTCTTTGCTGTCCTCACAGCCTCAACATAGGACTGCAAATGGGTCCTATGGAGAAGTCGGTCAGATTCAGAGCGAGTCCGACGCCAGTGTCGCTCTAGTCTCCTACCTACCTGCTTCATACACCGCAGCCCCTCAGTAAACCAAGGGACCCTGCAGTGATGAGACGGAGGGAGAAGACGTCTCGGAGCCACCCTGTCGATGGCCTCCCCCAACAAGATGTTTTAGTTGTTTTAGTTGTAGTTTATAATTGTTTGTTTTAATATGTTTTAAAATGCTGTGAGTCGCCCCGAGATGCCTGCGGCAGGAGGGGGCAGCATATACATTTTAGAATGAAGAAAGAAAGAAAGAAAGAAAGAAAGAAATAGAACAAGTACCAACGCAAGGTACAGACAAGGGCCCTTTTCACACAGGCACTCTAACACTGATAAAATGGGTGTTACATTTTATTATACATGTTGAAGGGCACCCATAGAGCACACCTGCAGCCCTGCAATATGTATAATAAAATGTAACACCCATTTTATCAGTGTTAGAGTGTCTGTGTGAAAAGGGCCAACGTGTTAACAACCAATAAGTGGAAACGTTCCATTTAGCCAGAGAAGAGCTGTCTTAGAGGAATGTCAGTGGGTGGATTATCAGTACACGCCTGATAGTGTTAGATCTTAAGTTTTGGAGGAAGGGGAAAACATAATCTGGGAAACACTACAGGTGTCTACTGATAATCCATCCACTGACATTCCTCTTAGACAGGCTTCTCCAACTGAATGGGACTTTTCCTCTGATTGGTCATTAACACATTGGGTAATTTCACATGTTACAGGTCTCCCTCTAACCACGGTCGGGGATCCGTTTCGGATCCCAGATAGGAATCATGCCATCCGTCCTTTAGACGTGCCAGCCTGATTCCTACAGGTAATCGGGGAGGGGACGGGGCTGCATGGTGCGATGTGCGGCTGCACAGCCCCGCCCCCTGCTCCCCTGGCTGCCCACCCGGAGATGGGCAGGCACAGCAGCCGATCCGGCCACTGCACTTGATTCCACATCGGGGTCTGGGCCATGGTTCTCCAACTGAATGGGACTTTTCCTCTGATTGGTCATTAACACATTGGGTAATTTCACATGTTACAGGTCTCCCTCTAACCACGGTCCGGGATCCGTTTCGGATCCCAGA
>QEPC01008749.1:274482-313142 GCA_003113815.1 Sphenodon punctatus
CCCCGGGTCTCTCTCTCTGTTTTTCTTAAATGATCAGTGTTACAGGGTCTTTTGGATTAAGTTATTTTTTTTAAAAAATCGCTTTAAAAACAAATTAAAAATGTCTGGTCTAAGGGGCCAATTCAAGGTCTGTGTATACACCATGCATGTTGTCTGCATGTAAATGTGTGCATGGGGTGCATAGACACAATGCCCATGCACATTTTGTGCATGATGTGTACATTCAATATCTGCCCCCTCTTCTACCCTCTATTGGTATTTTCAGATGTTACGAGATCATGCTCAACCACAGTCAATACCCTGTGGTGGGGAATGGTCCCATAACGTCTGTTGGGGAACCGGAAGTTCCCCCCTCCAGATGTTTACCACGCTCAATCCCCGCCGGGAATCACATTCACCACGCGATCGGCTGAATCTGCGTGGCCGGCACCAATCGTGTGGTGAAGGAGATTCCCGGCGGGGATGAAGGGGCCTGTTATGTCTGGACGGTGATCACAGCCCAGAATCCCTGCTGGGATTCCAGCCCGTGGTCATTTCGAGCGGGCGCTGTGACCGCATTGGTCGCGGCGCCCACCCATCTCCCCAGAGGGTGGGCGATGAGGGAGCGTGGAGGGGGCGGGGCCGTCCAGCTGCATGTTGCGCCGTGCGACCCCACCCCCTTCCCAATTTCCAGCTGGGATCCCCCGGCATGTCTTTTGGCTGAGCCGGAGTGATCCCGGCGGGGAAGCTGAGGGTTGCTTCCATGACAGGGCGAAGCCGCCCCGTCACGTCTGAAAACACCCACTATGTTTGACTGAACAGATTCAATATCGGGGGGGGGAGAAGTACCATATCAATGGTGGAAGACAATCTCCTCTCTATTAAGTTCCATTGGTTAATCACCTATCTTCTGTCAGGATACTGTTTGCCTAGTGAGGATAATAAAACAGAGGTCATTAGATTTAGAAATCCAGAATTATCGGACTTTAAATAGAGAATTGCTCCATTATACCAGTTTATTAAAACAGAAGTAGGGATGGAAAAATATCTGATAGAGAAAAAACATTTTCAGCTTCATAGGGCTTTCTCTGCTACGAGATTTCAAACATTAGATTCAGCTGTGGTTGAGGGAAGGCATGTCAATAGACCATATGAGTATCAATTGTGTCCCTGTTTTATGGATAAAGTAGAGGATCTCCAGCATATGTTTTTTGAGTGTCTATTATACACTGAGCTGTGACAAGAATGGTTGGCTCCTTTTTTGGAACTCAGAGTATTCTGAACTAATTTCAAAAACATAATGTTTCTTTTGAATTCTGGTAATGCTAAGATCTATTCTACTGTAGCTGTATTTGTACTTCATTTTCTTGTAGAAGAAAAATGCTCTGCAAATTTTAGCTGATAATTTCTTATTTTAATTCTATGTTTTTGTAAGATGTTTTTGAATGGTGAATAACCTACTACAATGTATGTATGTATGTATGTATGTATTGTTCAGGGATATTTGTCCCTGCTCTGCTGGGAGGCAGAGGAGCATCCCTCTCTTTCGTGCATGAAAGAAAGTCTTGCATTGCGAGGCCAGGGGTGTAGCATCCATTGAGCGATCCCAGATGGGGGCCAGCCCAGCGCTTGGGCTGGGCTGGAGGAGGCCCAATTGCAGGGCACGCCCACATCATGGGGGGGGATCCTTCGCCTGTCTTTGCCTGTTAGTAGCAGCAACAGTGGGACTTTGATGGGACTGGGAGATAAAACTGTTTCTAAACAAACAACTCTTCCCCATATGAATGATCAGAAGGTTGTTGCCTTATAAAGAAGGTTCTTCGAGATGGCCCCTAACTTTCTCACAACTGGGTTGTACATGAAATGCTCACAATATTCAAATAATAGACCATGTGATGATCTCAATCTCCTCTAGTATAAAAAGCACTCTCCCCCTCAGAATGACAGTTCCTTCCAACCCTTTATAGGAATATAAGGAAAGAAATTCCATGCAGAATTTGTGTGTTCATGTGTTGGAGAGGCCTTTGTAAAAAGGGACACATTCTCACAACTGTCATACTATCTTAGGTAGGAATTTAGGATGTAAAGCAATATCTTTTCTATCTTGGAAAATCTGAAAATATGGTTCTGAGATAATTATGGCTGCTATTTCACTAACTCTTCTTAATGAAGTTATTGCTAACAGAATATTGTGATTAATAGGCTGGCTGCATTTTGGGTGTCTTGTGTATTTGATAGCAGTGCCCCCAGGTGTGCCGAGCCAGGCAGCTTCCCTAGGCCCGCCAACAGGACACAAAGAAGGGGGACCATCTTGACTTCTTAGCCAAGGGCCCATTCCACCCTAGCTACACCCCTGTGCGAGGCTTCTAAGGTGCCATTTCAGGCTCAATTGCTTTAACTTAAGTCAGCCGGGCAGGGGAGCAGGGAAGCCACACAAGAACCCATCAGTCCTTACATGCAGCACTGTATGCAGGATGCTGGTTACCACTGAAGCTAGGAAGTAAGGCAGCTTGCCGATGTTACAGAAGAGGGAGAAAACTTGTGTTAGGAAAACTAACAACAAAGGTATCTCGCGAGTCCCTGTTCATGGGCAGGGGCTTTTAATGTTATTATCCCCTTCTCCCATATAAATCAATAATGTGATGTAGGGCTCAAAACCCAGCGCTGCATTACATTATTGATTTAAACAGCAGAAGGGGGAAATAACAACAAAAGCCCCATGCCCATGATCAGGAACTCACGTGATCGCTCTTTCAATAGTTTTCCTAACGCAAGTTTACTCCCCCTCCTTCATCATCGGTAAGCAGCCAAAGTTTTACAAGGGCCATTGATTCAATGTGCTGGGTCCTTGGATTTTTGCCTTCCCCGCAGTGGGTGATTTCAGATGTAATGGGGAACCTATTGGCCCTGTCAGGAAATCACCTTTTGATTCCCCACCGGAATCAAAAAGTCATGTCCAACAGACATGCCAGCTGATTCCGGTGGGGAATCCGGGAAGGGGCGGGACTGCACGGTGCAACATGTGGCTGCACAGCCCCGCCCCCACACTCCCCCAGCCACCCACCCTCCTGGAGACGGGCGGGCGCAGCAGCCAATCCGGCCACTGCACCTGATTCCGACCCAGGGTCTGGGACACGGCCCGGAATCAGCTATGGTAATAGACGTTACCGTCCGCCGATTCCCAGCCTTGGTTCAATTAACCACGCTTTCGAGGATGGTGCCCGGACCATCCTTGAAAGCATGGGGTTTTTGCTCACCACCAGTGGTTCACCATGGTGAACATCTGGTGGTGAGAAACCAGACGTTGCGGGACCATCCACCACCACGGAGGATTCACCGTGGTTGAGTGTGGTATCGTAACGTCTGAAAATACCCAGTGACAACAGTTAATTGGTTCAAGGCAGGGTTTTCACTTGGGTGACAGTATGTTGAGCACTTCTCGCACACTCAGGGGTCCAGAGGATAGGCAGAGGATTACAGGTTTACCACCAGTTAAAATTGAGACATCTCTTCATGAGATGGGTAAAGGTGCAAGCTCAAGGGCAGGGGGTGGCCCAGCACCTTGATCCCTCCTGAGGGTTGAGGGGCACAGACATCACCACCCTTATTTATTTATTATTATTTTTTTCTAGATTTCTATACCGCCCCATCCTGCCATGCAGCTCGGGACAGGTATGGGTTCAGGCAAGTGTGGCACCCCCTTCCTTTCTCCCTGAGTCACTGAGGCATTGAGGAAAATGGAGGTGCCTCTGTGCGTGAAGATGGGTGGAGGTGGGTGGGCATCCATACGATCGGCTGTCCACCCACCGCTGCCTCTACCCATCCCCCCTCCCTGTGGCTCCTCCGGCAGCCCATTCAAAAAGGGCCTTAAAGTAAGTGTGATACCATGTACAAATTTTCACTTCAATTCATTCTGGGATAGATTTTCAAAAACAAGAATGTCAATTAAATACCTAAGATTCATTTTGGGGTAGATTTACAAAATTTAAGATTCCATCAAAAGTCAATGTGATGGTATCCTGTCAGTTTACCTCTTTGTGCCTGTCTTGTCTATTATTATTATTATTTATTATTAGCAAACATTTATATAGCACAAGCAATGTACCTGGCACTTTTAAAAGTAATTGAATAGACATGGTCTGTGCCCTAGGGCTTACAATCTGAGAGGGGGGTGGGGAGACAAAGGAAGGGAAACAGAGGGAGAGACAAGGAATGTAACAATCATGAAGATGCGAGGTCCCCAGCATGCTCTTTAGGGTAGGGATTGTGCTTAGTAAATATCTAACTAGTGCATTTCACAATGGGTCTCTGTTCTTACTCTAATGTCTTGGCACTGGTGTAATAACAATACAGGAGAAGGAATCATGGGCAATAAGAAATAGGCTTAATTTGTTGGGTAAGCTATTTGCTTCAACTTATTTTCTTCCCTTTAATGAAAGACACTGTTCTTGTGGTCAGTCCAAAGTGGAGGATTTCGTACACTATCTATTTGAGTGTACATCAACAGAAGATCTAAGCGGTAAATATTTAGACTCTATTTTGAAAGGGAAAACTCATTGGGACATTTATATGAAAATTGCCTACATTCTTGCCAATCCCAACAAAGATACTGGAAGGTGAATGGCAACTATGGCCTTTGCTCTGACTTGTTGGAAGAAAAATAACGTAGGGTGATATATCTCCCTTGTGATTATGTTTAGATAAATTTATTCAGCCTGATTTTATTATGGTTCATTTTGATCTTATTGATGGTATTATGATATACTAATAACTAATTTGTTTACTCTGTGATAAACTGCAATCAGGGGACAAGCTCTGCCAAAGTAAACTCCGGAAAGAGCAAGGCATTATTGTTAATTAATAGAAAGAGATAAGGCTTTGGTTATGACCAGTCTGCTGTGGATACTATGATAAGGTATTCCTCAATCATTTCAGATTTATTTATACTGATTCACTGTATTAGTGAACTAACAGTTCTATATTGTATCGATATGTGTTTTTTTCTACATGGAAATAGGTTTGTATTTTCTATTTTATTTTTGGCCTATGGCCGTAAATAAACTACTTACTTAATCAAATTATTTTCTCATTGTTCAGTTAATTATTGCCTTTATAGTTATAAAGGGATAGAACTTTCTTTGTTCAGTTAATTATTGCCTTTATAGTTATAAAGGGATAGAACTTTCTTTCTTTCTTTCTTTCTTTCTTTCTTTCTCCATTTTGAAGTGGAGCCAAACACCTATACGAGAAAATCTATAACTCTCAAACCTGGTAGAAAATTAACATGGCTTAATAAAATTAATTGAAGTCTTGTTATTGCAGCTGTATATCTAAAGGAGAACAAATATATTGACTAGGACTCCTTGGCATAGCCTCGCTAAATTGCTGTTGTTTGAAAAAAGCCTATGGCTTAAAAGATTACCCATGGTGTAATTTTTATTATTATCTGTAATGCATGGCAAAGCCAGTAGACAAGGAAGAGGAACAAGAGAGTAAGTGTTCTTCTTACCGTTACCACTAATTAACTGCATGATTTACATTCAGTAAGGACCTATTTGGTACCCACGACGTTAGTATTTATATCTCCAGATGAAGTCCATGAGCTGCCAGTGCTCAGGATATTTATGCTTTGTGCTTTACCCTCTCTATAAAATGGTACTTACACATCTTTTACAAAAGCTTTGAAAACCACAGATAAGATGGCCTACATATAAATGTGTAATATTACTGTTGTTTGTTGTGTGCTCCACTTTTCAGATCTGCTTATGGAAATCAAAAATATTTTGTCAAATCTCTGTCTCAACCCTGTTGCTTTGTGAGGCCTCAAAGAGAATTAATCTTCCTACTCGGTGTACGTATCTGCCCTCTGTGGGATATTGCAGGCTGAGCTGGGTTTTCCCCCAAGCACATCAAAGCATCTCTATGAACTCTGAAATGAATAACTAGAGGCTTTCATGACATAATTTATACACATATATAATGTGGTGAGCCACAGACATTTGTAAATTCACAAAACATTCGCATTTCAGAACCCGGATTCTGCAAGTTCACTTTATGTAAAGTCTGCAAGTAATTAGCCAATTTCAGTATGTTCCCTAACTGGACACCAGATGGCATTAGTCAGGCTGACACAAGATGGATGTCAATTCATTCCCACCCCCTGCTCTGCATCCAGATTTCTGCTGGAAGTCCATCTGTTGTGAAAGCTCTCATCATATACTGCACATTGGACTACTCTGGAGGCACTTGCCCTGAAAGGAACAATGTATGGGACTTTTATAAGATTTGCAGCTGAAAACATAGAAAAAAAACCCCTTCCCCTGTAATTACATTATTAAACACACACAAAAATAGCAACAATTGGACTAATATTTGTAAAATCAGAACCTTCAAAAATGTTTCACTTACATCAACTGTAAGTTTGTTTCTCTTTCCCCTATGCTTGCAGTTCCAAAACCTTTCCTTGTGCAGCCCTATTTAGAGATGTAAATATTCCATCATTCAAGATAGCAACAAATACATGTCAGGACTATGATTCCATCCAGGCATGGGATCACAATTCACATTTTGGAAATATCTCCTTCCCCAGCTTTCTCAAGACATGTAATGTCAGTCTCCCCTGTGGCAGAGTGATTTTAATCCACAATTTGCTCCTCATTGCAATCCTTACTTTCTGCCATGTTGCCAACAAGAAATGCCTTTGCATGAAATAATTCCTAAAACAATTTAGGTATTTTAGAAATATTTAGAAATATGCATGTGCCAAAAGTGAGGTGCTGTGTTCATAGTTTGTTCTATGAACCACCGTTCTTTCTCCTTTCCACTACCAGCTGCCACCATCTCTATGTGTCACACCTAAAATTAGATGGTAAGCTCTTTGCTGCAGGGACCATGTTTATATATATATATAAAGAGAGAGAAATATGCAGCAAGATATACATTTAATCTTCCATAGAATGTCTGAAATTTTTAGCTAGACTTTTCAGTAGTTCTCAAAATCATGAACTGGAGCCAGGTTTGCTAAAAGAAAATAGGCCCTATTTCAACAATAACATTTCAATAAACAATTGGATTTTCAAAAATTGGGTGCTGTGGTCTTTTGACAATCTGTCTGACACTGGGTGAAAAACAGATATGTGCATAATTCCAATTTAACACCACTTTCGCTTCTCCCACCATAACATTGCTAAGATTTGCCCTTTTGTCTCTGTCTCGTCTGCCAAAACTCTTGTTCATGCTCTGGTCATCTCTCGCCTCGATTACTGTAACCTCCTTCTCACTGGCCTTCCCCGGTCTCACCTTTCTCCCCTCATCTCTGTCCAAAACTCTGCTGCCAGGGTCATCTACCTCGCCAGTCGCTTCGACCATGTGCAGCCCCTCCTCTCTTCGCTTCACTGGCTTCCCCTTCCTGAACGAATCCTGCACAAGCTCCTAGTCTTCACCTATAAAGCTCTTCACAACCTTGCTCCCCCCTACCTCTCTGCACTTATCGCCCTCCATACTCCAGCCCGTGCACTTCGCTCCTCCTCTGTCCCTTCTCTCACCCTTCCACGCCTTCCCTGCTCCCCTAAGCGCCTTCGTCCCTTCTCACTTGCTGCCCCCCATGCCTGGAACTCCCTCCCTGTCCACATCCGCCTTGCCCCCTCCCTTCATACCTTCAAATCTCTCCTTAAAACTCACCTCTTTCGCTCTGCTCTGTCTGACTCTTTATCCTGCTGAGCCACTATTCCTATACCTACGATCGGTTTACCCTTATCCTTGCAACATGGACCTGCCTGCTGTCATTCTCATCGTAACCAAGCCAAGTACGTGCACTTGAGACCTCGCATCTTCATGAATGTTAGACCCCTTGTCTCTCCCTCTGTTCCCCTTCCTAAGTCTCTCCCCCAGCTCCTGTCTCTCAGATTGTAAGCCCTAGGGGCAGGGACCATGTCTATTTTATTACTTTGTAAAGTGCCAGGTACACTGCTGGCACTATATAAATGTTTGTTAATAATAATAATAACTTTAATATTTCTAATGCATGTTGCAGGGTCGCATATGGCGCCAATACAGCCCTGCAATATGCATAAGGAATGTTAATGTGTTTTTAAACAGAGTTAACGTGCACGGGGTTTTAAGAGGGTTTTATGAGGTTTAGTTGGATTCATTATGGGTGATTGGGAAACTGTGTGAGAATAGAGGTGGGTGGGTTGTGGAGGGATGACTTTCAGCTGATGAGAGCAACTTGGAGGGCCCTCTGGGTGATCACCCCCCAGTGAGAGGGGAGATGGGTTAATGGGAGAGCAAATAAAAGGGGGTGGGCCTCCTTATGCCACCCTGGAGGAGAACCTGTCAGGGGGGTGAGGGTGAGCTGCTGGCATCCCCCTGGGGGGGGTACAGCACCAATAGGGGCTGTTATGGGGCAGAGAAATTATGGCCCTAGGAGGGGGAAATGTCAACATGAGCGAAGGAATTGGTGGTGGTTATTTCCGATCCCCCACTCGACCCCCCCACTGGGGCCAGATAACCAGGTGATTGAGGTCTCAGAAGACTAAGGCAGGCCTGAGATTAAGCCTGTCACTGGTGCTGTGTAACATGAGGTTGGTTGTTAAAAAATCTTCTGTAATCCATGATCCCATCTTGGATTGGGCGGCTGACCTCGTGTGAGTGACGGAGACCTGGTTGAATGAGTGTTCCATACCAATTTTGGCAGATCTCATTCTGGCTGGGTACTCCGCCAGCACTAGCCCAGGCCAGAAGGTGGGGCCATAGCTATTATTTTTAAGGATGGATTGCTCGCACAAAGGTTTTCAGTGCAGATTGAGTCTGGGATGGAGTGTCTCCACCTTGTGGTTGATTTGGCCAGAGGGGACAGGTTGGAGATTCTGCTAGTATACCGTGCACCCCATTGCACAGAAGCATCCCTGTCTGCTCTAGCAGCTCTGGTCTCAGACTTGGTTTTGAAGTCCCCTAAGCTGATTGTCTTAGGGGCTTCAATATCCACATTGAGGTGGAATTGCATGGGAAAGAGCAGGAATTCATGAATGACATGGCAACCGTGGGCCTATCCCAGCTGGTGAGGGGCCAGACACATGAGCAGTGGCACATTCTAGACTTCGTTTTCTGCAGTGACCTTGATACTGACTTGATCAGTGACCTTCTGATTACTGGGAGTGTATTGTGAATGTGTTCACCCTTGCCCTGGTCAGACAATTACCTCCTGCAAACCTCGATCCTAGTGTGCCTGCCTCATCATAGGGGTATGGGAACAGTTTGGCTGGTCTGCCCTAGGAAACTGATAGAACCAGAAGGGTTCTGGAATGCTCTTGGGGAGATACCTGTTGACCTCAATGGTCACTCCATTGATGCCCTCGTAGCCTTTTGGAACAGCTGGTTGACAGTGGTCATTGATTGGGTGGCTCCTAGGTGTCTGCTTCCAGTGCATCAGCTCCGCAGGTCCCTGTGGTTTATGAAGGACCTGGGATGTCTGAGGCATGAGGAAAGGCGACTGGAGCAATGGCGGCACCACACTCGCACCCAAGACGATCGATTGTGACATAGAACATTTAAAAAGTTCTATGTTGCGGTGATGAGGGCAGAAAAAAAATAAAGTTCTTTCCTGCACTCATTGCATCTGCGCAGTCATGTCCAGTGGAGCTGATCCAGGTGGTGAGAGGTCTGGTCGGTCCAGCTTGTCTCTGCTTGAAACTGGATTCGTCCATGGCCTGCTGTGACATGTTTTTAAAGTACTTTGCGGAGAAAATTGCTCACATTGAGCATGACTTAAACGCCATCATTTTAGAGGCAGTGGCAGAGCCAGAGGTTAGGAATGCCGTGTGTGGTCATGTTTTGTGGGATGAATTTCAATCGACAATGCCTGCCGATGCAGCCAATGTGATGGGGTTTGTTCTAGCCAAAACTTGTGAATTAGAACCTTGTCCATCCTGGTGGAGAAGAACTACCAGGGAGACACTGAGACCGGTGCTGCCTGGGGTTATCAAAGCCTCCCTGAGGGAGGGGAGGTTGCCAATGTGTCTTAAGGAGGCTGTGGTCCAGCCCCTCCACAAAAAACCATTACTTGATGTTGGTTGCCTGGCCTGTCTCTAACCTTCCCTTTTTAGGGAAAGTTATTGAACGGGTAGTGACTCATCAGCTCCAGGCACATTTGAATGGCATTTATTTTCTTGATCCCTCATAATCTGACTTTCGCCTGGGATATGCCACGGAGACAACTCTTGTGACCTTGAACGACGACCTCCTAGTAGAATTGGACAAGGGTCATATGACCCTGTTGGTCCTATGAGATCTATCAGCGACTTTTGATACTGTTAAGCAGGAGTAGTTAATGATGCATCTGCAGGACTTGGTGGAGGTGGACAGGACTGTTTTAAGAACATAAGAACATAAGAACATAAGAAGTGCTGTACTCAGTCAGACCAATGGTCCATCAAGCCCAGCACCCAGTCACCCAACAGTGGCCAATCTCAATCGCATGGGAGAAAAACCAAGAGTCACAATGGGAAATCCATTCACTGTTGTTCACTCCCAGCTATCAAATAGAGGTGTGCACCAGGAGTCCATGTCATGTTTTGTTTTCATATGTTTAATTTTTATATGTAATTTTCATAAATATCAAATTTTCATTTTCATTTTTGCTCTTGTTTTCATTTTCCATTGGTTTTAATGGAAAACACTTTTTTGGCTGTGGTTTTTTGTTTTTCATTATATGTGGCTGAAATGTGGAGGGATTTAACTTCCAATGGAAGGCGTTAAGTATACCAAATTCCAAAATTATTGGATAAAGGAATCCAATTCTATTAAGAAGTTGAAATATATTATTTTGTAAGAATCTTCATAAACATTCTTAGCTGTAGCTTCTTTACCTCATATTTAATGTAGATGAAACTTGGCAAGTTTATAACCCTTCCAATATGTACTACTTCTGCCAGCTTTCAGAAGGATTGGATAAAGGGCCCTGGTGGTATAAGCAATTAACTTATAAATGTATGTCTGATTGTAACATCTTTGTAGTCCAACCAGTGCACATGACATTTGGCAGGACTGTATATCACAATTACATGATCATCTCTGACAAATATCAGAGAGCTGTAATAAAGGGCTCCAATTTTATATGCCTGCACAGCATATGCAGAAAAGGAGCCTATGCCAGGGATTCTCTTACGTGTCACTGTGGTATAAGATCAGCTTGTGATGCCAGTTGGCCAGCAGAAATGTCAAACAAATATCCTCATTATGTGCTGTGACCATCCCAACTTCTCTCCCCCACTTGTTACTGATAATTGGTCAGTCTGGATGTGTACAATATGTCTCCTGATTTCTGGGATGCTATCCCCGAAGTCCCAGTTAAGTTCCTTCTATGCCTCCCTGAGTGCCGCCCCCTATTCCCACCTCGAAGCCACTACTGACTGGTCCTGTAAAGTTGGGAGCATGCAGTAATTGGCCAGTGAATCTGTCTGTCAGTCTTTTGGGTTGCTCCACGTCCTCCCTCCTACAGCCTCCCTCCCCCTGCCATGCCATGCCAGGTGCCTGCCTTTGACTGGCACTGAATGTGCTGCTATTTATCTGAATAATGGTCTTCAAGGAGACAACTTCAATTGCTTATAAAATTGGGTCCCTTTATCAAATTATCGTGTAGTTTGTCCAATATGTCAGGGAAGGTATGTGATACATTCCTGCCAAATATCTTGTAAACAGGATGGAATTATGTTATAGCTGGAAAGGTATTTTCAGGTTAATGTCTTATACCATCAGGACCCTTTATCCAATCTTTCTCAAAACTGGCAGGAGCATTGTACCGTACATGCCTCTCTTTGTCCGGAAGCTGTTCTATACCCTTTATAATTCTTGTTGCCCTTTTCTCTTCCTTTTCTAGTTCAGCTATGTCTTTTTTGAGTTGGGGTAACCAGAACTGCACACAATATTCCAGGTGTGGCCTCACCATGGATTTGTATAGAGGCATTATGGCATCCTTAGATTTTTTCACTACCCCTTTGCGAATAACTCCTAACATTCTGTTTGCTTTTTTGACTGCTGCTGCACATTGGGCTGAGGATTTCAGTGTATTGTCCACAATCACTCCCAGATCCTTTTCCTAAGTCTTAACTCCTAGCTTAGTACCCAGCATTGTGTACTCATAGTTTGAATTATTTTTCCCTATGTGCATCAATTTGCACTTGTCCATACTAAATCTCATCTGCCATTTAGATGCCCAGGCACCTAGTCTCATAAGATCCTGTTGCAGTTCTTCACAGTCTGCTTCTGTTTTAACTATCTTGAATAACTTGGTGTCATCTGCAAATCTGATCACCTCATTCTTAACGCCCTTTTCCAGATCATTAATTAAGACATTGGACAGCACCAGTCCCAATACAGATACCTGGGCATACCACTTTTTACATCTCTCCATTGTGAAAACTGACCATTTAGTCCTACTCTTTGCTTCCTAGCCTTTAACCAGTTACTAATCCATAGTAAGACGCTACCTCCTATCTATTGACGTTTTTAATTTTCTCAAGAGTCTTTTATGTGAGACCTTATAAAATGCTGTCTGGAAATCCAGGTACACTCCATCTACCAGGTCTCCCTTGTCCACATGCTTAGTTACAGCCTCAAAAAATTCCAGCAGATTAGTGAAGCATGACTCTCCTTTACTAAATCCATGTTGACTTTAACCCATCAAGCCATGTTTGTCAACATGCCCAGCGATTCTGTTCTACGTGATAGTTTCCACCATTTTGCCTGACACAGACTTTAGGCTTACTGGTCTGTAGTTTCCAGGATCACCTCTGGATCCCTTTCTAAATACCAGGGTTACATTTGCCACTCTCCAGTTTTACAATGGTTCTGGTCATACCTCGCAGATAGATCTCAGCGGGTGATGCTAGGGGACTGTACTTCGTCCCCTGGTGGCCTCCCATGTGGGGTTCCACAGGGTTCCATTCTGTCCCCTCTCCTGTTTAACATGTCTATGAAGCTGCTTTGGGAGATCATGTGCAGCTGGGTGTGTGTGTGTGTCAATTGTCAACACCCAACTGTATTTGTCATTCTCATCCAACCCAGGCCCTGCTGTCTCATTGATGTCCTGGTGCTTGACCGCTGTGGGAGATTGGATGAGATTGAGTGAATTGAAGCTCAATCCCAATAAGACAAAGGTGATTTTGGTAGGCAGGACCAGTGATCTGGGTGAGAAGTTTCCCTCCTTTATTGGGGGCATTTGTCCTCCTTTGGTTCCATCTGTGTGGATTGGGGATGCTTCTGCATTAACACCTATGCCTGGATTCCCAGGTGTTGGCTGTGGCCAGGGGCACCTTTTGCCAATTGCATCTGGTGAAGAGGCTCTGCCCATATGTCTCAGACTCTGATCTTTCCACTATCATCTATGAGATCGTCACCTCGAGGCATGTTTTGATACACTGCTTACTCTAACATATATATGCTTAAATACTGGTACAAAATTAATGGGTACGGCCATACGAGATACCTTGGGCAGGCTACCATGCCTTGGGCAGCCTTAACCCATGTACCAACCTAGCCTTGTGTGAGGGTTTCAAAGGCCACCAGCCATCCCTGCCTGTTGTTGTTGTTGTTGTTGTTGTTGTTGGTGGTGTTGGGGCGAGGCGCAGGGTGTTGACCACAGTGTGGAGGTGGAGGCCAGATTGTCACACCATCTGGTAGCATGATAGTGCCTGATATTAATGGTAATTTGCTGTACTTTATACATTGCTATAATCTTGCTTTGGTTTTTTTTACTTTACTTTTGGGTTCCTTTGTTATAAGTCAAAAGCCAAAATAACTTTTTGATTGACTGACTGACTGACTGACTGACTGACTGGGTATTTTCAGATGTGACAAGATCACAGTGAACCACAGTGAATACCCACCTGTGGTCACTGTGCCCTGCACGTCTGTTCGGCGGCCACCAGATGTTCACCACACTGAATACCCACATGGGGTCAATTTCAATCACACTTCCCGGGCTCCTGGCGGGAAAATCCGCAGAAGCATGGTGAAAGTGATTCCAGGTGGGCATCAGTAAAAAGTAATGTCTGGTCGGCTATCACGGCCCGGAATCCCTGGCAGGATTCTGGGCCGTGGTGAACTCGGTCAGACGCTGTGGCGGCATTGGCCTCGCCGCCCGCCCATCTCCCCAGAGGGCGGGTGGCGAGGGAGCATGGAGGGGGCGGGGCCATGTGGCTGCATGTTGTGCCATGCAGCCCCACCCCCTCCCTGATTCCCCGCCGGGATCCCCGGCACATCTGTTTGCTGTGCCTGGGTGATCCCAGTGGGGAATCTCTGGGTTGTTTTCGGGATGGGGCAAAGCCGCCCCGTCATGTCTGAAACACCCACTGACTGACTGACTGACTGACTGATTGATTCCAACATTCAGTTAAATGTCACAAATGTAGAGCAGGAGATGGGAGAACTCATGGGCATCCCCTTATCAAAATAAAATAGCCCATCAAACTTAAAGTCTAACAGATCAAAATCAGCAGGGTGTACAGAACAGGAGTCTAAATGCAGTTTTGATATTGGACTTAGCCAAAACGGCACCAGGACCACAACTCCTTACCATACAAACTGCTGAATCAAAAGACTAATAATGAACCAAACATAGTGGAGGGTCAACCCTGTCATTTACAGACACACACACACACATGTGAATAAGAGAAAGTATGTCTAAGACGGAATTCCCACAGGGTCACCTTATTGAAAATGCCTAGTGGGGAGACCTGAAAGTTCTGAAAAGGGCAAAAGGAAAAAGGAGTCCTGCTCTTAGCAATCTTAGCCCAAGTCACATCTTCCATCCCTAAAACCGTTGAAGATAAACAACATCTTCCAGAGCTGGATAGGATGAAAGTCACCTCCGCAGCACTTCAAATTTATCTGGGGTTGGTGTCTTACCCTGAGACAAGGAGGGAGCTGATGAAACTCCCTTCATGAGACCAGAGGATGATAATCGTTGCCTTTGCCCACTTACCTCAAGGGCAATACCAGGTCACATGTCAGCCAAAGCATGCTGTACAGCACACTCATGCCTAAAATGACACAAGTGGTGAAAACATTTTCCCTTCTCATTATAACCCAAACAGACCAGACCAGAAATGCCTGATTGTCAATCTCAATGCCAGAAATGCCAGACAAAGCCCACATCTTTATTTTGTTAAGCTAGTCATGATAAGTAAGTTCCTTATCATGGTTACTTAACATCTACAAGTGGCCAAAGTGTTTTGCATGATACTTAAAATGGGTTGAGGATAGGAAGGAAAACACAATGAACTAGTTCTCTAGCTGACTTACCATATGGATTTTCTAAAGACTCTGGGTGCAATCCAACCCCCCCGTGCAATGTGCACCTAGCCAGGCCCAGAGTAGTTATGCCGGTGCACATGTGTGCATGTGCAACCCACGCTCAGCAAGGCACTTGCCACAATGGCACATCCCTGCAGATATGACACTCCTCCCTCCCTAAGCCCCCCCCCACACCGCAGTCCAGGGGATGGAGCAGGAGCCGTGCCTGCTCCATCCCTCGGGCTGCAGGGTATATGGGCTCGGAGGGGGGATTTTATCAACAGAGTTGTGCTGTTGTGCTGAGCGGCTTGCTGGGCATGCGGGTCATGCACGCACACATGTGCACCCGCCGCCTGGCCAGGCATTGTGCCAGTGGGCGGTACACTGCCACTTGGATTGCACCCTCTGTTTACTACCCAGTCTTCCCCTTGTTTTACGCATCTTCTATCACACAAACCTTCCCCTTCTCTCTTTATTACCAAGTGGGTTTTGCTATCACTGAACCCACAAACACCAGTCTTTCTACCTTGTGATATAAGGAATCTCTGGAATAATGCAATGCTCACTGATCCTGAGCATCTTTATCCTTGTGTAGAGAGGCGTTGAGGTTGACCTGTTATGCAGTACAGTCTCTTGGACAGTCAGTTGTGACAGTCAGTTGTTCAGTTGACAATGGCTTCAAAACTGCCTTAGGCTAAGATCAGAAAGAGCAGAGCAAAGCCAAAGCCTTTTGCCTCACTGGGCTGTTTCCCTGCAGTTGTAGAGAGACATCAATCCATTCTTTTAGTCACAGTTTGCCATCTGTCTACATTACCTCTTGGAATGAGATGAGCAGAGATTAGCATTGTTTGGGGAATTTTTGTAAAGAAAGCTTAGCAATTGGTAAACTTTTGAAGCACCATAAAAGTAATTTAAGATTAAAAACAATGAAACTGGGATCACAGCAGAAGGGAAACAATCAGAGGAATCTACTCTAGAAGTAAATTGAATAAAACATGTAACCAAATGTATGCCTGCACATCCACAGTGAATATGAAATACACCCACACCATCCAAGAACAGGAGCAGAAATAGCTTAACCCCCAGCAATGTTCATCACCTACATATTACCTCTACTCTTCACAGACATGCACATTCATACATTGTTTTATAAGATTTTTAAAAATCAGCGTGTTGAGACAGAGAATTTGATACTCAAGCTGTGTTGGTTAGTTTTGATTGGACATTAAACCCATGGTTTACATACAGGATAATCCTCTATCATTAAAAGCAGTGGGAGTTTTGCCAATTGCCATTGACTTAAATGGATGGAGAAATGCACCCATGGGATTTTCCTGGACACTGAAACCCTAAATTATATGATATTTTCTAACTGGATAAGATATATCTTAAAAACAGGTTTATAATATTCATATTTATCTTCATGTACGGTTGGAAGAGACTTCAATGGTACTCAGTTCCAGTTGTACTTGTAAAGGTTAATAAGTCATTCAATATTCAGATTCTCCTGAAAGGATTAACTTAGGCCATTTTTAAATGGGTGTGGCTGATAGGTGGGTCTGTGTATGCTGAGTGAATCACTCACGCATGTACGGTGAGAGGGGGAGAAACAAACGGGCCATGGATGGGTCTGCGATGGGTATGCATCCCTACCCCCTCATTGTTTGGCCTGCCCCTCTATGGAGCATCCCAGATTTTTCCCCAATGCTCTAGGTGTGGGCATGAGTGGGTGGTGAGTGGGTCACAGGAGCGTGCGTCCTAACTCAGTTGACCCAGACCCTTCCGTCTCGTTGCTATCCCAGTGTTTTGAGGCCGTATGTGGCAGAGCAGACTGAAGCTCAACCCTGATAAGATGGAGGTGATGGTGGTGGGAAGAGCGAGGGAGGTGTCGGCCCCCCTGGTTGGGGGGGTTCACCGTCCCATAGCTCGGTAGGTTCAGAGTCTGGGGGTGATTTTGAACGTGGATCTCCGCCTGGATCAGCAGGTGGAGGCAGTGGTGAAAGCCACCTTCTGCCATTTATATCTGGTGCGGTGGCTGCGTCCGTTCGTCTCCGGACTGGCCCTGGCCTCCCTCATCCATGCCTTCGTCACCTCGAGGCTGTAGTACTGCAATGCGCTTTACGTGGGGCTGCCCTTGTTCCTGGTTCGGAGGCTGCAGCTAGTGCAGAATGCGGTGACCCGACCCGCCTCCTGTCGGGGATGGGCCGTCAGGAGCATATAACACCTGTGCTCCAGACTCTGCACTGGCTGCCAATAGCATGCCGAGCCAGGTTCAAGGTATTGGTGTTAATATACAAGGCCCTTCACGGTCTGGGCCCTTCATACCTCAGGGACCTCCTCGGCCTCCGCTCCCCAGAGTGACTCCTTCGGTCCACCGGGGGTGCCTTCTTGGAGGTCCCCCGTGTTAAGCGTGGGGCCACAATGGAGAGGCATTCTTGGTGGTTGTGCCGTGCCTCTAGAATTCCCTCCTGGAGGAAGCTCGCCTGGCCCCAAGCCTTTTGACATTCCGGTGATTTTGTAAGACCTGGCTGTTCACCCAGGCCTTTGGAGAGGAGGGTAGGGTGGGTTATGGGGTGTTTTACCTTCCCTCACCTTTATTTATTTATTATTATCCCAGTCTGTTTTATTGTAGTGGTTTTATGGATTGTTTTAACATATTGTTTATAAATTGTTTTTATAATTAACTTGTTAGCCATCCCGAGCTGTTCACTTCACAGGATGGGCGGGATACAAATTAAATAAATAAATAAACAAACAAATAAATAAAAATATAAATAACTCCACCTTCAGATGGGCACATGGATGCATGGGGGGGTGGATCTGCATGGGTGTGTCCCATTTAAAAACAGTCTTACTTAGAACTTCTCACTTTATATCACCTCAGGAGGACTGACATCAGTCTGTCCACACCAACATCTGTGGAGAGTAGCACTGTTGCTGTGACCCCACGAACATCCGTTCATATGAGGTTCAGGGTAAAGATAAAGGAAAGAAGGATGTCACAGAAAAACATGTTATTCAAGCTAGTTAAAACACAAGCGGACTGTGAAGAATTGCAGGCAGATCTTGCGAAACTGGGCAGATTAAATTTAATGTGGACAAGTGCAAAGTGATGCATATAGTGAAAAACAATCCAAACTTCATGTATGCATTTCTGGGCGCTAGCTCAGCTGTTGCCACTCAGGAAAAGAACTTTGGAGTCATTGTGGACAGTACATTGACTTCCTCAGCTCAGTGTGCGGCGGCTGTCAAAAACGCAAACAGAACGTTAGGAATTATTCATAAAGGGATAGAGAATAAACCTGAAAATATTGTAATGCCACTACATAAATCTATGGTGTAACTGCACCTTGAATAATGTGTGCAGTTGTTGTCACCCCATCTCAAAAAAGATATTGTTGAAATAGAAAAGGAACAAAGACAGGCAACAAAAATGCTAAGGGGTATGGAACATCTCTGCTATGAAGAGAGGCTGGGTAGGTTGGGGCTCTTCAACTTGGAGAAGAGACGACTGAGAGGAGATATGAGAGAAGTTTATAAAATCATGAGTGGTGTGGAACACGTTATGAGGGAATGGTTATTTACCCTCTCAAATAGTACTAGCACTAGGGGACACTTCGTGAAACTAACAGGTAGCAGATTTAAATCAAATAAAAGATAGTATTTTTTCAGTGAACGCACAATTAAATTGTGGAATTTGCTGCCAAAAGACATAGTCAAGGCCAGTAGTATAACTGGTTTTAAGAAAGGACTGCACAAGTTTCTGGAGGCTAGGTCCATTAGCAGCTAATATTAGCCAGGTAGGTTTGGGGAATGTAACCTCTTACTGTCAGGGGTTGGGTGTAAACAGCAGGGAATGGAATGCCCCCTAGTGACCTGTTGGGTGCTTCAAGCAGCTGAAATTGGTCACTGTTGGAGACAGGTGCTGGGCTTGATGGACCATTGGTCTGACCCAGTATGGCTGTTCTTATGTACTTACATCCATTAAGGTCAATAGGAGCAGACAGTTTCTTTTGTTTTTTAAAAAAGGCAACAGGAAGGAAACACAATGCACGTTAGAACCCATGACCTCTGGCACAAGAAGCATAAAGCTTAGCTACCCAGCCACACCATAACTGCACCTGTACTACCTTTAGGAACAGCTACCTACCTTGCTGGGCATATAGAGTCCTTCCCCTGCTGGCTAGCTGACTGAAACGCACACACTTACACTTTCTCCTGTAACTTTGCTGGTAGACCAGGACACAGGAGACTGATAGGTTAAGGTTCACATCTGGAGTTTGGACTGTGGCAAGCTGAAGGTGTGATTTCTTGCATGAATATGTTTACTTTAGGAAATAATATTATAGGTCTGCCTCCTTTGTGGTGGATTCTTTGAAGTTTCCATGCAGTTTATTTGTCTATAGGAACCTTGAACTTCCACACCTCCTTTCCAAAACTCTACTAAGGTAGCTAGCAGAGCAACGGCTAGGTGTGCCTATCTACTTTGGTCATGAGGATGGACACTGCATATTGGTCATATAAAGAGGTTACAGTTAGTGCACTGAAAAGGGCCTTTAGGTGTGACTCAGGTGCTCTGCTTTTGGACAGCTGTGCCAAGGGTTCTAGGTTCTTTATTGACCTCTGCTTGCCAAAGCCCGTTTCCAACATTGACTTATAAAATCAGTGGGCATTTACAGCCCCATCCCCATTTTAAATTCAAAACAGATACTCATTTGGATCCCATGCAAGTGGTACCTATTACTTGACCTGCAAATTGTGAGGTAGTGCATGTTCAACAGGCATAGCCATTTTGGAGGTTACTCATTTCAGCTCTAACCTGGAGCTGTAAATAATGTTCAGGCAGGAATGAAGGCCTTGCTCCCTTCCCTGTCAGGAGTCTCAATAGTATTTCCCCTTGCCCTCTCCTGCTCCGAAAAAGGCCATTCCTCTGTGAAATGAAGGGAATATATTCTCAAAAGCTCATCAAGGGACATAAATTCCATGTGCTCCCAGATTCCATAGGTGCATTGAAAAATCTTCTCCTGAATCAGTCATGATACACTTCAAATTTGTCAAATGACAGCCCTAAATATATCCTAATCTTACCCTCACCAGGCACTCCCTTTCTCACATTTTGCTATTCTGATTTTGCTATTCATCATCATTGTAGTATAACTTCAGTAGATATTTCCTTCAATACCAGAAAATTCAAGAGACACCTTTCACTTCTTCATTTCTTCCCTCATACTCTATCTGTTATCAGAAATTTTCCCTAATGGTTAAATTCCTTAATTTTCTTCCTGCTTTCTTGGACATCAATACTAGCTACAATTCATCGTATATGTTAATTTCTCATTTGTGGCATTTTCTTTGTATATATTATTATTTTGCTTTCTTATAGGAAAATTTACCATAGTATCTGCTTTGTGACCTTCAGATCCTCTTGTGAATATGAAGGTAAAATTTATTCCAGCTTGCTTTCAATAATATCATCAGTCATTAACTTCCTTCTCTGATACCTTAATGATCGCATTGACTCCTTGTCTGGCTCCAGATTTCCTGTATATTTTAAAATATTTTGTTTGTTTGACTTGATTTCTTGTGTCATTTTTACCTCATTTGCTACTTCAGTGTCCTCCTCAAGTTTTCACGCTTCATTAATTTCCCTCTATATAGCTTTTCATCATCTTTCTCCCTCAATATTTCATGCTTCCAATAAGGCTTTGTTACCTTAATCAGTTAATAAAATCTCTATACATCTCTATACATGTGTCCCATCTCCCCTCTGCCTCCCCACTGTCTCCTTACTTCTTTCTTGCAGTGACATGTGTTGACTTCATTTGGAAAACATTCCCTTCAAAACAGAAATATTGTACCAAATTCAGAAATCCTCTTAGGGGATTCCTATTCTGCAGGGAGACAAATACATAGGGTGTTTTCAGACGTTACACGATCACAGTTAACCACAGACAATCCTCTGTGGTGGTGGATGGTTGCGTAACGTGTGTTTGCTCACCGCCAGATTTTCACCACGGTGAACCACCTCCGGTGAGCAAATTGACCACACTTTTGAGGATGGTGCTGGCACCATCTTCGAAAGCATGGTTAATTGAACCCCAGCCCAGAATCGGCGGCCGGTAACGTCTATTACCGCAGCCGATTCCGGGCCATGATCCAGACCCTGGGACGGAATTGGGCGTGGTGGCCGCATTGGCCGCTGTGCCCTCCCATCACCCAGAGGGCGGTCGGTCTGGGGAGTATGGGGGGGCAGGGCTGTGTGGCCGCACGTTGCACCACGCACCCCCTCCTCCTCCCTCAATTCCCCTGCTGGATTAGCCGGCTCGTCTGTTGACGGGCTGTTCTGATTCCAGCGGGGAATCAAAAGGTGATTCCGTGCCAGGGCCAATGGGTGCCCTGTCACGTCTGAAATCACCCATAGTCTACTATTGAAAAGGATAGCTAAAATTTGAATAGCAGAAAAAATAAAATAATTATGGAAGCTAGCCAAAAGATGATCTTAAGAAAGGTAAGAAAGGTTAGAAAGGTAATGAATACAGAAGGCCAGAGAAATCTAGGCACTTTAAAAGCCAAGACCTGGAGACATGGTGTAAAGCAGAGAGACCACTTAAGCTGAGTTCCAGCATCTGTCTACATACCCCACACTCCATTAATACAGTTTGGGTATGAGAAAGCTCCAATCTTTAAAGAGAAGGTTTACCTTACTGAGGTAGATTACATAACATCTAGCAAAAGGTCTGTGGGTTAACTTTTTAAATAATTTGTTATTGTAAATTTACAAGCAACATGTTTAAAACAATTTTAAAGAATTTAAAAAGCAATATGGATCATCCTTTAGAGGTTCAGAGTCTGCTTTCATTCTATCCTTTGACTTCTTATAAAATGCCATCGATTTTTTGGACAGAAGGGACCATTATGGTGATCCAGTTTAATATGATGAATAACAGAGGCCATAGAAATTCACTGAGTAATACTTGAATCAAACAAGAACAAGATAACAAAAAAAATAATAAGAAGCCTACGAAAATATGGTGTCACACTTTTTGAGGTATGACACCATTTTTCTAGGGCTAGACTGAGGAGCTCATTTTCCACAGCATACAAAACAGTCATCAGAAGGAGTGCCTAGATTGGGACACAACCAGAATTGGCTGAATCAGCATGAGAGATTAAATGAAAGGCTCTTCATAACATTGGGTCAAAAGAAATGTAACATTAACCCGCTCTGGCCCACAGGCCACTGTCATGTTTGTTGTCAAGCTGCCAGATCTTCTCCCAGACTAACCCTGGGCAGGTTGGCGGATAGTCAGGGCTTTCACCTTGGCAAATTGCCAAGGTACACAGCCTGGGTTACCACCCATCTAACCAGACCAGAGCAGACCAGAGCATGTTAGAATGTCTGTTCCTGCCAGGCCGGATCATGTCCACCATGGCCAGCTGCCATGACAACTTTTCAGTATGGGGGTGGGGGCGACCAGCTGCATTAATGCATCTCCCTATACTCCTGACCCCAGCTGTGTGAATGTTTGCTCTGCGGCCCAACCTGGTCTAGATCGTGTTTGCAGTAGCTATCTGGCTTGAGTCGGGCTGGGTTGCTGCCACAGCATAGTCACATTTGTTTTAATTCTCCAGTTCCCCTTCATGGCTGTTACAGAAATATATTTCATTCTCAGTGGTTTGTAGTTCCTTATAAAACATTGGATCTGAATGTTGAAGGTATTCACTTTTTATTATTCTTAACACAATATTTTATTATTATTGCAAGCTAAGATTTTTAGAATTTGGTAAAGAATTCATGTGTTTAAATATAAATCATAATATACCCTAGGCAATGCGAGTTATTTTTTTTTAAAACTTTTATTTGCTGCTTGCATTACTAAAAGAATCAGGTCACTTTATTTTCTTCCTCACCGTGTGATATTATTTATGTTACGGTAGCACCAGAAGGTCCTAGTTGGAATTAAGAATGTTGGTTGTTGATAGGTCACAATGGGCTGATCCCATGTCCAGCGGATCCTGCGGGCACCCCAAATGCATACGCATGTGCGTGGTTTCCACACAACACGATGTGTTGACAATGGGGTTGAGGGGGCAGTTCCTGCATGGCTGCACAGATGCATGTGTGTGCAGTATCCACGGGACATGGGATCAGCCCCAGTGACAGGAGGATCAACCTACAATTATGCCACACAAATTATAGGCTACATCCAAAACAGCTTAAAGTCTAGTCAAATGGTTCTCAAATTTTAAGATCTACTAGGGTGACATTTTCAAAAGCATCCAAGTACATTTGCATATTAAAGAACCAAAAGTGACTTAGGCTCCTAGGAATCTAATTGCAAGGGGAAAACAGGGAGCTTTTCCACCTGGATTTTGTGGCGACAAAGCCTCAGCTGCCACTCCCCAATTAGATGGAGTAGCATGGAGTCAAATGAGGAGGAGCTAGACCCACAGGCAGCAGCACTGAGAAGCGGAGGGAGAAGGGTCGAGGGATAAGGGAGGATAATTTCAGTCCAGCCAGCAGACAATGCCCAGTAGCAAGGGGAAGGAGGGAGAAGATGAGAGAGGCAGAACAGAGACTTCATAGCAAGGCGAAGAAAAAAGTGAGCCTTTGGGACAGCCAGCCATCTGAGCTTGAGATCCCATGTAGTCAGAAGATGAGGCCTCCATTGCTAAGGAGGCATTGACTGTCCTTACCCAGAACACTTTATAAATCATGTGTTTTCAAATATTCCTATTGTCCAACACCTCAAAATTAAAATGTGCTTCAATAGAGCTATCCATCCTTAAGCTATGGATCCCTATTTGGAAACATCACTGGCCATTTTTTCTTTTAAAAAAATAATCTTTTGATAACCTGATCATATCCCCTATTTTAACAGCAGGGGAGATACCTCAGGTTCAGCTGAACCGGCAGCTCTTAGTTCCTTATGATAAAGATTCAGCATGCTTTTGTTACTCTGATATCCTCTAGTGAAGGCCCATTTCTTCTGACTCTCTGATTGTAGTATCATTTTATCAGGATTATTTCAGGCAATATGAAGCTTTCTGTAATGGCGTTTAACTGACTTTCCCGTCGCTTGAGGGGGGATGGGTTTGCCTTGGAGGCTGAGTAAGAAGGGAGGTGACTGCTCCTGTCATGCTGTGCATGGCTTGGCATGGGCAGGAAATTGGAGGAGAGGGGATTGATGCAGAGGGGCGTGGTTTTGCTTGACAGTTGGGTATCCTCCTGTTTTCACAGGCTTGGGCCTGTGCAACTGGGGAATGCGCTGGGCTGGTATTTAGCTCCCTCACCTGGCACTGGTCACCACTGTGTGCAGTGGCATTTGAACTGCTGCTCTGGAGCAGTATTGAGGGAAGGTTCCTGGGGGAGTTCTTGAGGCAATGGCCCAGATCTTTGACTCCAGGTAGCACCAGAGGAACTGGTGACAGGAGCAGTTTTATCAGTGTTTGGAGGGCAAGGTTCATCCCAGATGTGCCATGAGACTGTGAAAGTCAGTTTACTTCTTGGGTGAGCACTTGACTGGTTTAGGTTTGCAGGGGGGTCTGTAGTCCTGCCTGCATGGAGGAAGCATGACAATAGGAGGAAGACACAGTAAACTTACCAGGCCATGATGGATAATCTCCCCTGTGGTCAGGGTCTACATGACTGAGGCCTGTCCTGGGTTTGTGTTACCGGGGGTAGGGGCAACGGGGTCCACGCACGTGCACACACAACTGCCCTGGGGTATCGAGGTCAGCACGGAGGCTATCGGGGATATAAGGCCCGTCAGGATAGTGCCCGCAGCCACTCTGAGCGGCGCTGCGGGGGCGGGGGAATCCCCACCATGAAATTGACTACAGGGGGCGTGGCTACTCGCCGCTCCTGGGCTCCTGCCGGCAGCGCTGCGTGTGGGGCTGCGTGTGGGGAGAAAGTGTTCGAGCCCGGTAAGCTGCTGGGCTGGGCTGTTCGGTCCGGGAGTGCTTTGGGGGTCCCGGAGCGCCCCCGGGTCCCTCTGACAGTACCCCCCCCTCGAGGTCGCCGGAGCCCAAACCGGGGGGGTCCCGGCTTCGAGGGGTGTCGCAGATGAAAAGCCCGTAGTAATCGAGGGGCGGACACGTTGGCAGCGGGCTCCCAGGAACGGTCCTCTGGGCCGTAACCCACCCAGTCCACAAGGTAATGAAGGCGGCCTCGCCGCAACTTGGCGTCAAGGATCGCCCGGACTTCATATTCCGGACCGGCGACCGACCATTCCGTTGGACCGGGCGGGGTGCCTTCTGTTCGGATTTGGCGCGGGTCGGCTTTCTTTAGCATAGATACATGGAACGTGGGGTGCAACCGTACCTGTGGGGGAAGCTGCACCCTGTATGTAACTTCGTTTACCTGGTGGGTGATCGGGAAAGGGCCTATGTAGCGGACGTCCAATTTTGCCGATGGCCGTGCCGACGGGTAGTGACGTCGATCTATCCATACCAGATCGCCGGGGCAAAAAGAGGGTCCTTCTCGTCGGTGCTTGTCCCCTTGTGTCTTGTATCGCTGACGGGCTTCCTGGAGCGTGCGTCGGGCAAGAGTTTGGGCCTTGTGGATCTGTTGTACTAGGGCCCCCGCCGCCGGTACCTCCATGTTGGGGGTATCGAGGGTGCCCAAGTGGGGGTGAAATCCATACGTCACAAAAAGGGGGGACGTGCCAAGGGACGCGTTGGGGGCATTGTTATATGCGAATTCGGCCAGGGGGAGCCACGTATACCAATCGTCCTGGAGATAGTTGGTGTAGCAGCGAAGGTATTGCTCCAGGTTCTGGTTTACGCGCTCCACCTGGCCGTTAGCTTGCGGGTGGTAGGCAGTGGTGGGCCTTAACGCCACCTGAAGAGATTGAAATAAGGCCCTCCAGAATCGTGCGGTAAATTGGGTTCCTCGGTCGCTGAATATTTCTCGTGGCCACCCATGAAGCTTGAATACGTGACGAATGCATAATAGCGCAGTACGTTTGGCCGAGGGTAGCCCTTTGCAGGCGATAAAGTGGGCAAGTTTTGAAAAATGATCGACAACCACCAGAACAGTGGTGTGTTGTCGTGAAGGAGGGAGATCTACCACGAAGTCAAGCCCAATCCGCTGCCAGGGCCCCAAGGGTAGCGGGAGGATTTGCAGGAGTCCTGCCGGGGCGCAACGTGGGACTTTTGTCCGTGCACATGTAGCGCACCCGGTCACATGTTGTTGTACATCATGGTGGAGGGTCGGCCACCAGAAGGAACGAAGAATCATCTGCCGGGTGCGTTCGATTCCAGGGTGCCCCGCGGTAGGGGCTTCGTGGTGGGCCCAGAGGACTTGGGCTCTACATGATGGAGGTACCACGATACGTCCCTGGTGGCGTTGAAACCCATCAGAGGATTCCTCGGTTGTAGGCACGAGTTCTTGTTGAGTAGCCTTTCGGAGGGCTTCGGCGGAAAGGTACGTGGCTCCGAAAGTTTTAGGTTCGAGGATGGGTTCTGGAGAGGCGGGGTTATTGGGTTGTTCCTCCACATAGCGGGACAAGGCATCTGCCAAGACTTGTAGTTTCCCGGGTCGGTATCGTATCCGGAAGTTAAACCGGGCGAAAAACAGTGCCCAGCGCGCGTGCCGGGCATTGGTGATGTGGGCGCTTTGGAGGAACGTCAAGTTCTTGTGATCGGTCTGAACCAGGATCGGATACCGTGCCCCTTCCAGATAATGGCGCCACGTGGCAAACGCCGCCTTGATGGCGAGAAGTTCTCTATCGAGGATGGAATAATTCCTCTCGGCCGGCGTTAGTTGCCGGGAGTAATACGCGCAGGGGAGGAGCGTATCGGGATTCTGCGTAGGTTGGAGAAGAACCGCCCCAATCGCCCTTCCCGAGGCATCTGCTTCCACGTGGAAGGGCTTTTCGAAATCTGGATGTTGGAGGATGGGGGCGGTCGTGAATGCTTGCTTCAAGAATTCGAAACTCCGTTGCTGTTCTACCCCCCACAGATACGGTTGATTCTTCTTGAGCAATTGAGTGAGAGCAGCGGTAATTTCGGCGTAGTGGGGGATATACTGCCGGTAATAATTAGCGCTTCCCAGAAAGCGTTGGAGTGGCTTTACTGCCGTGGGAGGAGGCCAATCTCGAAGAGCCTCTACCTTGGAGGTTTCCATCATTACCCCCGAAGGGCTGATGACGAACCCCAAGAAGCTGACGGTGGTTAAATGAAACGAGCACTTTTCTTGTTTACAGTACAGCTTATGCCGGCGCAACCGTTGGAGCACTTCCCGGACATGTCCCACATGCTCTTCTCGGGTTCGGGAATAAATGAGAATATCATCAAGATATGCGATGACGTAGATGTCTAAAATATCATGGAACACATCATTAATAAAATGCTGGAAGGCGGCCGGAGCATTGGCCAAACCGAAAGGCATCACCCGATATTCGAACAATCCATACCGGGTCCGGAAGGCGGTCTTCCATTCGTCTCCGGACCGCATCCGGACCAGGTTGTATGCTCCGCGGAGATCCAATTTTGTGAAGAATCGGGCCCCTTGGAGGCGGTTTAGTAATTCGGGGATCAACGGAAGAGGGTACCGATTTTTGGTCGTGATTTGGTTTAGTCCACGATAATCGACGCATGGCCGCAGGCCTCCGTCTTTTTTGGCGACAAAGAAAATAGGGGCCCCCGCAGGGGAACTGGAATGACGAATAAAGCCCTGGCGAAGGTTTTCGTCGAGGTAGGCGCGGAGCGCCCGAAGTTCAGGAGCAGCCAGGGCATAGATGCGCCCGAAGGGGGGTTCCGTCCCCGGAAGGAGGTCAATCGGGCAGTCGTACGGCCGGTGCGGAGGGAGTTCTGTGGCCTGCGCCTTGCTGAAAACGTCGACATAGTCCTGATATTCTGAAGGGATACCCTCTTCCCGCGGTAGGAGCTCGGTTGCTGTAGCAGCTCCCACAGTAACGTGGGGTGGCGGGAGTACGCAGCCGGCCGTGCACTGTGGGGACGGGAAACGTATACACCTCATGGACCACCTGATGTGGGGATCATGAAGCCGCAGCCAGGGCGCCCCCAGGACCAACTGAAAGAGCGGGGTACACACCACGTCGAATGAAAGTTGCTCGTAGTGGTTCCCAATTGCGCACCCTAGGGGGTGCGTATGCAGCGTTATCGGCCCAGAGACCAAGGGGGACCCGTCAATGGAGTGAACCGCCTCGGGTGGAACCTTAGTCTGAGTCGGAATGGCCCATCGGGCCACTAATGGACTATGGATAAAGTTGCCAGATGCCCCGGAATCCACGAGGGCCCACACCACAATGGACACCCGCGGGGTGAGGGTGAGGGTGACTGGAACCTGAAAATGGGGTTTCGAGTGCCGAGAGGGGGTTGGGGTTTTGAGGACTTTTACGACCGAGGCGACCCCAGTCCGCCCCGATCGCGCCCATTTCCCGCTCCCCGACGGTAGGGGGGCAGGGCTGGGCACTCCCCGATAAAGTGGGAAGTCTCTCCGCAGTAGAAGCAGGAGCGCGAGGTCCGACGCCGCTCCCGCTCCTCCTTAGACAGGGGCCCCCGGGACGCCCCGAGCTGCATGGGCTCTGGTTCAGGGAGCTTCGGGGTTCCAGGGGGCACGAGAGGTCGACCCCATCCAGGACGTACCTCCTGTCGTTTCTCCCGCTTTCGTTCCAACAGCCGCGCCTCGATCTGTAGGGCGAGGCTGGCAAGCGCTTCCCACGTCTGCGGGGTTTCTACTAGGGCCAGCTGATCCTTAATTTCTTCCCCCAAACCCCTCTTAAACATCACCCTCAGTACCCCATTAGGCCATTGGAGTTCCAGCGCCAGTTGCTGGAACTGCGTCAGGTATTCCAATACACCCCCTTTGGCCTGTCGCAAGGACATAATCAAGGTCTCGGCGTCCTGTGTTCGATGGGGGTGGTCAAACAAAAAGGTCAGTTCTTTAACGAAGTCCGAAAAATTGTCTAACAAGGGGCTATTCCCTTTCAACAGCGTTGTTGCCCACTCTAAGGCAGGGCCCCCTAAGTTTCCAATAATAAAAGCCACCTTTCGTTCGTCAGTGGCATATGTGGCAGGCTGTACCTTAAAGGTCAGCCGGCACAAGGCCATAAATCCTTGAAAGGTCTGTCTATCCCCTTGAAATTTCTCCACCTTGGGCCCTTTTGGTTCGCGGGGTAATAGTGGAGCTGCAGCGACTACGGGGGGTGGTGGAGGCGGAGGCGCCACGGCTCCGCCTCCTGGCCCTGCGGCAGCCCCTTGCAGCTGGGTTACTGCCGCGGCCATGCCTCCCTGTTGGGCCTGAAGGTCCTTCACGTCCATAGCTAGGGATTGTACAGCATGGGTCAATTGGGAAATCTCTTTGGCGATATCCATCTCCCTAAAAGCCGTATAACGGCCGACTTGGGGCTGGTGATTTGTTACCGGGGGTAGGGGCAACGGGGTCCACGCACGCGCACACACACTGCCCTGGGGTATCGAGGTCAGCACGGGATCTATCGGGGAATATAAGGCCCGTCAGGATAGTGTGTGGGCTTTACCTCTAATTAAAGAGAACGAGCCCTTATCATCATCAGGCGCTGCTGACCAAGATTCCAAGGCTGCCCCACACTCTTCAATACAAACAACCCGGTACGAAAGGACCACGGGGTGAGGGGTTCCCCCCCAGGGAGTGCGGGGCCCCGGAAGGGGGAAGGGAAGGACAGACACAGGACACTCACCACTGAAGTCAAGGGCACCACACAAGGGTCAGGAAGGGCTTTCTTGCTCACACTCAGGCTGCTGACACTCACACTTCCACAGGGGTCACGGAGAGAGGAACACGTTCACTTGGGCACAGACAGGGGATCACACTCAAGAAGACGCTCACTTGCTTGCTCACAGGGAACTCAGACAAGGGGCCGGTTTCTACAATCACCAGCGCCGTTTCCCAGGCGGCGCTGGCTTTTATCCCCTGAGCCCCGCCCCCGTGCGTGCCCGCAGCCGCTCTGAGCGGCGCTGCGGGGGCGGGGGAATCCCCACCATGAAATTGACTACAGGGGGCGTGGCTACTCGCCGCTCCTGGGCTCCTGCCGGCAGCGCTGCGTGTGGGGCTGTTCCCTGCGGGGCCGAAGCCGGCCCCGCCCAACTGGTCGTTGACGGGGGCGTGGCTGCAGGCCCCGGCCTCCCCTCCGGTGTTTGAGGGAGTGTCGGGGGACTTTCTTCCTGTCGGCGTTCTGCCGGCGGCGACGGCCCGCGACGCGGCTCTTCCCGGCCCGCGGGCGCCTTTGGGGAGAAAGTGTTCGAGCCCGGTAAGCTGCTGGGCTGGGCTGTTCGGTCCGGGAGTGCTTTGGGGGTCCCGGAGCGCCCCCGGGTCCCTCTGACAGTTTGGGGGAGGAATGTGCAGGTGACTGGCCCCTGCAAGCTGGGCAGGTGGGTCCAGCATCTCAGGGGGTTGGGGAGCCTGGGGGAGGAGCTGATGGCCCTGATGTAGTATGTCATGGCGAGCCTGGGAATGGAAGCACAGCAGTTCAGGAAGTTAAAACTTTGGAGCTCTCCATGGCCTCACTGGGGACCCTGACTCTAAGCCTGCTCTTGTTGATGAGCGACCCTTGCAGTCTGTCCCATTTCCTCAGCAGGTCCAGCTGGTCCCACAGCCTTACCCTTTAGCCCAGTAGGTCCTGAAACCTGACCCTTTGACTCAGAAGGCTCTACGGCCTGCCCTATTGGTCCAGAAGACCCCACTTACTGCCCTGTTGATGCAGCAGGCTTTGTCGCCTGATCCTTTGGCTCAACAGGTCATGCAGCCTGCCCCAGTGACATTTGTACCCCAGTTAAGTTTATGGAATCTCAGCACCCCTGTTTTCCTTTTCAGAACATAGGAGTGGAAGACTTGAAGGCTGATGCAGTTGGGCAGGCACAAATGGCATCAGTGGGGGTGCGATAGTGGCAGGTGCACCTTTGGGTTTGCAAGGTTTGGTGGAAAGTGCAGCTACAGGGGAGCCTTATTGAGAGGTGCAGACTGGAGCAGTGATTAACTTGCTGTGGGTGTGGGGTTTGAGTGAAAACAGCACTACATCTGTAGCTAATTCATTGTTTTTCATTCCATAGTTACTAAAATGAATGGGGTTTCATTCATTTTAGTAACAAAACAAAACAAAAATTAATTGCACACCCCTATAACGTTTCCCACCTCAGTGGCTGTCATCTCAGTCTCTGAATTTCAGAATAAAGTAGTTTGATTTTGGTGTGACAATATGGCAGTGGTGTAGGACTGAGATGAGAGCAAGTATTCCCATTCTGCAGGGAAATACTGACCTTTCAGGAGCACTTGCGAGTGTTTGTCAGTACTTTGTGAGTCTCTGGTGATTCCTCTCTTCTCCCATTGTTGATATTGGCAGCTTGAATTTTTTTTATCATTTCCCATCAATTTCTTCACTTTCTGGCATTCTTTGTCATTTTTGGCACTTTCTGGCATTTTATCATCATTTTTGTCACGTTCTGGGACTTTTACAATCATTTTACAACACTTTTACAGCACTTTCCAGCACTTCCCTGGCAGTTATCCAGCACTTTTGTGTCTCCACATCCCTTGGGGGGTCCTTTTATTCCTTGGCCCCCAGCGTCAGCACAGAGCCTAAGTGGATGCCTATGGAGCTTTGGAGCCTTGCCTCATGACCATTTTGGTGGTGTCTGGAATCTGGTAGCCCTGCAGACTTCTAAAGTTTATGTGAAGGCTTTTGGAGAGTTACAGGAGTTTGTGTGGATGATGTGTGGGCAGTTACATGGCCCATTTCAGAGAACATGGTGCTGATATTTCTGGTGGCTCTGCGGGGGAGGGGTCTGGTACCCACAACTATTGTGTGGAAGTTGTTTGGTACTTCCTTTTGTAGTAGGGTAGCCATTTTCCCTCACCAATGCCCTGGATTTTTGCAAAGGCAGGCTTTAGAAGGGTGGTCATTGAGTGCTGCTCACTATTCAGACTGGAGGTGCCCAATTACTATTGCCATACTAAGGGGACTGGTGTTGCACTTTCCACTTATTTTTCAAAGTGCAGCAGAGGCTGAGCTATTTAAGGCTGCTTTTGTGTGGGCATTTCTTGAGCTTTTCATGTCAGTGTGCTTGTGTCAGGCTCCATAGTTGATAGGTCTAGGAGGGCTGTGGAATTGGGGGATGCTTAGATGGGGTACAGCCATGTTAATATTAACATCAGGATAGTCCATCATTAACATCAGGATGTAGGATTATACAGAGACAGGAGATTTAAATTATTTGGAAACAGAGGAATAGATATACTCTGAATAGCTCCGAAGAACCAGAAGCTTGCAGGCAGACAAGAAGCTACAGTCAAACAGACTCCCCCAATATGACTTTCACAGTGTCCTTCCCCTCCCCCAAGTACCCTTGGTTGACTACTTCAAGCTCTGGCTTAACCAAAGATTTCAAAAAAAAGCCCTATCATAAGAATTATCCATGTGTCAAGTGTTATGTGATGTCTTATCAATCCTAATTGGCCAGCCAAGATGCCAATCATGCTCTCCAAATTCCCTCCCTATTCCACTCCCTTATGACTTAAATTGAAACACTGTTTGTTTTGCCTGACACAGTTTCACTACAAGAATCCCATTTTTAAAATTATTATTTTTAATTCTGTTTATCTTTTCTGTTTATCTCAAACAGAATTTGTTTGAGTTAAGCAGAAAACATAAACAAAATGCACACCCCTAGTGGGTTCTTCAGTAGGGTGGAGCAGTGATTAGACATGGTAGGGTAGTGAGCGAGGTCCCTCAGCTTTTTAGAGAGGATGGGGTTCACCTATCTGATGTTGGGGCAGATTAATTTTTTTAACAAATATTCAGATTGCAGTTTGTGACATGCTGGGCATCTCCTCAGGTGTGGGGTGGAGGCAACTGAGCTAATAGCCAGTGCCTCTTGTGGTGGTGTCCCAGCAGAGCAACCCAGAATAGTGTGCCCGATGGGCAGTAGGGGGAGACAATGGGCATTTTTAGACACACATTAAAGTTCCGGATTTTTCAATATTCTGGGTTTACAAGTCCACAAGTAACTTCCAGATTCATTTTTCACACACGCACTGCCCTGAGGCAGTTCCTGGATGCATTCTTCACACAAACACTGCCCTGAGGCAGCCTAATGTAGCCGCAACTATAAACGTAACAGACTGTCATGGAAACCAAGTGACCGCAACTGCCTGGAGCAAAGCAGTTTACCAGGATAACCTTTTACACACAAAAGTTCTGGGAGATGTTTCATGCAGAAGTTCAAAGATCCGGATGTTTAAGGTCTGGATGAGTTATGTAGACACACAGAAAGTTCTGGATGTTACAGCAAACATCCAGGAGAAATGTGTGTCTAAAAACACCCAATGACATCCATTAGTGATGGGGGTGCATGAGCTGGTGCCATTCCATGCTTGTCCAACTGGGTGATGGCACAGCTTAATACCTGGGACAGGATGAGGTGAAGCTCATAGGGTTTTCTAGCCAGTGAGTTATGTCTCTCCTATCTGAGCCCCCTTTCATGCCCCCAACAACATGGTTTGGGCTAGAATGCCATAAATGAGGCTGAGTGGCATCCCTACCAACAAGCTGACCTTTTTTGTGTGATGAGGGGTGACTGTCTCAGGCACGCTCAATGGATTGTGCTCTGTACCGGAGGCCAGCCCATAGGGGTGCATATTTGGCCCTTATTAGTAGGACTGAAACAAGGTCTTTCAAAAGCAAGAAATCTCATCAAAATCCTGGTTCTCAGTTTATCTTGGGACAAACAGAACCTCAGGATGCCCAAATGCAGAAAATGGCTGCTGTCCTTAACCAAAATGGCAGCAAGTGTCACCACCATTTTGATTTTGCACATGCACAAAATTGGTGTCACCCATAACCAAAATGGTGGTGTCACTATTGCTGCCATTTTGGTTAAGAGTGATGGCCATTTTTCACATGTGTAAAATGACCATTTTGCACATGGGCAGTTAACTTTTTTTTGTTTTTTTTAATATTCTTGCAGAGAATTTATCATGGGCCTGGGGAATTACTGGGAAATTGATCCCAGTGCCCAAACTCACAAGAATTCTTGTGAGAAAAAATATGGTACTCCTTCCTGCTCGTAACTTGGCCCCGGGACCCAGGCGGGACCCTACTTATCAATGCTGAAACGAGAGAAACTGCTCTCATTCCATCAGGAAATACTAATCGTTCAGGAGGACTTTCAGCCATTCATTGGTATTTACTATTTTCCACTTCTGCAATTGTAGCCCTGTTGGTATCAGTGCCCATAATTTCCCACCATTTCCCAGTAATTTCTGGTAATTTTCAGTAATTTCTGGTATTACTGGAAATTACTGGAAATTATCAGAATTACAAAAGTTTTGGAAAATAGCAGAAAAATATGTATTATTATTATTATTATTATTATTATTATTATTATTATTATTATTATTAGCATTTGTATAGCGCCAGATGTGTACCTGGCTGGTGCTTTACAGAACAATGAGATGGATGCCGTCCCTGCCTATGGCTTACAATCTAAAAGACTCGGAGGGGGGGACAAGGAGAGGGGACATAGGGAGAGACAAGGGATAAAACATTCAAGCGGATGTGAAGTCTAAGGTGAATGTGCTTGGCTTGGTTGCAGTTAGGGAGGAGTCAGGGGGAAGGCAGACAGTAAATGTTGAGAGGAAAGTTCTAGCAAGCATCGGGAAAGGCGGCGAGGAAGAATTGGGTTTTCAGGAGGGATTTGAAGAAGTGGAGGGGGCAAGGTGAATGTGGGCAGGGAGGGAGTTCCAGGCATGTGGGGCTGCGAATAGGGCTGTAGCGGAATATCGCAGCGGTAGCTATTTCCGGCGGAAACAGTGTTTCCGCAATTAGTGGAATGGCATGGCAGAGGCTTTCATTTCGCTACTTAGTGGAATCATGGAAACATGACATTTTTGCTATTTCCGCAATTCCGCCAGCGCCACAAAATAGCGGAATAGCGGTTTTCCACAATTTCCGCTATTTTCTGCAATTTTTCCGCAATTCCGCAATTTGCAGAATTCCAGCGGAATTAGCGGAATATCCACAGAAAAGTCGCGGTGTGGCGCAGGCAATTCCGAAATGGTGGAACAGAATTGCGGCGCGGTAAAAGCTGCTGCCGCATCAGCCCTGACAAAGGCGGTCAGGAGAGCAGGGGAGAAATCACAGAAAATGTTGAAAATGGTGGTAGATTTCCTCCTCATGCGAATGAAGGTGAAAGAGCTGTTTCTGTTGGAAACAGCACTCACAGAGATGTTTTGTTTCAGTTCTACAAGGGTTTGAAGGCTGGGTTTGCTGATGGGACAAGATGGTTGGGTGTGTGTGTCCTGTTCTATATATTTGTTATGTGGCATGTTATAAACTTTCTCTAAAGCATGTTTAAAGCCAAAATAAATGTGTGTGCGAGTCTTCTTCCTATCTTCCATCGGCAAAGCCCAGGATTTTGTTTACCTGAATTCTTCTCTGTCCAGCACTCTTCACTCTTCCTGTCTTATACGGCTTTGTCATGCCTCATGGGGAGTAGATTTTACATGCAGACAGAGAGTGTCTTAGGAAAACTTTCCAGAAATGGTGTGTATATTTTCCCCATGAGCAGATGATTAGCACCAGACAGCTTGTATTCCATACTAGACACCAGTGAACCATGAAAATAAACAGAATTTCATCATTTTAAGGTGTCCACATGGATGGGGTCTCAGTGATATGCTGCAGGCTACTTGGCACATAATCTGAATCAGTGCTGTTTCCTACAGATACTAGTTGAAAGCTTTCACCCAAATACATTAAGCTGGCAAAAGCTTATTTTTAATTTGTCAAACTTTATTTAAGGAGAGTTTAAGAGACACAATGATGTAATGCAATACATTAACCATCAGTAAACAGAGACAGACAAAATGGGTGACATCAGACAAGGGCAGATGAATATACACAGGCATTAACTATCAAGATAGTAAATAGAAATGATTTAAAGTTATTTTGTATACTTGCAACTCACTGTTGAAGGTAGTAGTCTGGGAAAGCAAATATACCATTTACTTACCCACACACCGGCATTTAGAAGGGATATGATTAATATAGCTATCTTAGCAGAGACAGTTATAGCTCTATTGCATTAATATGCCCAGAAAGTCATTTACTAAATGTGGTCGGTATTGCATATATCTTACTGTAGTGATTTCCTCTTTCTCATTTGCACAAAATAAAAGAGAGAGCAAGGGCCAGGAGTAAATAGGCTCTGTGTGATATTGGTAATCTAGTAGGTGGGAGGAAGAAGTAATCTCTTTCTCTTTTCCTCTTAGTGAAATTTATTTTTGTAGCAATACAGCATAGGATGAAACTTCAGGTAAGAAATTAAGACATCTTACTGGAATTGGTTACAGCAGTGTAACATTTCTTTCTGAAACACTGGGGTGAGGAGTAAAGTAATCTCAGGGACAAGAGTAGCTATAGTAGAGCTGAAATTGGTACCCCGTGCTCCAGTATGGGTAGATCTGTTGAATATATGCTACCCAAACTGAAAATGGCAGTTTGGGTAATAACTGATATGCTTCTGCTCCATCTGATATCAAGTCTCATTATTTCAGGTTTTCTATTTCAATGTTGTGGGTGTGGAAGGCTCACGTCCTCACCACATAATTAGGGATGGGCATCACAGCGCAGTGGGGAATTTGCTTGTTCAGAGCTCCCACATAACCTTACAGGCAGCTGATAGTCCTTAGTTCCAGGACTGGACACATTATTAACACTATGGAGCTTATTAAGTCTGGCCTCCTCCAATCCCCTTCAGCCTGCCCAGTCCTCCAAGCGAGGTTTCTCACAATAAACAGTGGGTCCCCCAAATCATATACAACACAATAGTAGTAGACTGTAGGACAAAAAACAAGACTTATCCCACCTTGGAATTCTTCTCAGTCTCTTCAGCTCAGCCCAGGTTGACACGCAAGTCCTTCAGTTGGAAGACTTTTCCAAGCCCTTTCTCCCAGCTCTGCTAGCAGATTTATCTTCCTGGATACCTTTTCCAGTATCCATGTTCTGAGGAGCTTTGACTCCAGGCTGCTTCCAGCTCTGTTCCCAGAGATCTTACACAGTAGCTCTGTGTCAGGGATATGGGGAGGGATTACGGTTAGTCCTGGCCCCCTAGGTCTCCACAACTGGAAAAAACAGTCCTCCAGCATGGTGTTTGGCCCATGTGCTCACGAGAGTGAGGGAACCCGTCTTCTCATTAGGACCTATGGATGAGAGCTGGAGGCCCAGAGGTTCAGGCCCTATGACTGGTCTCTCAAGAATCTATGTGGAGTTGACTTAAGCTTAAATGAGTTATAAGGGACAAAGCCCCATCAAGGGTAGGGGAATGAGGATGAGAGGGGGGGGGAGGACACAAGGGGAAAGGGTAAACAGGATCCCTGACTCTACCCCCTATAATACTATCCCCTAATGGGGAAACATCTACCTCAACATCCACACTGTCATCCACACCAGGGGAAGGGAGCAATAAAACCACTCTCACACTCTGTATTTAGCTTTCCTCAAGACACTACAACTCTCCACTCTCCTCTGGGGCCGGTCCAAGGTCCAGATCACCGGCGGCTTCCATGTTCACCGCCTGTGCTTTTATACTCTCCCCCTGCCCTCAGCTGTGTGTTAGGGCTATTCCTGGGTGTGCTGGGTGGGGCTGCTGCCCCCCACGTGGTGTGCGTACATACACTGCCTGTGGTGCAGAGAGGCACCTGAGCTTCCCGGTAGGGATGGGCAAACGCGGTTCGGAAGTTCGGTGTTCAGCCCGAACTCGGCCTTTTCGGATGACCGAACTCGAACTTGAATCCAAACATGAACATACCGAACAGAACAGAACACCGAATGTAGAAATGGCCGAACAGTTCAGTCAGTTCGGATCGTGTTCGGTTGGCTAAAACGTGGTCTTGGTCTACTCTACTGTCACTCTGTCACTGTCAGGTCACTGGAAGGCCAAATGTAGCAGGGAGGAGGAAGTCATCTGACTCAGCTAGGAGCAGACTTCCAGTCACCAGGGGTGGAGGGTGGAGAGTGGCTTGGAATAGCAGCCAGCCTGCCAAATCACCATCTCTTTTCGCCTCAGACCACTGACTTGGCAGTCTGCGATTGGCCACGGTCTAGGCTGCACGGAACCAATGGGGCTTGCGGTGAGGCGGGTGCAGCAAAAAACAAAACTGTCTGCCTCCCCACTTCCCAATACCTTCTGAGCTAGTCACTGTTCCTGAAGAGCAGGCATTTCAGAAGGCTCCTTCACCCAGCATTTTCCAGCTCCCCAATCCATTGCCATCCTCCTCCTATTTCACCCATCCAACCCATCTACCTCCATATTCTCATTTATTTATCTTAGCTTAGATAGATTTAGTTGTTATTTTTTGTTTTTATCCCTCCCTGTGTTCAATCTTC
>QEPC01008749.1:316948-353948 GCA_003113815.1 Sphenodon punctatus
TGGCCAAGATGTACAAGCTGCCACCCTAGCCCCAGGACCCACTGTGATGGCTCTGGGGCCGTCATTCATCTCACCCTGCGCTGTCATTCCACCTCAATCAGAAGCAGCCACTCCAGCCCCAGCACCCGCCGCCTGGGTGCTGGGGCCAAGTTACTGGCAGGGAGGGCTGTGGCCAATACCTGAAAGCCGCCACCCTAGCCCCGGGACCCACCGTAATGGGTCTGGGGCCATCATTCATCTCACACTGCGATGTCATTCCACCGCTCTGAGAAGCAGTCACTCCAGCCCTGGCACCCGCCGCCTGGGTTCTGGGGCCAAGTTACTGGCAGGAAGGGCTGTGGCCAATATCTGGAAGTTGCCACCCTATCCCCAGGACCCACCGTGATGGGTTTGAGGCCATCATCCATCTCACAATACAATGTCTTTTCACCTCAATCAGAAGCAGCCACTCCAGCCCCGGCACTCGCCGCCTGGGTCCCAGGGCCAAGTTACTGGCAGGGAGGGCTGTGGCCAATACCTGGAAGCTGCCACCCTAGCCCCGGGACCCACTGTGATGGGTCTGGGGCTGTCATCCATCTCACAATCCAATGTCTTTCCACCTCAATCAGAAGCAGTCGCTCCATCCCCAACACCCACTGCCTGGGTTCCGGGGCCTAGTTACTGGTAGGGAGGGCTCTGGCCAAGATGTACAAGCTGCCACCCTAGCCCCAGGACCCACTGTGATGGCTCTGGGGCCATCATTCATCTCACCCTGCGCTGTCATTCCACCTCAATCAGAAGCAGCCACTCCAGCCCCAGCACCCGCCGCCTGGGTGCTGGGGCCAAGTTACTGGCAGGGAGGGCTGTGGCCAATACCTGAAAGCCGCCACCCTAGCCCCGGGACCCACCGTAATGGGTCTGGGGCCATCATTCATCTCACACTGCGATGTCATTCCACCGCTCTGAGAAGCAGTCACTCCAGCCCTGGCACCCGCCGCCTGGGTTCTGGGGCCAAGTTACTGGCAGGAAGGGCTGTGGTCAATATCTGGAAGTTGCCACCCTATCCCCAGGACCCACCGTGATGGGTTTGAGGCCATCATCCATCTCACAATACAATGTCTTTTCACCTCAATCAGAAGCAGCCACTCCAGCCCCGGCACTCGCCGCCTGGGTCCCAGGGCCAAGTTACTGGCAGGGAGGGCTGTGGCCAATACCTGGAAGCTGCCACCCTAGCCCCGGGACCCACTGTGATGGGTCTGGGGCTGTCATCCATCTCACAATCCAATGTCTTTCCACCTCAATCAGAAGCAGTCGCTCCATCCCCAACACCCACTGCCTGGGTTCCGGGGCCTAGTTACTGGTAGGGAGGGCTCTGGCCAAGATGTACAAGCTGCCACCCTAGCCCCAGGACCCACTGTGATGGCTCTGGGGCCATCATTCATCTCACCCTGCGCTGTCATTCCACCTCAATCAGAAGCAGCCACTCCAGCCCCAGCACCCGCCGCCTGGGTGCTGGGGCCAAGTTACTGGCAGGGAGGGCTGTGGCCAATACCTGAAAGCCGCCACCCTAGCCCCGGGACCCACCGTAATGGGTCTGGGGCCATCATTCATCTCACACTGCGATGTCATTCCACCGCTCTGAGAAGCAGTCACTCCAGCCCTGGCACCCGCCGCCTGGGTTCTGGGGCCAAGTTACTGGCAGGAAGGGCTGTGGTCAATATCTGGAAGTTGCCACCCTATCCCCAGGACCCACCGTGATGGGTCTGAGGCCATCATCCATCTCACAATACAATGTCTTTTCACCTCAATCAGAAGCAGCCACTCCAGCCCCGGCACTCGCCGCCTGGGTCCCAGGGCCAAGTTACTGGCAGGGAGGGCTGTGGCCAATACCTGGAAGCTGCCACCCTAGCCCCGGGACCCACTGTGATGGGTCTGGGGCTGTCATCCATCTCACAATCCAATGTCTTTCCACCTCAATCAGAAGCAGTCGCTCCAGCCCCAACACCCACTGCCTGGGTTACGGGGCCTAGTTACTGGTAGGGAGGGCTCTGGCCAAGATGTACAAGCTACCACCATAGCCCCGGGACCCACTGTGATGGATCTGGTGCCGTCATTCATCTCACACTGCGCTGTCATTCCACCTCAATCAGAAGCAGCCACTCCAGCCCTGGCACCAGCCGCCTGGGTACCAGGGCCAAGTTACTGGCAGGGAGGGTTGTGTCCAATGCCTACAAGCTGCCACCCTAGCCCCAGGACCCACCGTGATGGGTCTGGGGCTGTCATTCATCTCACACTGCAATGTCATTCCACCACTCGGAAAAGCAGCGCCATCTGCCCTAGGACTAGCCCCAGGGGCTCTGTCTGCTCCTCCCCCTCCAAAGCACTAGCCACCAGCCGGTCCCTTCACAATCACAACTACACCTGCCTAGCTCTGAGAGAGAGAGCGACAGAGAGATTCCCATTCCCAGCTAGAACTAGGGAGATGGGAGTTAGAGGGGGAGAGCTCAGCTATGTATATCCTAGCTGCCACCAGCCGGAACCAGGAAGGACTCCCATCTGTGCTGCGCCCATTAACAGCCAGCGCCCAGCGCCCACATCCAGCACGCAGCAAACCTACCATAATGAGATGGAATAAACCCACAACATATTGTATGTACCTGCCTGCCTGTCAGTGCCTGCCTGCGTGCGTCCCTGTACCACTACATACCTGCTGTCCTACTACCACCTAGCGTGGTGCGCCTGATCAAATGAAGTGTGTCCCATAGACTTTAGACTGTCATTCCCCTATCCCCGATGCCAGCCTGTTCCAGGGACCATCAACAATATTTTGGGACCATCATTTCAGTCACTGGGGGCTGCATTCCATTGCATCCAGAAGCCCGGCACCCGCATGTCGGCCTGCCCCCCTCCCCAAAAGCCTACTCCTCTGAACCCACCCGCGGATGCCCACTGAAGCTGACAGCTGAAACTAAAAGCCCCTCCGACCCCCAGCTCCTTCCGCCTCCTGCCTGGCTGCCTGCTGCCGAGGATCTTGTCTCTCTTACTATCTGTCACACCCACCCACACAAACACCAGCCCTGCACCTCCTGGGGGCTTTCTGCTAGTTGAGACCCTGCTCCTGGCACTGCACATCTTTGGGTTACTACGCTACTTGAGGTGGCATGTGCTGCTGGAAGGGATCTAGTAGCTGTATGAGATTCTGCCACCTGCCAGCCAGTACTTCAGCACACAGGCATAAAAGTGAGGACATGTAAAACGAAGCTCACAACAATAAATTTGAAAACTTTACTTAGAACTATTTACAAAACAAGAAAAACAAAACAACAACAACAACAGCAACAACATTTAATAAAACAAAAGCAAACATGAAAAGGAAACTTATAAACAAGCTAAGAGTGGCCCAGTCTCTGCCACTGGGCCTGTCCCCCGGTATTTGGGGGAAAGGCAACAGGACTTGGGGCGACTCGCAGTCCAGAGGGCCGGCAGCCACCATGGAGGGATCCACCACGCCGTTGTCCATGGCATACTCCAAAACCTCTGCCACCTCGTTATGCCACTTGGAGACTGCCTGGTGGTAGACCTGCTCACGGTGCAGCTCGGTGGTGACATAATGTCCATATGCCTCCACCCTCTACCGCGCTGCCTTCACTGCCTGCATCTCTGCCACCAGGCACTTCTCCAGGTCAGCAGAGGAGCAGTGGACCTCCTTCATGTGGCCCTGGGTGCAGCGATGCAACCTGTCCCAAAGGGCCTTGATCGCGGCGTCCTCCAGGATCCCGGGGGTCTCCATGGTGAGGCTTGAGGCAGGGGGAGGGGAAGGGCTTATATGCCTCCTTTTCCTCATTGCCTTCCCCCCCTTTTGCATGCGCTGCGGCTTCACAGGCGCGGTTGCAGAGGAGTCCTCCTCACCTGCCTGCCTTACCCGCATTTCGTGGGTCCGCTCTATGTGGGTGAGAAGCCCCGATGTTGTCCCCTCCCTCTGTCAGCGGAAAACTTTATTGCAGATCTAGAAAGACAAGAAAAAGAAAGGAACATTAGAAGTGCCATACTGTGTCAGACCAATGGTCTGTCAAGCCCTGCCTGCATTCTGTCTCCATGAGTGGGTGGGCTGAGTGGCCAGCCATCCAATCTCTCTCTGCAGGGGACTTCCGTTCCTGACAGGTCAGAGGGCAATTCATTCCCTGTTGTTCCAGTCCCCATGATATACCTTGCATGTGGCGCTTCTGTTGCACTGGATGTAAAACCGCCAGACATCCGATGACTGGCGCCGAATGTCTGGGGGTAAGGTTGGCGAGCTCCGCCTAGGGGTCCAGCGACGAGTCGTCTTCCCAGGCCTGGTCCTGGAAGCTGGACTGGGCCTGGGGCCAGAATCCGATTCCTCTCTGAAATGGGAATACATAGTAACACCAAGTAAATATCATGCATTTATGATGATGCCTCTAATCCTCCCTCCTTGGGGTTCTAGTAGGGATGGCAACTAAAAAAAAAACATAAAGAAAAGCACGTGTAAATCCTGCCCTCCCAGGGGTGCTAGGGGATGCTATATATTGCAACTAGAAAGCCCCTGGCTGGCATGTGCAAATCCTGCTGCCCTCCTTGGGGTGCTAGGGATGGCGACGCGAGATTGTGACCCTGGCTGGAGGAATGAGACTCCCCTTATTTGGGGGTGCATAGGGAATGGGATGGCAACTGGAGAGTGGAGACCCTTGATAGTCTGGCACATATTTGGGTGGGGGATTGCTCATGCCTGACTGCTGGAAGTGTCCCCCACACTACAGTACTCTCTCTCTCTGTGGCAGAAATCCGCTGCCATCTGCTGTTGGCCACTGTTTGTGCCTGACTGATGCCCACCACCCACGCACCCACCCACACGCCAGTGAGCTGAGCTCGCTATAACTGATACAGCCTTTATTGTCTTAAAAGTAAAAAAAGGTTTATAAACCAGGCACGAATGGCAGTAGAGCCCACTGCTTCCTCCTCGTCCCAAGGGGAAGCCAGTGCCACCAGTGCCACGGGAGGTGTAGCAGGGGCAGCTGCCTCCACCTGTTCCTCCTCCTCCTCCTCCTTCTCCTCCACCAGCAAATGTGCCCCCAGCCGAAGGATGCGAGCAGCCTTCTTCATTTTTTTTTTCAAAAAACCCACACAGCACACACCAACAGTCACCCACAACACACACCAACCACCCAAACACACAGCACAGCCATACCCAACACAATCACAGCCAAAACACACAAACCAAGCAGCCAACGACTCAAACACACCCACTCACCTCACAGCTCCACACGCACACGAATTTCCGGTTTCCGGCACGATTTCTGGCTTCCCGCGCGCTTGTGATATTTTTAGGTCGAACGCCGAATGCCGAACGCGATCTCAGTGATCCACCCGAACGGCTGACACCCGAATGGTCGAACCCGAACACACAAACCGAACGTGGCCAAACCGAACGGCCGAACGCGAACTCGGTGATCCATCCGAACGGCCGAACCCGAACACATGAACTGAAGGTGGCCAAACCGAACAGCCGAACACAAAGCGTGAGCTGTTCACCCATCCCTACTTCCCAGCCCCTCCCTCCATTCTCTGCATGGCAGCCACGCTGTCAGGCAGAGATGCTGCTCCCTGCCTGAGTCAGAGTCCCAGTTGCCTGGCAACCTGAAAAGACCGTATCTGGCGGAGCGGGCATCCACACCTCTCCAGTCCCTGCTGCGGCCCCCCTGCCCTTCTACCTCCATGGGCTCTGACACTCTCTCTGCTTTCCTTTCCTTCTATCTCTGTCTTTCTCCAGTCCATATCAGCTCTCTTCTCTGGCTTTCTGCTTCCTTTTTATCCAGATACTACACTGTGATTGAGCCCAGTTGCTTGGCTCTTAAAGGGGCCACAGCCCTTAGTGGCTTAACTATTTCTATACTGCCTTTCTCCAGGGTCATGGGGAGGGGGGACTTTATTTATTTATTTAATTGATTAATTGATTAATAACTTATATCATGCTCTCTACAGCTGAATGGCAGTTCGGGGCGGCTCACAAAACTTAGAGTGTCCCTGTGACTTTGTCACAGTGAGAGTTTGCTTTGGTTATTTCAGTATTTTGGTTATGTCATTTCATAAATATTAGCACTATTGTATAGGCCTGGAGCAACATGTTTTATTTATTTATTTATTTTCCAATTTAATACCCCACCCCTCCTGCCATCAGGCAGCCCGGTGCTGCTTACAATATAAAAACACAAATAAAATTCAATATAAATCATTTTATAAAACTGCAAAAAGGAGGGTGACATTTAGTAGGGATGTGCGAACAGAACTGGGTTTGGAAATTCGGTTCAGTTAGGTTCGAAAATTGAGTTCGGTTCAAAAGTTCTGTTCGGTCGACCGAACTATTTGAGTTTGGTCGAATTCCGAACTTCCAAATTGAGTTCGTACATTCAAAACTGCGGTTTTTGTCCTTCAGAACTTGTTCGGATTCGACTGAACAGTTCAGTCAATTTTGAGTTCAGTTCGAAAGTTCAGTTTGATCAATCGAACTATTCGAGTTCGGTCCAAACTCTGAACTTCCGAACCGCATTCTCACATCCACCACCACAACATGTAGCACTACCACCACCACCGCCACCCCATCCTAATCTCCCCTCCACCCTTTCACCCCTGTCCCCCAACAAACGCCTGGTGGAACATCCAGGTCTTACAACTTTTCCAAAAAGAAGGGAGGTCAGGAGCCAGCCGCACCCACACCGGAAGGGAGTTCCATAGTCATGGCACGGTCACCAAGAATGCCCTCTCCTGCGTAGAACCCCAGAAAACTTGGGGGACCTCAAGCAGGGCAGCCCCAGATGACCACAGGGGTCAATCCAGCACCTGGATGGTGAGGCGGTCCTGCAGTTAGGCAGGGCCTAGACCATTTTAGGGTGCCTTCATCACCTCGAGGCTGGACTACTGTAACGCGCTCTACATGGGGCTTCCCTTGATGCTGACCCGGAGGCTGGAGCTAGTGAAGAATGTGGTGGCCTGTCTCTTAACAGGGACAGGCCGACGAGAGCACATAACACTGGTGCTCACACTGCTCAGTGCACTGCACTGGCTGCCTTTACCATGCCGAACCAGATTCAAGGTGCTGACTTTGATCTATAAGGCCCTATATGGTCTTGGACCTGGATATCTCAGGGACCGCCTTGCCCTCCGTGATTCATGATGGCCCCTTCAGTCCACCAGAGGCGCCTTCCTGGAGGTCCCCCGCATAAATCAGGGGACTACAATGGAGAGGGCATTCTTGGTGGCTGGGCCACGTTTATGGAACTCCCTCCCAGAGGAAGCATGGATGGCCCCAAGTCTGTTGGCCTTCCATCAGGCCTGCAAGACATGGCTGTTCTCCCAGGCCTTCGGAGACAGGGAGGGGAGGGTGGGTTAAATTTTATGGGGAGAGATTTAAAATTGTTCAAGAATGTTGGAATTTTAGATTTTATTGTAGTTATATATTGGTTAAGATTGTTTTTATTTTTGTTGGAAGCCGCCCTGAGATGCCATTGGCATGAGGGGGTGGCATATAAATGCAATAAACTAAATAAATAAATAAATAAAAATAAATAGGTCAAAACCAACACCTTGAAGTGGGCCCGGAACGCTATCGGCAGCCAGTGCAGAGTACGGAGCCCCGGTGTTATGTGCTCCCAGCGGTCCAATCCCACCAAGAGATGAGCCACTTGAATCTGCACTAGCTGCAGCCTCCGAGGTGTTGTCATAGGTAGCCCCATGCAGAGCGAGTTACCATAGTCTAGTCTAGAGGTGATGAAAGCATGGATGAGGGTGGCAAGGTCAGAGTCTGAAAGATACGGCCAAAGCACCAGATGTAATTGGTGAAAGGCACTCCTCAGCACAGCCTCCACCTCGGCATCCAGGCAGAGCTGCATGTCGAGGAGCACCCCCAGACTCCGCACCTGGGGAACCAATGCAGGACAGACCCCATCTACAATAAGGGACGTTACCCCTGTTGACTTACCCACCAGCATCACTTCCATCTTGTCAGGTTTCAATCTCAGTTGGTTGGCCCTCATCCAGTCCCCCACAGCTGTCAAACACTGGCTAAGCACCGAGACTGCAGAGCCTAGGTCTGTTGTAAAAGAGAGGTACAGCTGGGTGTCATCCGCATATTGATGACACCACATGCCGAACCTCCTAATCACTTCACCAAGTGGCTGCATATACATGTTGACCAGGAGAGGGGACAAGGCAGAACCCTGTGGGACACCACATGAGAGGTCTCGGTACAATGAAAAACATTGTCCGGGTGCCACTCGCTGAGTTCTTCCTGCTAACAATGAGCGGAACCATTCAAGAACAGTCCCATCCACTCCTGCACAGTCCCCCAAGCATGTCACCAACATCTCATGATCAATGGTATCAAATGCAGCCGAAAGATCTAACAACACCAAAAGGGTCGATGGACCCTGGTCTAACTCTTGGTGCAGATCATCCACCAAGGTGATAATTGCACTCTAAGTGCCATATTCCAGATGAAATCAAGACTGGGAGGTCCTCCGAATACTAAGGAGGCCTGCAGTACTGTCGCCTGGGAAGTGGACGTCTAGGAGCCATCCAATCAATGGCCTCAGTTAGCAAGGTGTTCCAGAAAGCCACAAGGTCATCAATTATATGGCCATCAAAATCAGAGGGTACCTCCCCCAGAGCCCTCCGGAACCAGTCTGGTTCCATCAATCTCCAGGGGCAGACATGCGCCAGAAGAGAGGTCTACAGGACAGTGCTGATATCTCCCCCAATAACGGAACACCTACCTCAAGGTTGGTGCAAAACATGAGATTCAGAGTATGCCCCTCCCCCCTGATGTGTTGGGCCACTAACCACCTGGAACAGGCCCATGGTTGCCATGGCAGCCATGAACCCATGCTTCATGCCCCCAAGGGTGGCATCAGCCTGAATGTTGAAGTCCCCCAAGACTAATGTCTTCGGGGACCGCAACACCACCCCCAATACCACCTCCATAAGAGCATGCAGAGAGGCTGTTGTACAGGTAGGTGCACAGTATACAAGCAGCACCACTAAACTGTTGCAGTTTCCAACAATTTTGTCAGAAACTGCCCTTCCAAAGTTGTTTTCCTGGCACTGGATCCCCAGGGTAATTTCAGACATTATGAGATCACAGTCAACCACACAAAAACTCCCAGCATGAACAATGAGCTCTGAACGTCTGTTCAGTGGCATCAAGATATTCAACCCAGTCAATCACTGGTAGGGTCCAAAGTCAACCACATTTGTGGAGCTCGGGACAGGACCACCTCCAGCACTGTAGTCAATGCAATTCCCACCGGGAATCAGCCAAAAGTAATGTCAGAATGGCAACCGCCAGGCGTGGTCACATACAACGATCCCCAGCTGTGGAAAGTGCACGCAGTGTCGCTGCCAGGCAATGACCAAAAAATGGAACAAGGGGGAATATTTAAAGGGCACATAGCACCAGGAGAATGTGGACACCAAACAACAAACAGGAAGGGAGAGGAAAGGAAACACCACAATGGAGCAACAGCAGCAGCACCTGCAGGATTCACAGAAAGCCGCCCCACAGGGGAACACCGAACAGGGGACAGAGGCCCCCACAAATAGGTAAGGAGACCACAACGGGTGGGGGGACAGATGGGGGTTGGAAGGGACGCAGACAGGCATGGAGGGAGGGTGGGAGGGTGGGAAGTGGGGGCCGGAATAGAATGAGCACAGTATTTAACCCCCCATGTCCAACCAACAGACCAGGAAAAGAGATCATGCCCCAAAACCCCCACAGGACACCAGCAGGGAGGAGGCAGAGGAGGTGAAGGAGGAGGAGGCAGCACCAGAGATGGAGGGGGCACCAGGGAAACAGAGGTACAAGAGAGGGGGACAGTGAGGATACAAGGAGACACAGATCATAAAGATCTGGGGGTCCCTAGAAAACCAGATAGAGCTGGCAGTCAACAAAAGGAACAAGGACATCTTCAATGAGATTGTCAGGGAAATGGAACAGGCAGGATACCAAAGATTCACAATACAATGTAGGTTCAAGGCAAAGGAATTAAGAGGGGGTACAAGAACTTAAAGGACAATAACCGGAAGTCCGGTCATGCAGCAAGGACAGAACCCTATTATGATGCCTTGGACCGCATCCTGCAAATGAATTTATTTATTTTTATTTTATTTTATGGATTTTTATCCCGCCCCATCCTGCAATGCAGCTCCATCATGGCTTCCAGGCTGGTAGGGCGTGCCGTGGCACAGGGCCGGACAAGCGAGGATGTACCACCATCGATGGCAGCACCATCGATGGCAGCACCAGTGACTCCTGACCCCAAGAAGAACAGCCCGGAACCTCGGAGAGCAGCAGGCCTCCGTCATGGACAGGCACGGGGAGCCTAAGACCGATTTCAGATTCAGAGGCATCCGATGATGACACCTTGGTCACCCTAAGCCAATGGACACGAGGGGAGCACTCTTATCAGAGCACCATGGAGCAGCTGGGCACGGAGGACTCTGAGACAGACATAGAAAGTAGTAGGGATGTGTGAACAGAATGTGGTTTGGATGTTCAGCCGTTTGGTTTGAAAGGTGAGTTTGGGTTTGGGTGTTCAGTTTGGTGGAGTTAGGTTTGGCCGAACTTTCACAAAATCGGTACCGATATCGATTTTGAAGATTTTATTTTTGTTATCGGTATCGTTTGGCCCTGAGACACTTAAGTTTGTTATTGTTATGCCTTGTTATATTGTTAATGTTTGTTTTTTAAAAAGATATTATAAAAGTTATATCTGTTACCAGCTGAGTTTGACCTGCCCAATATTTTACCCCTCAGTGCTGATTCTCATTGTATGTTTGTATATACAGCTTGTCAGATTCCTACCTGACAGCAGCATCACAAGTAGCATATTAGCCCCCCAAGATGTGCCAGCAGGGTCTCAACTTGCAGACAGCCCCCCAGGAGGACTTCTGGGGATCACATCAATAATGGGGAACATTGGTGGCCCTGGAGGAACATCATGTCTCCAAAAATCAGGCCAGTGGAGTTTGGGGCATGGTGATGGGCTCTGGCTGCTGCTGCATTCTGCCACTCAACTGGTACGGCCCCTACCACCTCTGCCACGTGCCCCATTGCCCTCCTTAGGTCAGCGGGCCGGCCTCTTCTACTTCCCATCTCCGTGTCTTCCAACCCAAAGAATGCACACAAAGATATATAAAACCTATGGAACTAAATGGAATATCTAATAACTACAAAGGCCTAGTCCTACAAACACTATAAAATTGAATCATTATACACCATCTCTATCTATCTCTATAACTAAGCTAACTCCTATATCTATCTATCTATCTATCTATCTATCTATCTATCTATCGGGATGGGGGGGATACAGACAGCTCACCTAAATCAATCTAATGCTACTCTAAACAAATCCAGGGGAAGGGAATCAGGGATGGAATATATAGTGGGAGGAGGGGGAGGATTCAGTGGAGGGTAGGGAGAAAGAACACAGGGATGGGTAAAAAATAAAAATAACACCTAAATCTATCTAATCTAATCTAAATAAATAATACTAGGGAGGTAAATGTGTGGGATGGGTGAAATAGGAGTTGGATGGCAATGGATTGGGAGGTACAAAAACTGCTATGAGAGGGAGACCTCTGAAAATGCCTGCTGACAGGATCAGTGACTATCTCAGAAGGTGTTGGAAGGGGGGAGGGTAATGACTTTTGTTACTTGCTGTGCCCGCCTTAGCACAAGCCCCATTGGCTCTGTGCAGCCTAGCCCCTCCTTTCCCCATGTCCAATCGCAGATTGCCAAGCCAGTGGTCTGAGGAGAAAAGGGATGGTGATTGGGCAGGCTGGCTGCTACTCCAAGCCTCTCCACCCCTGGTGCCAGGAAGTCTGCTCCTCAGCTGCCTCCCCCTCCCTGGGTAATCCAGTCACGTTATTCCCACCTGAATGGGACTTCCATTCACGCTTTTCCTGCCCGAAATCATCCGAACTCACCCGAATGCAAGTGAACTGTTCTGTCATTTTCAAGTTCTGTTCGAATGTTCTGTTCGAACGTTCGGTTCAAACATTCGGTTCAAACATTCGGTTCGGTCGCCCAAACGGACCGAGTTCAGTCCAAACTCTGACCATCCAAATGGCATTTGCACATCTCTAGAAGGTAGGCACAGGGAGTGGGAAACACACTGGCAAGCATGGACACAGCAATGGGAGAAGGGGGGAACAAACAGGCAGGAAACAGAACTAACCAAGCCCCCCCTCTACCACAGATGAAATGGAGGTTAAAGAGGTGGTAACAGAGGGTGAACGTGTGCTGGGAGCGGTGGAACACATGCAAGAAGGTAAGCTGAAGGGACAGGGCCCACAGGAGGCTGGAAGAGGGAGGGTGGGTGGGAGGGATAAGGGACACAATCACCCCAAAGACACACCAGCATGTTCATTTCCACACAGGTCCACAACCACACCAGCAGGATGAACAGGCAGACAAGGAGGCAGAGGCAGAGGCAGAGGCAGAGGGGGAGCAGCAGCAGCAGTATCAGAGGTAGCAGGAACGTTAGCAGACAGGTGGGAGGCCAGTACTAAAGGGGTCCAGCCCAAGAGGGAGTGAATGGGAATGCACACATGGATCCCAGAGCCCGCAGGGGACTGGGAAGCACAGCTGCAGAAAGGGAAGTTGAGGTTAAACACAGGAAACAAGGGAGGGGTCGCGGGACAAAGCTACATGTAGGGAGGGAACTGGACCGCCCAAGGGAACGGGGGACAGTAGGGATGGAATCCCAACCTGTTTAATGTTGTTGTGCCATGTTTTTTTATACTTGTTAAGTTTGTTATGTCATGTAAAGTCTTGATATCTTTGTTGTTTGTTATTGTCTGGTATTGAAAACCAGTGTCAAAATAAAAGTATCTATCTGTTATCAATCCCAGGCCCCCCCTCCAGGAGGTACAGGTGCAGCTAACAGTAGTGCCACCTGACATATCCAACCTATATCCCACAGAGTAATAGCCCGTGCAGGCAAGCCCAGCCACGACCGGAACCCGTTCCACCAGCTCAGAGGATGCGCAAGCACAGGTTATGTGTACGCCACCGCCGGGAGAACCTTGCTGAGGAGATCCTGCAAATCAGCACACATCAGGGGGAGGCCAGGATAGCATCCATTGACAGAATAGAGGCTGCCACCAACAGAGCCATACAGCAGGTGGATAGAAAGGACAGGCACCTGTTAGTAGAGATGCAGAAGGAGAGGAAACAGGAGCGAAAGGACTACACCAGGCAAATGGAGGCATTCAAGAGAACGACCCAAACAATAGACCTCCTTGGAGCAGACCACTCCAGAAAGTTGGTCAGGTCTCTTGAAATTGGCACCTCGTTGCTGTTATATGCAGGCACCATGAACACATACATCATGGCAGCTGCACCACCAGGCAGCATACCGGCTACAGCCCCACACCCACCACCCATACCACCTCCATTGCCCATCCTACAGCATCTGAAGCAACCAAGACTGCAGGGGCTGCACATTTGCTTACCCATCCCACAGGGGCTGAGAAGGCAGCTGCTGGCCAGGCAGGTGCAGCAGCACTAGCCAGCTCTGGGCTCGGTCCAGCCCCCAACCCCTGCCACACAGGACATCCAGGAGCTGTGCCAGAGCCAAGAAATGCTGGAGGAGGATGACAGCGCAGCCGAGGGCAGCTCACAAACCACTGAGCAACCTGTCAGGTGAGGGAGAGGTCAGCCCAGAAAGCAATATGGGTCAGGGGAAAGGGGTAAGGGGAGGGGGAAGTAGGGCACTGAGAGCACTGTAAATAAAATAATAGCACTATTAGACACTGTAACCATCATGTCTGTAATTCTTAGTTATTCAAGTCGGGGACCATGCTTGAACCGGGTCAGGATATGGCCCTGTTGGTCACGGCTATGCCACAGGTTCACACTTCGGCCTCAGGGGTCACAGGGCACATGTCTAGTGGGACCTGGAGGGGAGGGAGCACCCACGGGCAATGGAATGGGGATCCAGCTTACAGCCACTGGGGAATACTGGCGATCCACAGCCTACTATCCCTGGCGGCATCCCAGCAGACTCAGGGCAGGGGCACCCTGGATATGAGGAAAGAGAGGGACTGTATCCTAACCCCCAAGGGAAACAGGTCCCCACAAGCATGCATTAAATGGGGGAGGAGCTGTATTGAACTTTGATGCTAGATTAGGGGCAGTAGGTAGAGAGCACGAGGTGATGGAGGCCCCATCTGGTCCATCTTTGTGGGGGGAGTTTCAGGAAGTGATGCCCGCCGATGCGGTGGATGTCTTGGGGTCTGTGAGGGCCACCTGTTGTGAACTTGATCCATGCCCGTCCTGGCTAATGAAAGCCTTCAGGGAGTAATTGGGGACAGTGCTGGTAGAGGTAGTGAACGAGTCCTTGCAGCATGGGAGGTTGTCTCCCAGCCTCAAGGAGGCTGTGGTGTGTCCCCTGCTGATAAAAACATTGTTGGACGTGGATGCTCTCACCAGTTACTGACCTTTCTCTAACCTTCCCTTTTTATGGAAGGTTATTCTGCGGGCAGTGGTAATCCAGCTCCAGGCGCATCTAGATGGCATCAGTTTCCTGGACCCGTTTCAAACTGGGTTCCACCCCGGCTATGGCATCGAGACGGCATTGGTGGCCTTGGTCGACGATCTCCGCCAGGAGATGGATGCAGGATATTCAACATTTCTCATCCTGCTAGATCTCTCGGCCGCTTTTGATACCGTGGACCATGGGCTGCTTTGGAGGCGGCTGCGTGACCTGGGAGGTCTGGATGGGACCGTTCTTGAATGGTTCCGTTCATTCCTCTTGGGGAGAAGCCAGCGGGTGGTGCTGGGGGATGAGACATCTTGCCCCCGCGCTTTACGATGCGGCGTTCCGCAAGGTTCTAGTCTGTCTCCGTTATTTTTTAATGTATATATGCAGCCCTTGGGGGAGGTCGTGAGAGGGTTCAGGGTGCGCTGTCACCAATACGTTGACGATACTCAGCTGTACCTCTCCTTTTCAACGGACCCAGACCCTGCTGTCTCGGTGCTATCCCAGTGTTTGGAGGCCATGGTTGAATGGATGTGGCAGAGCAGACTGAGGCTAAACCCTGATAAGACGGAGGTGGTGTTGGTGGGGAGAGAGAGGGAGGTAGTGGCCCCCCTGATTGGGGGGGTTCACCCTCCTATAGCTCAGCAGGTCCGGAGTCTGGGGGTGATATTTGACATGGATCTCCGTCTGGAGCGGCAGGTGGAGGCAGTCACAAAGGCTGCTTTTCACCAGGTGCATCTGGTACGGAGGCTGTGTCCGTTCGTCTCTGGCCCGGACCTGGCCTCCCTCATCCATACCTTCGTCACCTTGAGGCTGGACTACTGCAACACACTCTACGTGGGGCTTCCCTTGTGCCTGGTTGGGAGGCTTCAGCTAGTGCAGAATGCGGCGGCCTGCCTCCTTTCGGGGAAGGATCGTCGGGAGTACATAATACCTGTGCTCCGGATTCTGCACTTGTAGCCGATAGCGTGCCGAGCCAGGTTCAAGGTTTTGACTTTGATCTACAAGGCCCTTCACGGTCTGGGCCCCCCATACCTCAGGGACCGCCTTGCCCTCCGCGCCCCAGAGTGGCTCCTTCGGTTGGCCGGGGGTGCCTTCTTGGAGGTCCTCTGTGTTAAGTGGGGGGGCCACAATGGAGACGGCATTCTCGGTCACCGTGCCGTGCCTTTGGAACTCCCTTCCGGAGGAAGCTCGCCTGACCCCAAGCCTTTTGATATTCTGGTGAAGATGTAAAACCTGGCTGTTCGCCCAGGCCTTTGGGGAGGGTGGGTTAATGGGGTTTTATCTCCCCTAGCCTATTTTATTGTTTTTAATGTTTCCCGGGCCCTTTTTTAATATTTTATGTATTTTTGATGTGTTTTAAATGGTTTTATATGTATTTTATATTTTTTTGTTCAAAGCCTCCCCGAGCTGTTCTCAGGAGGGACGGGGTATAAATCTAGCAATAAATAAATAAATAAATTATACATACAAAATGTGGAACTGTACAAATATTACATTACAAGTGTGTACAAAAAGAACTGTTTATTCTCAATGAATGGGTAAAATTGCAAAGCATGAACAACAAAATGTATGTTACAATATCTTCATGCAGATGTGTACAACAAAAGAGGCCCCCCCGGGGCTCTAAATGGAATTTGGAAACATCAAAAGTTCAAATCTAAATTTCTGAGGAGTGTAGTTGATGTGACCATGATCTTTTCTTTTCCAATTTGGGCTTGTGTAGCATGGGCCTTCAGCTACCTGCCGACCAGCCAAACGCATTTCGGGGAATGTCCCCTTCTTCAGTGGCTTCTGGATGTTAGAAAACATTTTCTACATTTCCATAAATCAAACAAGCATGATATCACAAAAATTGTATTCAAAGGCGGATCATTGTATATTCAATTGACCATCACAGCCACTCATTACCTCCTGGATGTTGAAAAAGATGTTCTACATTCCCACATGGCCTCTATGTAACAACTCTTCCATTATTCTTTAGTCCCTATGTGGGCCCATTATACCTAGAAAACATGTCCACATAAGTGTTCTCACAGCTAATACAAACTTATTTACACAGTATTTATTTGTAAAATGGACACCCTTCCAATAGCCACAAAATTACGATGTTGAAATATATATGACCAACCTTTCTTCTCAAAGCAGCCGTGTAAATGTCTTGCAAGCACACAGCCTTCTGACTGTGCCTTGCTGACTCAGGTGTTACCAGTTAGATCCATTCAAGGTTTAAATGCCATTCAGCCTTTCCTCATATGCTATGGGATAACCAATGGAATTATAGTCCCATGATTCTTTCTAAAAATTAAAGGCTTAAATCCTTATTATTGCTGCCTGTCAAAGTAAAGACAGAATAAAGCCTGGCATAGGGCCTGTCAAAATAAAGGCCCTGGATATGACCCTTGTCACATATGACTCTTATCCGCTGGGCATAACGGTACGCCCTGAGGTTTGTAGCGTTCACATATAGCAGAACAGGGCCAGCTGGCCGCTGTGGCAGGGGTTATGCCAGGACGATTGCATCGGTCTTGCAGATGTTGTGCAACATGCAGTAGCCACTGATGACGAGGGCAGATGTCTCCACAGCAAAGTCCAGATGCCCTGCAAGGCACCTCCATCTCTGCTTGAGGCCACCAAAGACCCTCTTGACAACGGTCCTCGAGGTGCATACCCGGGTGTTGTACAGGGTCTTCATTTGATTCCTGTCCACTGGATAGGCCTTCATGAGCCATCTGAGGAGTGGATAGGCTGGGTCCCCAATTATGCAGGCGGGCATCAACACCCCCTCAACTTGGGACATCCACATGTTGGCATACTCCCCCCGTACATTCGTGCGAAGAGGGGAGAGATGGTGAGGATCTGGACATCATGGCTGCAGCTGGAGTGGTCAGTGAAGATATTTGTGAACTGGCTCTGGTAGTCAACAACAGCCTAGAGCTGCAATGAATGAAAACCATGCCTGTTTATGTACTCGGCTGCATCATCATTGGGGTGATGGAGGATCTTGATATGGGTGCCATTGATAGCTCCCAGACAGTTAGGGAACCCGGAAGTCCCGAAGCCGGCCATTACAGCCTCCTTATCCATGAGCTGGCTCACACAGTTGAGGAGAACGGCCTCCACAGCCTCACAGAACTCACAGATTATGCAGGTGATGGTAGTCAGGCCCACACCGAAGTGTTGTGCCACAGAACAGAAGGAATCTGGGGTGGACAGAGTCCAAACTGCTATGTCCACCCACTGCACGATGGGTATAGGGGAGTGCTTGGGGGGGTGCTGACTCTCCAGCCAGGGCAGCAAGAGCTCTGCTAGTCACAGGAGGGTACGTTGGTCCATCCTGAAGTGGACCCTCCAAGCAGCAGCATCCCACCGTGTCAGGGCCTCAGCCCATCACTGCTGGTAGGGGTGGGACATCAGGTCAAATACCAACTACCGGATTTACCAGTTACTGGATTCCAAAAAACCGGATAGCTGGATTTGTACCGGTTTACCAGTACCGGATTTGTTCCATTGATTTCAATGGGGAACTGTCCCCATTGAAATCAACGGGGGAAAAAAAAAAAAATCTCCCCCCTCCCCCTCCCAGACTGTGCGGGTGGAAGGGGGGGCACCCCCTACTCACCCTGCCCAGCCTGGATTAAAAAATATTTTTTTTAACTCTAAGTGCCTACTAGTGCGAACTCCGGACCACCGCCGGCGACCCGGATTCCGCACCAGCAGGTACTAGGGTGATCCCTGGTGTGGGAGGTGATTTAACACAAACCCCACCCCAGGGATCACCCTACCTCCCCACCCAGGGATCACCTACCTTGTGCTTTGGGCAGCGGCGGCAGCGGTCCGACTCCGGAGGCTTCAGCGCTGACTGTGGCTGCCAGCTTCAGCGTTACTAGTCCTTCCGGGGAAACCCGGAAGTTCACCGGAAGGCCTAGTAGCACTGAAGCCGGCAGCCACAGTCAGTGCTGAAGCTTCCAGAGTCAGACCGCCGCCTCTGCCGCCACCCGGAGCACAAGGTAAGCGATCCCTGGGTGGGGAGGTAGGTGATCCCTGGGGTGGGGTGTGTGTTAAACCCCCCCCCCACCCCAGGGATCACCCTAGTACAACCAAACCTACGTACCTACCTGCTGTTGTGGGCTCTGGGTTGCCGGTGGCGGCCCGGAGCCCGCACTAACAGGGACTTCGGGGGAATTTTATTTTTTTTTAAAGCCAGGCTGGGCAGGGTGGGTGGGGGGGTGTCCCCCCTTCCACCCGTGCAGCCTGTACTGGGGAGGGAAAGTGAGGGGGGGTGTTTGTGTTTTTTTTTACATTGCAGCCATTCATTTGAATGGCCGCAATGTAAAAAATCCAGTACGGGGGTAATCCGGTAAATTACCCCGGATTACCAGGTTTAATCCGATACTGCCAGTACACCAAATACCGGGCAGTATCGGTTACCGGAAGATCCGGAAGTCCCACCTCTAATTGCTGGGCCCTGTGCATGACCCAGAGGCGCCTTTCAGTAGACATGGTGAGCATGACAGCGCTAAGGAGGGCCACCCTCCTCCAGTATTAGTGAGCAGTTGCTTCCCTTAGAGCTGCTGGATGGGTGTGTGCAATCAGCATGGCCCTGCAGTAAATCCCAGACAGCCTAAGCACTGTGTGCATGGCCTGGATGTGGTGGCGCCTGTGGTGGGCGAGCAGGCTGGTTGCAGCAAAATAGGTCAGGCATTCCTGAACCCTGGAGTACAGTTCAAGCAGCTCCATGGTGACCCGCTGGAGCTCGGTGTGCTGACGGTACCACTCAGCGATTATCTCCAATAAGAGCCAACGGGTACCCCACTGGTTGGCATCCAACTGCATCTGGCATGACAGCTGCGGCCGTATATTTTGGACTCAGTGGCCACCATCATCCATGCTTTCATTATCTCTCGACTGGACTACTGCAACACGCTCTACGTGGGGCTACCCTTAGTGACAGTCTGGAGGCTGTAGCTGGTGCAGAATGCAGAGGCCCGCCTCCTAACAGGGACGGGCCATCGTGAGCACATTACACCAGTACTCTGAACTCTGCACTGGCTACCTATTGTCTTCCAGGCCCAATTCAAGGTGTTGGTTATGACTTATAAAGCCCTAAATGGCTTCGGCCTTGGTTACCTGCGAGACCACCTCAAGCCTCGGGTCATTTCATGGCCCTTGCAGTTGGCCAGGGGTGCCCAGCTCAAAGTTCCCCAGGTATGCCGGGTGGGGATGGCAGGGAGGGCGTTCTCGGTGGCCACACATCAGCTGTGGAACTCTCTCCCATTGGAGGCCTATCTGTCCCCTGACCTCCCCTCTTTCCGCAGATGTTGTAAGACCTGGTTGTTCCGCCGAGCCTTCGGATATGGGAGTGGGGAGGGGATTTTATTTTATTTGTTAGCCGGTAATTAATGTGTCGATTTTATATATTTTATATATTGTAATTTAGATGATATTATTGTGATATTTTATGTTGTTCGCCGCCCCGAGCTGCCGATTTGCAGGAAGGTGCGGGATATAAATGTTTTGTAAATAAATAAATAAAATTAAAAATCCATGATGGGTAATAGTGAGGGACTGAGCAGGTAAATGCCTCAAAAGCACTGCTCAGAGGCACACCAGTGCTGATGTGCTGCAGGTTGTGGCTCGCTATAATGGGCCTGTAGCTGGCACACACCCATCTGCCAGCAGCCATCCATTGGGCCATGTACTGTGGTGTTTTGCCTATTGGAGGTGGGCTATGCATTAACGGGTGATCTGGGTGACACGGGGCCACTCACGTGTACTGGGAGGGCTCCACCTGTACATCTTGGGCTCCCTGTTACCACTGGCAGGCAGGTATTGTGGTGTTGGCTGCTCTCCGTATATGGACGTTAAGTTGTTCTGGTGCATAGCGGGGGGTGGGGGAGTTTTGCCTCAGGCATGTAGGTAGCTATGTGAAGGTGGTGTGTGGTTGGTTGTACGTTGTCTGCATAACACTGCCATCTGTGTGTCAGCCATCCCCAGGTTTCGTTTCCTGCAGCTGTGCTGTGACCACTCCCCACACATCACTTCCTAGCCATCTTCCCATAGTGCTGCCTGTACCCTTATTATGTGTCTTTGGAGCTCCCCTGGTTGCTTCCTCTGCCTACTTTGGTTTGTGGAACCCCTCTTTCATTGCTATTCATACTCTGGCAGCTGAACCATGGCCAGTACTGCTGCCTCGGAGCTCCCGCTCTGCAGTTCCGCAGCCGGTCCCCATTGCTGGACCTACATAGCTCTAGCTGACCGGTGGCATTCACAGACCAAGCAACTGCTTCTGTGCTCCCCCATGATGCCTCCATGACTGTTTGTATCTAGGGTTCTTATGCATGCGACACACGGCTTCCCCTTGTTGTGGGGGGCTACATCACCTGCTGCTGTCCTGGCTCCATCGGTTGCCTCCCTTCCGCTTGGCTGTATTGGTTTTCCTGCACCCCAGGGACTTCTGTGTGTTACCCCATGACCATCTATAACCATTGGGTTCATTTTCATGACCAACCCCCCGTGTTGATGTTTGGTGCTGTCCGACAGCTGTACTGGGGTTCCTCGTGGACTGTTGCATCCCTTGCTCAGTCGACTCCCCACCTGTGTCCGTGGTCTTCCCCCACGCCCATGATGCCTCCATGACTGTTTGTGTCTGGGGTTCTTATGCAGGCGACACATGGCTTCCTCTTGTTGGGGGGGGGCTACATCATCTGTATGTGGCTTGGCGTTCGATTCCCTCACCGGACGTGCATTTTCATCCAGGACAGGTTGTCTTGCTGTTGGGATCTGCCTTGGACCTCTCCAGTGACTTCATCGGATTGGTGGCTCTTCCCCTGTGACCCTGCTCTGTCACCATGGGGACCCCTGTCAGTTCAGCAGCCTGTGCTGCTGTTGGGTGCCTCATGTTGCCTGTGCTGTCCCTCGGGTTTTGGGTGCCTACCCCCATGTCCCGCTCTGTTCTGGCCCCTTCCCCCTCCTATTTCTTTGCCCGTTGTTGACCTCTCCTCCCCCCCCCCCGTGTGAGTCTAGTGTGAAGAGTGAGGGTGAGTGAACGAGTGCCTCTCCTGGTCCCTGCGTTTTTGCCCCCTGTCTGTTGGGCTTCCTGGTGTGGTGTTCTCCATTCCCCCCTGTGTGTGACTGCTCCTAGCTGTGTGGGGTGCCCTGTCTGCGTGTCTCCCCCTTCATTCCTTTCCCTTTCAGCTGTGTGTGTGCTCTCTAGAGTGTGTGTGGTTTGTGTTCTGCTCTGTCTGTGGCTTCCTTCTCCCCGTTGTGTGTGTGCGGCTCTGACGTTCACCTCCCTCCTCCCCCTCCATTCCTATTTCCCTAGCTTGGGTGGTGACTTGTGGTGCATTTGGCTTCCTTTGCCGTCAGTCAGCCATGTCTGTGTCCTGCCCCACCCTGGTGGCTTCTGGGGGTTCTTGCCATGGTCCTGGATTGGTGTAACATCTGTTGTGCTGTCCCAGTTCATGGCCTAGCTGTCTGTTTCCTTGCCGTGGTACCGCTCCTGTCATATCTGTTTGGGGCCTGTCGGAACCACGGATGGGGGTTAGGTGGCTTTCTACTGTTGGGGATCCACTCTGGCAACCTGGGAGCACATAACATCTGAAATTACCCCCAGTCAGGTCCAATACTGAAATGTCAAAGTGTCACAAAGTTTCAGAAAGTGTCACAGAGTTCTGGAAAGTTCCACAAATTACCACAAAGCAGGGATGTAAACTTCATGGGGCTGAGGTGGTTCCACCTCCCTGGAATCCCCCAGATGGAAGGATCACCACCCCTGGCTTTCAGTCCCCCCCCCCCGGATTTCCTCATACATGCCCAGTCAGCACACGTGACCCTGCAGCAGGCAGCTCCTGTGTCCCAGCAACTCACCTGTGACCCTGACACCAAGTTCTCTGGATGGAGTCAGATTCCACATTGCTGCTGCTGACCCCTGTTGCCGGTTAAGACCTGTTGGGGGAGGGAGCAGACAGGGGAGGGTCTGTGGCAACATGAGTCCTGTCGTGGGATACCCCTAGACTACCTGCAGAAGTGCCTGTTTCATCCCCAACCACAATAGGTGCTTTTAGATGGACAGTATCTGCACTTCTGCCCAAATTAGCCCACTTCGCCTTCATGTTGACTGGTCCATATAAAGGCACGCACCAGATATGCAAAGAGGAGCAGACTGTGCCTGCTCCAGGACAACCTCGCAGTTGGAGCTCCAGACGATCCCAGAGCACTGAGGCAATGGCTGAATGTAGAGATGTTGTCTGTCTGTTGGTTGTGCAGCTCCACACCTGTCTGGCTGTTGCCCTGGTCAGAACCATGGAGTTGTGGCCACCAGCCTAAAGCATTGGGTGAACAGCCGCAACTCTATGATGCAGAAATGGGCACCACACAGGTGTCCTGTGTCCTGGGGACACTGGCCATACCATCTAAACTAGGCCAAAGTAGGACCAGAAGCGAATGGAGACTGCTTGTCTTAATCATGAACTCACTGGTTGGTCTTAGGCAAGTCAGTGTCTCTCAGCTACATTTCTTTATCTGTAAAATGGGAATTATAATGGCCTATCTCACAGGGTTGTTGCGAAGTTGACCTAAATAAGGATAATAAAACACTCTGAATGTTGGAAGTGCTATATAAATTAGGGCTGCACCAAACAGTACTGAGTACTGGACCAAGTACTGGGCTGATTCCTTGGTTACTCAGTACTTGGTAAAATTGAGTCAAATACCGAGATACTCGGTAAAAACGGAGTAATTTTGAATATCAAATTTCAGTACTAATATAAATTGTTAAAGTAAGAGCATAGAAGTGACATACTGGGTCAGAACGATGGTCCGTCAAGTCCAGTACCCTCCTGTCTTCCACAGTGACCACTCTCAGTCTCTTCAGAGAATTGTCCAACAGGCTGGAGTGATCCTATCTGTTCACACCCAACTCCTGACAGAGTTTATGTACCTACTTGACTAATAGCCATTAATGGACCTATCCTCCAAGAACTTGTCCAATCCTTTTTTAAACCCAGCTATGCTACTGGTTTTGACCACATCCTTTCTCTGGCAACAAGTTCCACAAATTAATTGTGCACTGAGTGAAAAAAATACTTTCTCTTCTTTGTTTTAAATTTGTGCTGGTTAATTTCACAGAGCACCCCCTAATTCTAGTACTATTTGAGCATGTAAATAGCAACTCCCTATTTACTTGTTCCACACACATTGAGCTTCTCCTCCTACAGAAGCTGTTCCATACCCACAATAATTTTTGTTGCCCTTCTCTAGACTTTTTCCAGTTCTACTACTACTTTTTTGAGATGGGGTATTATGAAAGTTTACCTCACAGTATAGCCAGCACATTCTCTATAGTTTGTAGCTACCTTCTTTCATCAGTGGTGCATGTGTCCATATTGTTTCATTTCTTTCTCACATCTTCTGTCTCAAGTTCCTTGTAGTAAAAGGGATGAGCAATGTGTAGTCAAGCAGCATCTTCCTTAGATGAATACGTTCCTGCATCTGTGATGTGTGCTCTTTTACTGCTGTAGTTTTTATTAGACTACCTGAATATTAGTGGACAGAAAATGAAATGATTAAGGTTTAATGAACTGTTGATTAACACTAATGAACACAATCAAATACACATTTTTTATTAAATGATTTGCCTCTTTTAAAATGAAAGTAACATTGGGCCCATTAAAAAAAATTATTTGGGTCATTTCTAAGCAACTGCTGCATTCCTTCGAGAGACAGTAGAGAAGCTGGTGCCTTTACTACTTGATTAAAATCTTAACATGTCTAATGCACACACATATATACAGGAACTTAATTTTTAAAAAGTTGGTCTGGTCCAATGCCAGCCACAGAGGAGTCATATTAATGTCCATTCATGGGATGGACATTTTATGTCTATTAGGGCTGAATTTTTTATTTTTTATTTTTTCATTTGGCATACTTCTATTCCTAGAAGACTTAGAAGAGGCCTGAAGCACTCTGGAGCACCACCAGAGCCGGAGCTGCTGCCGCTGTCACCGCTGGACCTGGGGCCGGAGTCCTGGCACTACCAGGTAGGTCGATGCCTGAGGTGGTTTTTTTTGTAAAAATTTTTTTTACAAAAAATTGCAGGCAGGGTGGGGGGGGGGAGGTGAGCCTGGGCACCCCTTCCACCCATGTAGCCTGGAGGGGGGGAGGGAAAACCAGGTTTCCCTCCCCCCCCCTCAAATGGGTTTACTGAAACTGAATGGTTTCGGGCTGAACAGCACAAACCCGAACAGTTTCGGGGGGGCGAACACCAAACAGGCCGAACACCGAACACCCCTGGTGTTCGCACATCCCTTTTGGGAATGTAAGCTCTTACTGTTGCGGGCTAGAACAACAGGGAATGGATTGCCCATTGTGACCTGTTACTGTTAGGTACTTCTCCCAAGAGAAAGTGATTTGTCACTGTCGGAGACAGGATGCTGGGTTTGATGAACCATTGGTCTGACCCAGTATGGTACTACTTATGTTCTTATGTTATGGTCTTAAACTAGTCTCCAGTAGACCACAGTATGAGGAGGGAGATCTTAAGAAATCACTTCCATGGAGTGCAGCAGGATTGATGCCCCTAGGAGTGTCTTGGAGGCAGAATAGGAGAGCTTCTCCAATGCAGCAGAAAAGGCTCACTGAAGGGGAGTGCTCTTCTCCACTTCTGAGAGACCCTAGAGCTGGGAGGGATCTTGGCCTGGAGCACCAGAGGCAGCAGGAGGAGTCCTGTTAGATCACCTGAGAACAACACTTGGATCAAAATGATCACATGCACTGTGAGGCTTGCCACCCCTAGTCAGTGACAAGTATGCACACAAGTATGGAGACGTATGCACACAACACAACAACTCACAATAGACAGCAAGAAATCCACAGAAGTTTATGAAAGGAAGTGAATTATAATATATCCCGCTCAGAAAGTAAGGGAGGGGAAATGTAATAAGCAGACAATAATACCCTTTATACTGGCATGAGTCTTACTGGCTGTTTGCATAATCATGGGGTGTTTATGGTTAAGGCTAAAATCCTCATGGATTCTACACTGCAATCAGCCAGGTATCTACCTACACAAATCTCACTTCAATATCAGGGTCTAAGAGTTTCACTGTAAGTTTAAAATATACTGTGCTTGCATCTTTAGTGTGAAATTTTGGAAAGACAACTTTGTTAAATCAAGACCAGTTTTTTTCAAGCCAATCAAAGACGCTTGCTTTCAGTGTGGGCCACATGTGGGTACTTTTACCTCTGGAAACCCAACAATGAATGGAAGCAAAAAAGAAAAGAAAAAAAACAGTTCCTAGATGCAACCATTGGACTCAACTTTGCCTTGGTACTTGCAGGAATGATTAATGCATAAAAACTACCACACAAATAGAAAGACTATTGAGATCTTTACAAATTGATTTTCCTATAATTAGCTACAATGGGCTCAGTTCTGCTCTCAGTTAAGTCAGATTAAATTCAGAATACCTCCCATGGTTTTCATCTGATTTGCTGTGTATTGGCAAGGTGTAACTGAGAATAGAATTCAACGCAACATCAATATTACTGACCTAGCAACTCACCAAGAATGACCATTTTTCACCACTATGGAACTAATTAAATGAAACCACAAAATCTCCAAACAGATTCTGTTTCAAAAAAGAAAGATAATGGATTTTGTTTTGTATGGGCGTCTTGAGTGTTGTCATCTTTGGGGAGCGGGAATTGTTAATCAGGAACCAGGGAGAGGAACCTTTCTTGGGGAGGGGGAGAAGAGGGGCAGTTATTGGGGTCATGTTGGGCATGGGAATGTATGATGGGGTTGGGGGTGGGATAGACTATTGGGATCTTTGGGAGAGACACTTGGCATCAGTTCTCTTGTCCTGCTACTCCCCATCACAAAATATTTGGGCATTAAGTCCAGTAGGGCCCCTGATATGACACTGATGCTGCTCAATGTGAGGTCAGTGACTAATAAAACATATGCCATTTATGATTTGATTTTGGATGAGCCACTGTTGTCTCAGATGATGCCTGCCGGGTACTCGGTACAGTATCAGCTGAGGCTTAGGGGATGTGGGGGGGGGGGGGGGAGTGGCTGTGGTCTGTAAAGATACCTTGGCCCCTTAGAGGTATCTGATGCCTAATTCATCTGATACAGAGTGTGCCCACCTTGTGCTGGATTTGGCCAGGGATAGATTGGGAATCCTCTTGGTGTACTGACCACCACACTGTACACTTGATTCCCTGACTGTTCTAGCTGAGCTTATTGTCTTGGGTGATTTCAACACACTGTCAGGTCCCAGGCATGAACCCTTGACCTTGGGATCCGTGAGAGGCACTTTTGGTGCCTGTGCCACCTGGTGGACCTGGTCACTGCCTGCATTTCTCCTCTATATGGCTTCCCCTTTCTTACTGCCCTTTGCATGGCCGCACCCTCTCCCAGCTGGGGCTTGTTTCCCCAGTCCGGCCCCCCAGCTTCCTGATCGGCCACCGATGGTACTTAAACACTGATGTGGCCTCAGGAAGCTGGTGGAGCAACGTCTCGTCCCCACTTGAATCTTTGCTCTGTGTGCGGCATAGTAGTATGTAGTTCTCTGCTCTGTAGCAGGGATTGTGTGATTGTGTGTTGTGTATATGTGGTGTGTCCCCCTTACCTCCCTGTTCCCCCATAGCTTGTGTGTCCAATTCCCTTTGGGTGTGTTCCCTTACCTCCCTGTTTCCCCAGAGCTTGTGTGTCCAATCCCCTTGTGCCATGTTCCCTTACTTCCCTGTTCCCCCATAGCTTGTGTGTCCAAGCCCATCATAGTGCATTCCCTTACCTCCCAGTGTCCCCCATAGCCTGTGAGCTTGATCCCCTCTTAGGGGTGTACTGTGTATTGGGCATCTTAGCTTCACCCCCCCACACACCTGGTTGTCCCTCTGGGGACCCTCGCGCCTGGTATCCTTTGTGGGGGTGTTGGGTTGGTGTCCTGGGAGTCCTTGTTTGGTTCCCACTGCCCTGTCCCCTTTGGGTTCCTTTTGTGTTGTCCTCCACTATCTAGGGGTTCCCCTACACCCAGGACTTGGTAGCCCTGTCCCGTGACCCTGTTCCAAAAGAACCCCCTGGACTAGGGTCCTTCTTTCCTAGTCCTTCCTGGTAGTTTCCAGAGTTACAGCTCCCTGCGGCCCTCCACGTAACTTCAGAACTTGGGTGTCGGGCCCCCATGTACTCCCTTCCCTTTGTGCTGTGGGTTCTTTCTTCTTCTCTCTGACCTCAGTGATGAGTTAGATCCTCTCTGAGACTGGGTTTCCTGGCCACAAGAAGAAAGTAGGGTCTTGGGTTCCAAGACATACTAAAAGGTCCTCTTTTCTGCAAGTTCCTCTCCCTCACTGGGGTCCCTCCTCTTCCTTGCCCTTGAGGAGTGGGGTGTCCACCATCCTTATTCCCCTGATACCCTGTACCCCTCTGACATCCTCTTTCTTGTCCTTGGGGGTGGGACATTCCCCATCCTTATTCCCCTGATACCCTGTACCCCTCTGACACAAACACACCAAGACTGGCCTTTTAGGGGCAGAGCAGGAGTTCATGGCTGCCATGACAACCATGGACCTATCCCAAATAATATCAGGCCTTGTGTATGAGGCAGGGCACAAGTTGGATATGAATGTTTTGCACCATTCTGGAAACAGGCTCTGATTTTTACTGCTTAATGAGTGAAAAATTCATTAGAACCAAGTGTTACCAGAATCTAAACACCTTTTCCATTCCAAGTTGATTTATTTTTGCAGTCCAACTTTCTCAGTTATAAAATGGTGATTAAAAAGAAAAGAAAAAAAAAACAAATCTCATGACAAAAAAGGTGGGGACAGGGTTTCTGTCCAAGTCAATGCACCACTTTTATTAGTTAATCAATGACTTAATCATATTTAGTTTTATCGGAAGATCTGGAACTGCCTTGATGTAAATTTGTAAAATGTATGTCATTTCATTGAAAGGAACCTAGTATTATGGGTGTTTTAAAATGAGGGGGGCAGGGGACAGGTCCGGAGTCGTTGTGTGGGGTGGGTGCATGGGCGCCATGTGTGCGGGGGGAGCTTGACATGAGTGGCCCCACGCATGGCCGCCACATCATTACACTGCCCACGCAGTCCATGCACGGGGCACTCTGGATTTTCCCGGAGTGCCCCATGCAATGGGCTGGGTGGGTGGTGCATGAGTCACAAGAATGGGTACCATCGCGTACCATATTCAAACGAGATATTCCCCATATGGATGGTGAGTGTCCATGCATGAGTGTCTTGTGTAAGAACACCCTATACATGTGATTCATATTTATATATGAAATTAAAAATAAAATCTGCAATGTGAAGGAAATGTTTAATTCTTTTTTTGAAAAAATGCTAATCAGCAACATCTTGTGAGAACATAATTCCAGTTGAGATCCTCAAATACAGCTCCCATTTAATAAAAGGTAGTTTATTTTTTCTGCTTGAAGATCCACTTATTTCTTATTTTTTATAACCATTTTCTCAGGGGTTAGAAAACAGCAATGAAATAATCAAGAGCCCTGGAATAAATAACAAGAAACCCTACATCTTCATTTCTTAGGGCAGAAAAGTAAGTTTGGGATTATCTTGGAATGATATAAAAAATAAAACACTGAAGTTATGTATCTAAAAGCATGCATTATTCATGAGATGTAAAATGCATGTCTTTAAATGGCTATCCCCCTGGAATGTAATTAAACCCAAAGGCTCCTCTTATAGGGAATATAAGAATAATAAACATGACTGGGAAATAAAAAATCAATCAAATAAAAAACTCTTGGCAAATGTATTTTACAGGAGTTTATATTTATCAAGAATTCCACATGCCAGGAAAAAAATCTTGATATTCCATTGCTAGTAAAAAGGCGTCTCCAAAGTAGTATGCTCTGAAGGAGGCATGCGCTAAATGTGATAACATTTTTGCTCTTCATATTTAAGCAAGACTGGTATCTCTTCAATTTTAGTTTTGGTACCGATGGCCGTTTTTACAAGGACGCACTTCCCCTCCACCCGCTCAGTGTTTGGGTGGTGTGCGGCAGCAGGGGGGGGGCGCAGTCTGTGTACACGGCTGGCGGTGAATGGGGGGATGGGTGTGCACCCATGTAAACATCACAGGTGGTGGGTGTTTCTGCGTGCACACTCCCGGCACAAACCCACCTCCACCCACGGAACCCTCTGGCAAAATAGAAGAGGTTCCATGGGTGGAGATGGGTGTGTTTCCATGTAAATAGACACACACACCTCCACCTGAACCAAAACACCACCCCCACCCCAGTCCGTGTATTAACGGCCACTGTCTGATGACTGAAAGCTGTACATACTTTGAGACACCTGTGTTTGATTTGTGAGTTGCAGTCTAGATGTCTCCAGGGACTTTTTGAACTTGTGACAGAGGCATATGTGTCAAAATATTTACTTGAGACAACAAGCATGAAACCTCATTCATTGCTGTTTTTTCTTTCTAATTAAAGACTCATTTAAAAGCAAAGTGGAAATAATGTGCCTGATGTGGTTAATATTTAATCAGTATTCTAGTCTGCCAGCCATGTATATCTTGTAATAGCCCAGGGTCAATGCCCTTTATCCCTTTGGGAAACAATATGGTTTGTCCAGAAGAATGAAAACCACAAGTGACCCATCACTAGCTGAGTGATAAATGTGAATCAATAAGGATGATAAGTATTTGGTTTGGAGAGCTGATGCATCCTTTGTAAAAAGTAGCATTATCTTAACAACCTTGAGTGTTTTACATCATAACATAAGATGATCTATTTTATTATCACAAGTTTCCAGCATAAGGAATCAATCAATGTCTATAGATTGATTTATTTCCTTTCTTTGAAAAAGCCTATCCCATTATCTCTACTTCCTGTTTTCAGCTATATTAATAACATCTAAAAGGTAAAGAAAGGGACAGTGACTTCAAATTCATTGATGAGTGCCAAGTTGAAAAATGCATCCAGGAATTAATCTAAAATCGTAAGCTTAAAACAACGATTGCTTTTCTGTGCACAATGCTATATTTCACTGAGCCATTACCAACCAATTGTACTTCTGTCAGACTACCACTCTGCATCATCAGAATCCATGGCACACAGAGTAACCATTTGTCCATCTTTTAATATTTACAAATAAGGTATACCTTTATCTTTATTTAAATATTACCTTTATCTTTATTTTCTTTGAAGTTGAAATAAAACAGAATAAAACAGTAGAAATATGAAAGGGATGGAAGATACTGTAGCAATATTCTGCTCTCCCCAAAGCATGGGGGACTGAGTCAAAGATTTAAAAACTGTTAATGGGAAGCCTCTCACTACATTCAGTGGGCTTTTAGCTTAGCCATTAACACCTTGGTTCAGTGAAATACGTAATGCATGCTGCAGCATGCTAAAGCATAGAAGATTTAGGCGCTTGCCCACATTACATCAGCAGGCAATTCTCCCAGTTGAGAAACTTTTGCCAAGCTGTGTGCTTGGGCACGGGGCTAACACATCAACCATGTTCAGCAGCTTTTTTTCCACTGAATGCCAGGGCTGGAAATCCAGTCCTGACATTTGGAAGAAAAGAAGCTGCTGGACGTGGTTGATGATGCTTTTAGGCCCACACTCACATGCACAGATTTGAGTAAGTTTCCCAGCCAGGAGATTCCCTCCCGGGAGAATCGCCGACTGGTGTAACATGGGCAAGTGACCTTAAACACTTTCTCCACAATCCAGAAGTCTGACAAGTACCTGATGCACCAGTTTATGGTTGTACTGCACCATTCTGAAGGTCAAAGTGCTCTTCTGTACTGCAGAAACAGTTACAGGCTATTGCCTTGTGCTGTGTCCAGCAACATGTCAAGAATATCGCTGTGACACAGAGAAAGCTGCAATGGAATATTGTTGCCACCCAATAGAATGTGCCATCTTCTTCCATTGCAAAACATCAGGGAGGCATGGAATGGAACAAAGAGTCTATCCAACCCCAGCAAAGTCATCATGATGCCTTGTAGAGCTGAAATGAATATTCATGCAAATAAATCCATCAAGCTCACGTTATTTGAAATAAAACTGCAGAAGCAGACAATAACTGCTATTCATTTGCATTTAATCAAAAATCTGATTTGACTCAGCCCTTTCTTTTAAACCCTACATTGACTCTGTTGCTAAATCCTGTCGCTTCTCCCTCCATAACATTGCTAAGATTCGCCTTTTTCTCTCTGTCTCATCTGCCAAAACTCTTGTTCATGCTCTGGTCATCTCTCGCCTCGATTACTGTAACCTCCTTCTCACTGGCCTTCCCCGGTCTCAGCTTTCTCCCCTCATCTCTGTCCAAAACTCTGCTGCCAGGGTCATCTACCTCGCCAGTTGTTTCGACCATGTGCAGCCCCTCCTCTCTTCGCTTCACTGGCTTCCCCCTGTCTCTTATACACATCTAGATGTGTATAAGAGACAGAGTCTTCACCTATAAAGCTCTTCACAACCTTGCTCCCCCATACCTCTCTGCACTTATCGCCCTCCATACTCCAGCCCGTGCACTTCGCTCCTCCTCTGTCCCTTCTCTCACCCTTCCATGCCTTCCCTGCTCCCCTAAGCGCCTTCGTCCCTTCTCACTTGCTGCCCCCAATGCCTGGAACTCCCTCCCTGTCCACATCCGCCTTGCACCCTCCCTTCATACCTTCAAATCTCTCCTTAAAACTCACCTCTTTCGCTCTGCTCTGTCTGACTCTTTATCCTGCTGAGCCACTATTCCTATACCTATGATCGGTTTACCCTTATCCTTGCAACATGGACCTGCCTGCTGTCATTCTCATCGTAACCAAGCCAAGTACGTGCACTTGAGACTTTGCATCTTCATGAATGTCAGACCCCTTGTCTCTCCCTCTGTTCCCCTTCCTAAGTCTCTCCCCCAGCTCCTGTCTCTCAGATTGTAAGCCCTAGGGGCAGGGACCATGTCTATTTTATTACTTTGTAAAGTGCCAGGTACACTGCTGGCGCTATATAAATGTTTTTTAATAAAAATAATAATAATATTCGGTTTGCCTTTTTTAGAAGTTCACTTATTTCATTTTGGCTATTTCAGTATTGTCCACTCCATCAGGGGAGAACACTGGCACTGCCTATCGAGGAGGAAGAGTACACAGTATGTAAAATCATCAAACACACCCTAAACCCCCACAATTCCCACAGGAGATAGGGGCTATGACAATTAGGGATTTGTGAACCTCTGGGGGTTCGGGGTTTGGCCCGTTCGGTATTCTGCCGAACCCGAAACTGTTCGGGTCAGTCCATTTGGACTGAACCCATTCGGGCGGGAGGGCAGTTTTCCCTCCCCCCCCTCCAGGCTGCATGGGTGGAAGGGGTGCCGTGGAGCATCTCCCCCCCCACCCTGTTGAGCCTGGGAATGTTTTTTAACCCCACCCCACCCCAGGGATCACCCTACCTGTTGGTGCCGTAGCTCTGGCCCTGGGTCCGGTGGTGGCAGCAGCAGCTGCAGCAGTGGTGGATGCAGCAATGGCGGCACTCCGGAGCACTTCAGGCTGCTACTAGGCCATTCGGCTCAAACCGGAATGCTCCCCTCGCCACAGCCATCACCTGAGCATCTAGGTGGACCAGTGAGTTGAGGAACACCTCCAGACCCAGAACCTGAGGGGCCAACAGAGGGCAACCCCATGAATGATGGGTGCCACCACTCCCTCAGCCCCTCCCACCAGCATCACCACCATCTTGTTGGGATTTAGCTTCAGATGGCTTGCCTTCATCCAATCCACCACAGTTGTCCGATATTGGCGTTTAAGCACTGAGATTGCCGGGCCTGGATCTTCTGAAAAAGAGAGGTAAAGTTGGGTGTCATTAGCATATTGATGACACGGCACATCACACCCTCTGACAACCTCACTCAATATTGCTATGGGATTGCTGATCATCACAGAACACAACTTAATCTGATACAAAACAGATGTTATTACTAGAAAGGCACAACTTTGTTTCTATTCTTGGCAGTATAACAGTTACACACACATTATCATACAATAGTTCCCAGATAAAGATATTTTACGCATCCTAGGCTGGCCAGATCCTGAAGTATACAGGCTGATTCAAGGGAAGTCAGGAGAGGGCCCATGGTGATGCTGGATGGCAAAGTGCTGTTCCTTGAGGTCAGTGAGATGAACGGGACTGTCGAAGAAATCATGACACACTCTGTGTATGGAAGGAATCTAATAGAGCAACTTTATTTCTACTTCTAACAGCTGCTATTCTTCCAGCTATTAGAATGGTTCTAGCTCCACAGGGCTTCCCCTATAGATCTAGAGTCCCTCCCTAGCCAGAGTTATAAAACACTTTTATAGACTTTTCAGGTTACAGGCAAAGAAGCATTTCTTATCACTTAGAAAACCAGTTTGGAGCTTTGTTAGACACAGAACTGCTACACAGACAGTTTATATTAGAGAAGAACATCTTCAAGGCTAGTAAAAGCAAATTTAAAGAACGTAAAAAACAAGTTTGCAGCTATGTGTAAAGGGCAATCGTTATCTATTGTAATTAGCTGTAATGAGTACATGGAGCACTGTAAGAACTCAGCTTATCTCTGTCGTTTCTGTCCAAAGTTTTCAGGCCTCAGCTTATGAGCTTCCACAATTCCCTCCTTTTGTGATTTTTTGGCACAACCTTTGTTCAAACTCTTATAGCCATTAACCCATGAATCTCTGCTTGTTCCATGTCTCTAACATTCTGTATTTCTGCATGCATGTTAAAAATTTCTTTCCTTTGCTCCAGGTTTAAGCCAAGTGTTATTTGTTTAGCAGTGTGGTGCAAGCAGCATTTTATAAGCGACAGTAATAACTGTATGCAAACAAATAAGCCAATAATAGCTCCAAATACAATTAAGACAGTATAAAAGATCTTTGATCCCCATCCTCTTAACCAAGACCAAAGACTTCATTGGTCTGTTCGATGGAGTTTAGCAAGCAACTGCTTCTCTAATATGTGTGGCTTGTTCTAAAATTGAATTTGTATTATCTGGTATGTATACACAACAGTCTTTTCCTATTAGGGCACATACCCCTCCCTTGCTGGCCAAAATTAAATCCAAAGCTATTCAGTTCTGAAAAAAAACATTTGCCTAATGCTACCCATTTCAGTGGCTATGGTCTCAAAGCTTTGGGTTGTTGCATTGGCTACCCTCTCCAGTACCACAGCAACCTGCTTTAATTCTCTAACAGAGTATGCAACTCCAAGTCCTGGAAGAGTGATACTCCAAAACCTTTGGGCTTCAGTGATTTCCCTTTGATTCTGGAGTTTGTCCTCAGGAAGTTTAGACAGGAATCTTATGGTGGGAGATAGGGCTGCGATGAAACATGAGCCACTAAAATGTTTGTAAGCTTTGTTACCACAAACAAAATAGTGTCTTACCAGATCTGTGACCCTACAAGAACAGGTATGGGTATACATGAAAACCTGACGGTAATATCCTGTTATTTATAATGTGTAGGGGTGTAATCAGAAAGGAAGACACTGTTCTGTACCTGCTCCATACTTGACAATGGTGGCATTACAAATGGAATTACCTACAAAATATCCAATGCCATTACATTGAAAGCAAATTTGGGACATGTTGAGAAACAATTATATTATAAATTCAGAAACATTACGCTGTACCACTGCCCAGGTGGAATGTGGTGGTAACTCAGTATGGGGATTCAAGCTCAGTACTATTAAGTGGGTAGGCATACGTATGGATACCTCCAAGGGCATGTACAGGAATGTGAACACAACTCCAATAATTAGACTTATTCAGATCCCTATGAAGTTATTCAATGGTTAATAAGAATGTATTTCCAATCTGCATAGGGTAGTTTGCTCTTGGTGTTGGGTGTGTTTTTACTGGCAGGTTAACAGTCAAAGTTCCTTCTGTGTCTTGGGCAATCCAGAACAGAATTATGTAGATAACAGCAGTGCAGCCTATACAGAAGGCTATGAACCAAATCCATTTAGGGAACCAGCTGTTTGGAAGGGTCTTTTCTCTTGCCTCTAAGGTGGTATGGGCGTTGTTGTGGTACATCCTCTTCTCTCTGGAGTGTCAAATCCTCTTCTGGTGCAGGGGAGAGGTTACCAGCAATATGACCCTGCTCCGCTGACCTTATTTCTACAGGTGCATAGGTCTTTTTACAATGTGAGGCATGAACCCAGGATGGACGGCCCTGGCACTTTACAGCAGTGTTGGTGGTAAGAAGTACCTAGAAAGGGCCTTTCCAGACAGGTTGCAAGGCTGTCTTCCTCTGGTGAACCTTGATGTGGACCCAGTCTCCTGACTGTTGTGACACGCTGCACGAGGTTCCTGGGGAAGGGCTTCTTGAACCTGTGAATGAAAAGTCTTGACACTCTTCATTAGTGCGTGACAATAGGTTAGAACAGTTTTATAAACCAAATCAATGTTCATTACATGGGTTGATACAGGTAGGGAACTTGGGAGACTCATGGGCCTTCCCATTAAAATCTCATGTGGTGATAGGCTGTAGTGAATTAATAGGCTGATTGAAGCATTATGCATTATAGAACCAAGATAATATTATATACATCTGTGACTACTGAAAGGATACGATGAGTTTTCTATATGCCTTATTTGCTTGCTATATGCTTTATAGTAACTTTAATTTAGGAATATTGAAAATGCATATCATGAGAGACAGGCTGGCAAGAGGAGAAGGAAATGAGAGAAATATGCTGACAGGGATTTATTCTTGTCTTCTAGCAAGAACAGAACTAGCAAGAACTGTCCATTCCCAGAACATGGCTGTACATTAAACTAAATAACGAACAGGAGAGAAGGCTGCAGATAAGGACTAAGCAATACAATGAAGAAAGATGGCCTGGTCAGACATCAAGATGCCTCAGAGAAAGGGGTATGGGCAAATCATGGCCAAGGGTCAGGCCTCCCATCTGGAGAGAGGGGTAGGCAGGATCCAACGTGTCAGGACAGCCCTTAACAGTGACTAAGCAGAAAGTACCCCAAATCTGAATAGCCAATGGGAGAACTTTCCAGGCTGTCAGGACCCTTGGGGGTAGGAGGGGATGGAGGCACCTGCGCGGCCGTGTTAGGCCGGGCCGACAGCCGCGGAGGCAGCAACGTGCTGCAGAGGCCACGCCCACTCTGACGTTAGGAGGGGGCGGGGCAAGACGCAGCGACGCGACGCCTCGGGGAAGCACTGGAGGCGCTGACGGCGGGCGCATGCGCTCCTCGAACCCGGAAGTGCGACTTCGCCGTTCAGCACGCCTGCAGGCACTTTCCCATTAGGGTTCTTTATAAGCTCTGGTAGACGCATGGCTCAGTGCTGGTGATCGGACTTGTGCCGTGATACTGGCCCCTAGCTTGGAGTGGAGCAGAGACTGTGGACGTGTGTAGGACAAGTGAAGTGCGTGGAGAGCGTGGAGTGTGCAAGGTGAGTGCTTGGGTGACTGTGAGAGTAGACG
>QEPC01008749.1:377346-393763 GCA_003113815.1 Sphenodon punctatus
CAAAGTGAGTTTACACAGTGCTAAGAGTTTGTACACAAAGAAATTGCATATACTTTACATCAAAGAATTTTTTGGACATTCATATTTTGGTAGCTACACTTGACAATTCACCCCAAACAGAGATGGTTTTAGGGTGGAGCAATCAGGTCAATTTCCTAAAGAACCCCTTCCTCCCCAGGCCATAGCGAGTTTCACTGGAGTAAATTAGATCATATTTATGGAGTACTGATATATAATGTAAACTTAAAAAAAATATAACATTATCACATAAGTAGTGTCATACTGATTCAGACCACTAGTCCATTTAGCCCAGCTTCTCGTTTTCAGCAGTGTCCAACTTCTCTTCAGAGAGAGGCGAAGAGCGGTTCATAATGGAGAGATACACTTAGGTTCTGACAATTCACTCACAGCCTCTGACAGTCAGAAGATGAGCCCCCTCACCCCCCCATCCCCTGACCAGACTGATTAATAGCCATTTATGGACCTGTCCTCTAAGAGCTTATCCAAAGCTTTTTTGAAAGCAGTTATAAGAACATAAGAACATGTCACTTTAAAGTGGCCTAGTTCAGTTCATGACACTATTGAATTTTATAATCAAATAGCTGAGACCTATAACTGCAGATCCAGCCAATAATTAGGACCAGAAAAAAATGAGGCTGTCTCCAAAAGACAAATTACTTAAAACACTGTAAACAAACTTATAAAGACCTATATTTGAATATGTCTAAATAACATGAATGGAAAATTGATTACATCAAGTAATAGTAAAATATGAGACAATATATGACATATCACAAAGAGCAAAACTGTTGACATAATTCCTCAAAATGTGTAATCACTTGAAACAAAAATACATAATAATTGGAACCAATTGGCAATTAAGGCTTCAGTCACTGATATCTGAATTAGTCAATGCGTTTCAACTCTAGGTCTTCATCCGGCCTTTTTTTCTTATAAAAACAGGAAGTTACAGTACGTACACATTATAAATATAAAACAAGGGGAAAACAGGAAAAAGTATGTCAAACTATCAAGCCTAATTTACATCGAACTCCAAACAATTATTTAAAACAAATCAAAATAAACTTACATGTATCGAATATCAATGATATCAGATATCAATGAGTGAAATATTGTCTCATAGCCTCCCGCTCTGACCAACTCAATAGCCCAGTCAAAAGATGCATACCAAACTTAGCAAAAACATGGATCAATACCATCATTAACTGAACTGACTCTCAGATAGGAAAGGTGGTGTTTAAGCCTAAACTCTTGATGGGTTTTCTTAGGCTCTATTCCAAGTGGTGATATTCTCAAATTTGTCATTGGCAGATCCACCCTGCCAGCATCCACTTACTTCCTAATCTTATTTATTTATTTATTTTTAAATTTATATCCCGCCCCTCCTGCCCACAGGGCAGCCCGGGGCGGCGAACAACATTTCATTTAAAACAATAATAAAATTTTAAAACAATTTAAAATACACTACATGGGGAAAACCCCCATCCCTATCCCCAGCCCCACCCCACCCCTACCCCCCGCCAAAAGCCTGACAGAACAGCCAGGTCTTACATATACGCCGAAACAGCAGGAGAGTGGGCGCCAGCTGAGCCTCCTCTGGAAGCGAATTCCACAGCACAGGGGCGACCACCAAAAAAGATCTAACATCAGTGGCCACCCGCCTCGCCCGGGGAACCTCCAAAAAGGCTCCCACGGACGATCTCAAGGGTCGCACGGGTACATGGGGAGTGAGGCGATCCCGCAGATAGGCAGGGCCTAGGCCGTGAAGGGCTTTAAAGGTTAAAACCAGCACCTTGAACCTGGCCCGGTGCTTTATAGGCAGCCAGTGCAGAGCCCGGAGCACTGGTGTCATGTGCTCCCTGCGACCCGCCCCCGTCAGGAGACGGGCCGCGGCATTCTGCACCAGCTGCAACCTCCGGACCAGCTTCTCGGGCAGCCCCACGTAGAGCGCGTTGCAGTAATCCAGCCTCGAGGTGATGAAGGCATGGATGACAGTGGCGAGGTCGGAGTCTGAGAGATACGGCCGAAGCCGCCGGACAAGATGTAACTGCCGAAACGCACTCCCCGCCACGGCCACAACCTGAGATTCCAAGCTGAGCCGCGAATCAAGGAGCACACCCAGACTCCGCACTTGAGACACCATGGGGGGGCGAACCCCCCCAACAAGAGGAGATTCAACCACCCCCAGGCTCCCCAAGCCCTCGCCCACCAACATCACCTCCGTCTTGTCAGGATTCAGTTGCAGATGGCTCAACCTCATCCAAGCCCCCACAGCTGACAGGCACTGGGAAAATAAGGAGACTGCATGGCCTGGGTCGGTGGAAAAGGAGAGGTAGAGCTGAGTGTCATCAGCATACTGATGACACTGCATGCCCTGAAACCCCCTCACGATCTCCCCTAACGGCTGCATATAGATGTTAAACAAGAGGGGGGACAGAATGGCACCCTGCGGGACTCCACACGTGAGGTCCCGGGGGGAAGACGTACACTCCCCCAAGACCACCCGGTGAGTTCTCCCGGCCAGGAATGAACGAAACCAGTCCAAGACCGTTCCGCCAATTCCAGCACGGTCCCGCAGGCGAGTCACCAACACCTCATGATCGACTGTGTCGAATGCAGCCGAAAGGTCTAGCAGGACCAGTAAGGTCTGACGACCCTGGTCCAACGCCAGACGGAGATCGTCAACCAAGGCCACCAATGCCGTCTCCGTACCATACCCAGGCCGAAACCCAGACTGGGAGGGATCAAGGAAACCGATGTGGTCCAGATGCTCCTGGAGCTGTCGTGCCACAGCCCGTTCAATAATCTTCCCTAAAAAGGGAAGATTAGAGACCGGCCGATAACTGGCAGGAGCATCAGCATCAAGAGATGGTTTCTTGAGCAGGGGTCTAACCACAGCCTCTTTTAGGCAGTAAGGCACCCTGCCCTCCCGAAGGGAGGCACCAACCACCCCAGCCAACAATGGCCGTAACGTCCCTCACCACTCCTTCCATACCCTTTACAGATCTTAAATTATCAGACACTGCGCAGTCGCACTCTCTCCCCTTCCAAAGGAATCCAGAATACAAATATAAAACCATTAAGAAAATACACTCTGACCCAAACTACAGTGTAATCAACAAACAACAACTCTTTTAAAAACTCCAACTTAATTGGTGACGGTGCCTTAAGATGCATTGCCTGTTCCTGCTCCACCCTGACCCTGCTTAACTGGGGCTCCTTCACTGTTCTTTTTTCCTTTTTGGTTCTTGCAACTGAGCCCACCCCCATCCCCAGCCCATGCTGCCCCACACAGTGCTTAGTTTACACTTATGTCTGAGTTGACAGTTGGCATTAAAACACCTCCTGTCATTATATCCCCCCACACCCTTTTTGCAGCATCCTGCTGCCAGGTGGCAACAAAGGGGAGAAACTGACCACTATCTGTTCTCAACCCTGCAAGAGGCCACGATGGACACATAAACTCTAACCAGAGCACCTGATCTGCCATCTCCCATCTAAGAAATAGGTCTAAAGCTGCTGTGACCCTGAACTCCTCATCATACAACAACCAGGCCTCTCCCCCATACACATTCTTCACCCTATGTATAATATCTTGATGCTTTATCAGGGAATATGCTCTATGAGGATACATACGTATGTATGTGCCACTATTCCAATACAAATTGTGTAAGCAGGAAGCCACTTATCTCAGCTCCTAACCACCATAGGTTTCTTGTGCCTGTTCTCCTTATCCTCTTTCTCCTCCTTCTCTACCATCTCTTTCACTGTCTCCCTATTAAGCAAAGAAAATGTATCTATATACTCTCCATTATGTACCTTCTCCCTTGTGGTGAGACCTCAGGTGAGATCTCAGAGACCTCACCTGGTGAGACCTCAGAGACCTGGACATGGCTGCTGCCCCTCACTGGGCAACTCACCCAACACAGCCTGCTACTGCCCTGCCACGGGTGTCACCTGCGGCCCCACTGTCAGTATCCCTTGTGTTCCCCCAACCTGTGCCCCTGGCTGAGCTACACTACCTCCCAGCATCTGCCCCCAGACTTGTAGATGGTTTCCTCTACCAGAAATCTGGGATTCCCGATAAGATCTCGCTGCCCCACCTTATCTGCAATAGCTGCACCTGTTGCTGAAGTAGTGTTCCCTGCATGCACAGGGAGCTGCTGTGAAGCTGCCACTCCTGTGACTGGAAACAGATTTGCCACCACCTGCGCGTGAACCGGACTCTCACCATTGGATCCATGAGCCAAATTCCCAGCAGGTGCTAGGAACTGATGGAGAAATTTCTGGGATGGTGCTTGACTCTCCACCTGCCATGGAATCTGAAAAGGAACTGCAGAAAAGGAGAACTGAGAACCTTGGATACCAACAGAGGTTGCAGAAATGACCCCAGATTGAGCAGAAGGAACAGACACCCCCTGCTGAAAATATAATGTTGAATCTGCAGGCAGTTGACATTTCAACTTAAAACTTGCTGCCCTGCTGCGTGCTCAGACCCCCCAAATGGTGACACCATCCCCATATGAACCTCAGATGACTGATTCTGGCCCAGCCCAGGGGAGAAAGAAAGCATACCCTGCAAGCAGGGGCCACCAAATTCGAAAGAGACCCAAAAACGGGGAGCACCCCGTGCTGTTGAAATGCAGGCCTGCCATCACCCACAAGCAAGACCTGAGACTGGGCCACAGGAAGCCCAGATTGGGCAGACTGCCCAACTACATTACTGGGCAAAACTGATACTGCCCCAAAAGACTGAACCCCAATTCCTAGAGGGGGTGGGGCACCAACAGAAACCTCCCCAGAAGCAGACAAAGCCTCCCCCTGGCCCAAAGAAGCCTGCCGGTCAAGAGCGCCAAGCTGCCTGGACACAGCAACCAGGCTGGATGCCACTGAGTGCGTAAGCACCATGAGCGCCTCTTCTGGAGCCATAACCAGTGGCTGAAGAAGGGAAGAATCCCTAGAACCTTCCCTTGCCCTCCCTCCCCCGTCCTCCTGAGAGCCAGCTTGCCCCAAGCCACTGACCCCACAGTGGGGCACATTTAGAGTTTTCCCCAGCCCCTTATTCCCTTTTCTGCCAGGCATCCTAAAAGCGGAACCCCACCCCCTGACCACAAGCCCACCCTTTGCTGCATATCCCTCCCCTGAAACCCAGCTACAAAAGACGACACTGTTGAGAGAGAGACGCCGCCCAAGGCTTCCACTGCTACTCCGCCCATGCTGCTTCTGCCACTACAAACACCCACAGGTTGCTGAGAGGAGAGGAGTCAAGGTGAACCATGGTGTGCTTACCTGTCACTACACTTGACTGCTTCACTAAGCAGTCTCATTGCGAGGCTCCCTTCCCATTGGCTCCCCTGACCCATTTGACCTTCCTAGCCGGGAAAATTTCAAGACAGCTAACAACTGCCTCTCTCAGCCTTCCCCTCCCAGCCTTTTCTCCCTTCCCTCCTCCCCCATTGGGGTAAAGAAGGGAAGGGAGAAAGGGGGTATATGTGAGTTCCACCACCACCCTGCAAATCCTATCGCCCTTGGATGGGGGAGAGCACATTATGCATATTCAAATATAGTTATTTATAAGCTTTTTCAGTGTTTTAAGTAATTTGTCTTTTGGAGACAGATCCTCTTTATTTTTGTAGTTTAATTTTATGACAGTTATTTTTAGGGATACACTTTCTGTGAGGAGATTTCCTCTTCAAACTATCTTGGGGATAGAAGGCCTACATTTGGTGTTGGATTTGGCCAGAGACAGATTAGGGATACTGCTGATATACTTGGCACCCACCTGTATGGAAACTTCCCAATCTGCACTGACCGAGCTGGTGTTGGGGGAGGTCTTGCGGTCCCCCAGGGCGATAGTCCTAGGAAATGTCAATATCCATGCCGACACCAGTCTTGGAGGGGCAGAGCGCGAGTTCATGGCTGCCATGACAACCATGGGTCTGTCTCAGAAAATGGTGAGTGCCACACATATTGGAGGACATACCCTAGACATGATATTTTGCACAGGCCTTAAGGCGGGGGATCCATTAGTGGGGGAGGTGTCAGAAGAGCCCTTGTCATGGACGGATCATTATCTCCTCCGGGATGGTACCCTGGGATATATCAGCCCCTGGGAGGGTGCAGAATCAGTTAGGATGTTTTGCCCCCGAAGGCTTATGGAACCCAGAAGGATCCAAATTGCTCTAGGTGATGTTTCCTCTATTCTCCATGGCCGCTTACTTGATGATCTTGTGACCATGTGGAATTTCGTGTTGGTGGAGGCCATTGACCGAGTGGCTCCCAGGCGTCTGCTCCTGAACAGCCGACAATACAGGTCCCCGTGGTATACGAAGGAGCTTCAGTGGATGAAGTGGGAAGGGCAGTGGTTAGAGCAACAGTGGCATCACTCGCATGTTGAAGTTGATCGATTGTGGCATAGAGTCTGGTTGCGTACCTACACCATACCGGTGCAAGCAGCAAATAAAGTTTTCTTTGCTGCCCTCATTGCGTTTCCTAAGTCCCGCCCGGCGGACTTTTCCAGGTGGTGGGGGCTGGTCAGTCCAGCCTCCCTCTGCCTGGATTTAGAGTCATCGAATGCCCACTGTGATTTGTTTGTGCACTTTTTTTGCAGATAAAATTGCTCAGATCCACCGAAGTTTTGAGGTGACATTTTTAGCAGTGGGTAAGCCAAAGGCAGTAGAAGCCCTGCCTTGTCCTGTCTTGTGGGATGAATTTTGGGATGTGTCCCCCTCAAAAGCGGGGGATGCTCTGGGGACTGTTCGAACCACTTACTGTGAATTAGATTCATGCCCGTACTGGCTGGTCAAGGGCAGCCAGGACACATTAGGGCTGCTGCTGGTGGATATTGTCAACACCTTCCTGTGGGAGGGCAGGGTGCTGGATCACCTTAAGGAGGCACTGGTGTGGCCCCTGCTCAGACGCCATCATTGGATGTTGACTTTTCAGCTAGCTATCAGCTGGTCTCTAACCTACCCTTTTTAGGGAAAGTTATTGAATGGGTGGTGGCTTGGCAGTTGCAGGAGCACCTGGCCTGGCTTAACTTTCTTGATCCCTCACAGTCTGGTTTTCTTCTTGGATATGGCATGGAGACTACACTTGTGGCCTTGGTCGACGACCTCTCCTGTGAGTTGGAACGGGGTCGTTCGACCCTGTTGATCCTATTAGATCTTTCGGCTGCATTTGATACCCTTCATCATGTGTTGTTGGTGACTCGGATGCGGGACCAGGCAGGAATTAGCAGAACCATTCTTGAGTGGTTCAACTCCTTCCTGGCTGGGAGAGTCCAGCGTGTGGTCCTTGGTAATTTTTCATCTTCTTCCCGGGGTCTCACGTGTGGAGTTCCGCAGGGTTCTATCTTGTCCCCTCTCTTGTTCAATGTGTATATGCAGCCTTTGGGGGAGGTTGTTAGGGAGTTTGGCGTACTGTGTCATCAGTTTGCTGATGACATCCAGCTTTATCTCTTATTTCCATCCGACTCAGGCCCGGCAGTCTCGATGCTCACCCGGTGTTTGGCAGCTGTGGGGGACTGGATGAGCACGAGTCATCTGAGGTTAAATCCTGACAAGATGGAGGTGATGGTCGTGGGGAAGGCTGGGGGAGTGATGGCCCCCATCATTGATGAGGTCTGTCCTGCCCTGGTATCTCAGGTTCGGAGTCTGGGGGTGCTCCTGAGCCCGCAGCTCCACCTGGATGTCCAGATGGCAGTTGTGGCGAAAGGGGCATTTCACCAATTACCTCTGGTGCGTCGGCTTCAGCCATATGTCTCAGACTCTGACCTAGCCACAATTGTGCATGCTTTTATTACCTCAAGACTGGACTACTGTAACACACACTACGTGGGGCTACCCTTGGTGCTGGTTCGGAGACTGAAGCTGGTGCAGAATGCAGAGGCTCATCTCCTTTTGGAGACAGGCTGACATGAGAGTTGCCCGAAGCTGCTTGCAGGAGGGGCGGGATATACATTTATTAAATAAATAAATAAATAAAATTAAATAAATATATTACACCGGTACTTCACTCTCTGCACTGGCTGCCTATAGTCTTCCAGGCCCAATTCAAGGTGTTGGTGTTGACCTTAAAAGCCCTGAATGGTCTGGGCCCTGCCTACCTGTGCGACTGCCTCACCCTCCGGATCCTGGATCGACCCCTGCGATTGGCCGGGGGTGCCCTCCTCAAGGTCCCCCGGGTTTCTCGCGTGTCAACCTTGCAGAGGGCGTTCTCTGTGGCTGTGCCACGGCTGTGGAAATCCCTCCCATTGGAGGTCCGTCTGATTGCCGACCTACCCTGTTTCTGTAGACAATGTAAGACCTGGCTGTTTCGCCATGCTTTTCCCGAGGGATAGGGGGTGGGTGGGTTGGGTTAGGGTGGGGGATGTATTTTCTATTCTGTTTTATTACTACTGTTTTAAATTGTTTGAATATGTTGTTAGTCGCCCTGAGATGCTTTTAGCAGGAGGGGGCGGCATACAAATTTTATAATAAATAAAATAAATAAAAATAGAAAATATTATTTAATAGATACATAACAATAATTAATCCCATTTATCTTTTAGTTCATAATTCATTTTTGTACCTTCATGCCCCCAAATTTTAGCACCTGGTGTTCACTGTAGTAAAATCTCTTACCACTTTTGTCTGTGGATGCAATAATGTGGTGCAAGTCAACTAATGTGTGGGTAGGAGGATGGGGCTTACAATTTAGTCTCTTGTTAGGTCTCCTATAAGCATAACCTCAGTTCTGCCCTCATAAGTTGCATAAGAAACATGAAGCATTATCCATTGTACCGATCATTTCTCTCCCCACATAATACCACTTCATTTGAGATCTTTGGGTTCATTTAGGGACTTCCATCAAATATCTCGTCAGGGGAAAACTTTGGCGGACAAATACAATTCTAACAACAAAAAAGTTTCTTTAAACAAGATCTCATACATTTTTCTAGAAGCAGTTTATTGATGCGCCAAACCCACAAGTTCACTGAATAGAGTGAACAATTGTAGCCTTCCACAAAGGGTGAGAAGAGGCCTGTGGTTTTGGCAGTTTCAGTGCTGCTGTTAATCACTGAAATGTTCTGGATTGCTTATTCTTAAAACAAATCCCTTCCACTTTGGATTATGACTACAACTAAAATAGAGAATTTCAAGGATACAAAGAATGGATTTCACATTACCACACATCTAGTAGAGTTTACACAGGGGCCTGACATTTGGAGTACTGACAGCAGCACACATGCCTTACAGCCCTACAAGCATTCTGCCCTCTCTTCTACCACAATGAAACCACACAGTGGTTTCAATCAGCTATGCTGAGTGCATACTCACTGCCACTTACTTCACCTGATTTATGGAAAATCCCATGAGTATAACTGCTCATGTGAAAAAGTTACACAAACCACACGCCACAGCGCTGCACATAGAGTCTCCTTAAAGAGACAGTCCTAATTAATCTATATGGGACGGGTTAATCCTTCAGGAATGCTGAAAAGGTCTCTCTCTCTCTCTCTCTCTCTCTCTCTCTCTCTCTCTCTCTGTGTCCCTTCACCCTTCCTCCATATAGGGATATGTTTATGGAGAGATGTTTTTCATGTCTTCTCTTTGATGTTTGGCAGAAATACCTAAAGATCTGGATGAGCATCTTTAGGGGCCTAGAGTTTAAGGCCCCATTTGTATGTAATGTGTGTTGCTATGGGATCCTTGATAAACTGGAACTAAGGGTTGATTTTCACTGCAAAGTAGCAATGTGCAAAATAAGAAATGTGCATGGTTACAATACAGTAACCTAAGTGACAGATGGCAATTTCTGTTCTTCCAGTGAATGTGATAAAAGGTATGGTTTGGAAGAGCCTCAAAAAAGATGTTTTATACTGCCTTCTGATTTGGAATAAGGCACCTTTGGATATCAGCCAGGGCTGCAAGTGAGGCGGGACAATAAGAGGAGATATTCACAACAGATTCATCCACTATAACAGACATTCAAACCTACAGCTAATTAATGTGCTGCTACTTGATGCATTGCTTCATAGGGTCTTACCAGACATAATAGTAGCTCCTCATTTTCAAGAATTAACATACATCTGATCATTATTCTTGTTTGTACAAACATAGCTTTCATTTTCCTTTATCACTGATTGGGATCTGAAAAATCTTTGGTGTGGACAGCAAGTAACAGATCCTTGCATGTAGCTATTGTTTCATATCGAAAACACACTGCTTTATCTCCGGTTTGTAGTAATCGTGGATGGAAACATATCATCCAGGTGACTGCTGGTGAGAGGAGACTCTTGAGTAGCTGCTGAAGCATGAAATGGAATAAATATCCTTAGAAACAGCTATGACATCAGCGATTTCATCGGCGATAACATCAGTGATTTCAATGTACAATGGCTTTTCCATGGATGTATTGGTACATCTGAGAACACCCATAAAATACATTACATATGAGAGAGACCTAAAAAAACAACAACCCTGCAATACAATCTGTCTGCTGCTAGAAATCCAGCATTCATTTGGAAGCTGATTTACAACCATCCTATTAGGACTGCCTGTACTTTGTCAGACAAAGGCATTACTTTAGTTTTTACAGTTAAAAAAAGAGTCAATACTCGTATTATATGCCCTACTCTTCCATACTATTATTAACCTTGGTTTTGAATTATTTCCTTCCTTTAATAAAAATCTAGGGAAATGGTTAATAAAATCTATGACCATTTTCCTGAATTCCACCAGGATAGGAAACTCTTATCGACTTCAGGAAGTACTAGAAGATTTAGAAGGAGGCCACTTGTTAGGACTGCTCTACATATTACACTCTTGAAAAACTGCAGAAGCAGGAAATTTGAACTTAACTAAACCCTGGGTCCTACACATATTGATACCTGTATGTAGGTCTGTGCACACAAGTGGTTTCAAAGAAATTAATTGGAATAATTAGATATGCATTCACCTAACTTCGGAAGTGGCAGATAGAAAAGTGCTACTTTTATCTGGCATCTTTTCGTCCATTTGGTTACAAATATTAACAATTGAAGTTTAAATCAGGAAAGTGGAAAAAATGTTATCCAAATCTGAAGTCTAATGAGACAACTTTTTCGTAATACCAGTAAAAAAAAATAAAGCCTACAGCTATAACAGAGTTTTCCAACGTATGGGTTATACCTGGGTTTCTCCATATGTAGATGACACTATGATTTTAATTGTTATCTCTAGTATACTTTATTTGTCTTTGTTGCTTTCTGGGGTCATGTGATGGTATTTATGTCTCAAAATGGGGTGTCATAGGCAAAAACTTTGGGAACTTCTGAACTGAAGTTTTAAGACTATGGAATTATTTGAAAGTTTCAAGGGGACAAGTAGGTGGCAAAAGTCATTGCTCACAATCTCACTAAAACTCTGCCTTAGATGCATAAATTAATAATTGAAAATATGCTCTTTAATTAACTACAAGGCATTTATAGATACCTGCCTACACAGAAAATGGTAAGATAGCCACATATGCTAAATCCAGCTGTGCATGCAAAGAGGACAGTGAACTCTTCTAAAGTACAAAAAAGCATTCAAGAAATCCTTCTAATTGCACTGATAAAGGCAGGAGGAAATGTTATTGCATCTAAATCATGATTAAGTGCAACAGAGAATATAGATATTCTTGACACTTGGCCATCAGTCTCCAATAGAAGATCTTTGTCTTATATTATGGAAATGGTGGTCACAATCCTCATTTGTCCAAGAGCACCAGGGGTTATGTGTGCATAAATTGAACATCAACGTGCCAAACTATGCTTAAGCAGGACAAAACTTCATTCAGAGTGAGAGGAAGTCTCATGCAGCATAATCATTGTTAGGAGGCTGCTGCTTGTAATGTGAAAACATGAAATGTACTTTGCATAATTATGAGTAGTCAGACCAGTGGTGCTGACCAGACAGGGGGCATCCACTAGGGGTGTGAAATTCATAGTTTTAAAATTATTTTTAGTTTTTCCATGAAAACGAATGAAGTCCCATTTGTTTTCATGACTAATGTTACAAAAATGGATGAATAAGCAAACAATTGTTTGCTTTCATCCATTTTTTGTTTTTCGTCCATTTATTAAAAAGAATAAAAACAATAAAAATCATGGCTGCCAATACCATTTTGGAAAAGGACCATGCATGTGCAGAACAGTCCCCGTGGCCATTTTGTTCATGCACAGTGATTTTCTGTTCTTAATTATCAATTAATTCATTATTCATATAATAAAACAACAACAAAAAACAAAAATGGTAGGGTCATTTATGAAACCCCTCAAAACAGAAAGGTTTCAAAAACTAATGCTGTGCCTTCTGCATACCCCTAGTATCCACTGGGGCTTGGGGAGTGACACTGTATGTGAAAGTCAGACTGAGTTGTGGGCAATAAAGCTTCTCACTGGGTGAAAACAGATGAGATAGTAGCCCAGATTATCCTCTTCCAGATGGATGGTCATCTGCCCGTCAACTAGGTGGCCACTGGATGTTTGCCCACCCATGCCACCTTGTGGCCCCCGTTCACAGCGGCATCCCAGCAAACGTAGAACCCACAGTAGGGATGTCGAACAGAACGCGGTTTGGATGTTCGGACGTTCAGTCGTTTGGTTTGAAACCCGAGTTCAGGTTCGGTTGTTCGGTTCAGCTGAGTTCGGTTCGGTCGAACATGGCCAAACATTCCAAAATAGCGCTATCGATACTGATACCAAATTCGAAGATTTGTTTCGGTATTGGTATCATTTGGCCCTGAAACAACCCCTGGTCTCCACCCCTGGTGCTAGGAAGTCTGCTCCTCAGATGCCTCCCCCTTCCAGTCATGTTTTTCGTGCCTGAATTCACATTTTTCCTGCCTCCAAACTCATCCAAACTCTCCCGAACATGACCAAACTGTTCAGCCATTTTTGAGTTCGGTTTGGACATTCGGTTCAGACTTCCAAACATACCGAGTTTGGTCCCAACTCCGAACATCCAAGCTGCGTTCGTATATCCCTAGCCCTCAGTGAAGACGAATGCTGGCTGATGCAGTTGCAGCCTATATGGCTGCCCTCTGTCTGGTAGGGTGCATGCAGCCTCTGTGTACATGCAGGTATATCTGGGCCATAGAGTCCTGGGCAGAGCACCTAGAGGGGTCCAGGGAGTTGCTGCATCTTGGTGGGGGACTGAGCGCCTGCCTGTTTGTACAGTTCATCACGTGAACCTGAAAGTGGTGACTGGCCACGGAGCAATCCCAGATTCCATTGGTCTAATCTCTCATCTGTTAACAACAACTGTGAATGAAGATTTGGCACCCAGGGCTGGCCTTAGAAAAGGCAGGGTCTGGGGCAGAAGGGAGGGACCCTGAATGGGGGTGGGAGCTGGAGGGAACATGAGGGGAACAGCATCAGCACAGGATTCCACTTCTGGGAGGAAACAGCACTGCTCCCACATGAGACTCTCGGACTTTTCAGGCAGATGCATTATGTGGGGCCTTGCCTTCCTGCTGGCAGAGAAGGGAAGGAATAGGGCCCCATAGGAAGTGCCTGCACCAGATACCATGTTGCAAGTTGGAGAGAGCGTTGTAGGAAGTGCTCATCTATGGGATAAATGTCAGGCCTCCCTATCGAGCCCCTCCTCAGGGTCTTGGCCCCAATAGGCCTGACCTAAGGTTGGTCCTGTTTGTACTTCTTGAAGACTAGAATTACACACATGCAATTTTTCAGGCACCAAGTCAGAACCCAGGTGGAGTCAAAGGGGTCAAGCGAGGATCAAACAGAGAAGGAGCAATCCAAAAGTGTAGTTGGAGACAAGCGAAGGAATCAAGGCAAAAGAGCAGTTCAAGACAGGCAGGAAGGTCTGGGGAGGAAAACAGGTCTGAGTCTGTTGCTGGCAGATAAGAAACAAACAGATAAGAAACCTAAGCATAGCTCTGCCAGGCTTCCTCTTCCTTTCAGGGCCAGGCAAGTCAGGAACCATCAGGACCTGATGGCTGGGGAGCCCTATTAGATTGACAGGGTGCTGGAGCAGACCCTATTAAACCAGAGCAAGGGCCTCAGAGTGTGCTGGTGGTACTGTGGAGCCAGATCCCCCTTTCCAGGGTCCCAATGGTGCTGTTCCTAGTCCTGGCTCCTGATACAATCCCTTTGAGCACCTGGATGAATTAGAATTGTTCACAGAATTTTCAAGGGGTGTGCAATTCATTTTTGTTTTTATAATAAAGAAAACAAAATATGGGTTTTAATTTTTGTTATTGAATAACAAAAAACCCCATAATAATGAAAAATGAAAAATGAATAAAAATGTTTTGTTATTGTGAATGAATAGGAAAAATATGAAAAAACACATTTTTGGCTGTACCTTTTTTGTTTTGCATCTGATTTTGATGAATCATGGCAACAATACGCCCAACAGAGGGCATTCTGTGTGCCAAATTTCAGAGAGATTGGATAAAGGAAAATGATTACATAAGCAGTTGAAATTCTTTAGTTTACAAAAAACCTTGCATACACTTTCCTGGCTGTATTGTCTTTGTCTCCCATCCTATGTGAATGAAGCTTAGCAAGATTGTGCACCTCCTTAATTTTACTATATCTGAGAAATTTTAGAAGGATTAGATAAAAGATTATTATTTTATAAGCAATGTACTTTAACTGCATTACTTGCTATAATATTTTTTTAATCAATCAATTTTACATGAAATTTGGAAGGACTGTATCACAAACCTTCAATACCATTGCTGCCAAATTGATTTTTACAGTTTTAATAAAGGGTCCAAATTTTATAAGCAATTGACGTTTCCCTCTTGAAGACTTTCATTATTCAGGTAAATGGCACGTATAGTGCCATTCAGAGACAGGCATGGAGTGGCGGGGGCAGGGAGGCTGTAGAAGTGTGGGGAGCAGTCCAACAGACTAACAGACACATTCCCTGGCCAATCAATGCATGCTTCCACCTTTAGAGGAGGAAGAAACGGTGGTTGCTTCAAGGTGGACATGGAGGGTGGATATTAGTTGCTGTTCTTGCGCCTGCTTTTTGTCTGTGGTTAGTTCGGCTTTGGTCAGACTATTTTCTCATACTTTTCTGGCAGGCTTTGTGTGTGTGTGTGCGTGCACGTGTGTGCGTGCACTCATGTACACACTCATGCTAGAGTTCACTGTAAGACTTCAGCTAGCTACATAGACCCAATCCCTCCTGCCCCCTCCTGGGGTGTTCTCTGCAAGTTGACAGACACCGCCATGCACCTGGTGTGCCCGCCCAGACTGTAGCCTGAACTAAACAGCAGAGATGAGAAATACATCCTCTGGCCAATTGGCTTGAAATTTCAAAGACATCCTGGTTGGGACAGAGATGTGATTTCCCTCTTACTGCATAATTCCAGATTTCAAGAACCAATCCTGGGTGGCTCAGAAATGGGCATAGAAGTGACATAACTGGGACTTCAGGCAGCAAGGCAGAGGGCAGGGGGAAGCATCCCAGCAATCAGGAGCCATGTTTCACACATCCAGGCTGGCCATTTGTCATCAAAATCACATCCTGCAGCAATGTGGCAGATGACATAAAGGGAAACCCTTATTGGCTCTTTCCTAAGCAGATGCTTCCAACTTCCCAGTAACAAGTGAGGGAGAGAGGTTGGGGTGATCACATCAGAGAATGTTATATGGGTGACATTTCTTCTGGCCAGTTGGTATCACAAGCACATCTTGAACCACAGTGACCAACATAAGAGAATCCCTGGCATAGGCTCATAGTCTCCAGATCATGTGAAGGCTTATAAGTTTGTGTCCCTTCATTAGATTTTTTTTTATATTTGGCAGAGATAATTCTGAAGATTCTGGATATATTTCTGCCAAATATAATGTAAACAGACTTGAATACAAAGATGTTGCAGCCAGAAATGCATTTACAAGTAAATCACATCGGGGCCCTCTATGCAATACTTATGAATTTGGTAGAGATAGTACCCTTGGAGAGGCGTATATGTTTGCTAAGTTTCATGTAAATCAGATGGGACTGGGAGTCAAAGTTGTTACATCCAAAAATGTGTACACAAAATTTTGTAAAATAAAAACTTTCAGCCACATATAAAATCAAATTACTTTAATTAATATTTCTGAAATTTGGCACATATAATGCCCTCCACTTTGGGTAAAATCCTGCCAATTATCATCCAAATTGGATACGAAATAAAAAAAGGTACAGTTGAAAAACTGTTTTCCGTTCAAACCAATGGAAATTGAAAATGAAAGTAAAAACAAAAGCAAAACAAAGAATAACGAAATATAATGAAAATGAATGGCATTTTAATATCAAAAATTAGGGAGGGGGAACAGATCGCGGTTCAGGTTCCTCCGTTCGGTTCGGCAGTTTGGTTAGTTCGCCGGGTTCGGGTTCGCCCATTCTGTTCGGCCGTTCACCATTCT
>QEPC01008752.1:4104-16843 GCA_003113815.1 Sphenodon punctatus
ACCCCCATTTTCTCCAAGCTAAACAGCTCTAACCTGGAAGTCGATCCATTCCTTCTATCATCCTTGTTGCCCTTCTTTGAACTTTTTCCAGTTTCAAATAGGATGACCAGAACTGTACACAATATTTAAGGTGGGGTCGTACCAAAGATTTATAGAGCAGCATTACCACTGTCTGGTTGCCTTTTCAAAATGGAATTTCTGTAGACGCCAGGGAAAATTCTGTGTCATTTATGATTTTTATGCTGTTTGATGCAATGTTCTCTTTAATATACAGGGCTACTGCACCCCCAGTATGATTAGCTCTGTAATTTCTATATATGGCATCGCAGTGTCCCACTGGGTTTCCTCATTCCACCATGTTTCTGAGATGCCTAGGGTATCAGTGTCCTCGCTTGAAGCCAAGTACTCTAATTCCCCCATTTTAACCGTTGAGGCTTCTAGCATTGGTATACAAACATCTAAGCGTTTTAATATCCTGGTGCTTGTGGTTGCATATTTTTTTTAATATGGAAGTATTTTTAAAAGTTTGTTTGTTCTCTAGAATTACTGTCTCTCTCTTTCTTCCCTATCCTTATTACTGGAATAAGCCATTCCGCTACCAATGGTGGCATCCATTTGGGTTGCCTCCATCCCAACCACAGGCTCCACAGCAACTGTTGGCTTTCCCCCAGGTATTAGTTTAAAAACTCCTTTGCCACCTTGTCATGGAGATTGGGGTTTTGGGGGCTGACATAATCCCCTAAAGCATTTCCTTTCATCCTTCCAGCCCAGCTGTGGCTCAAAATGTACCCCGTGCCACCTGTAGCTGAGAAGGCCTCTCCCTGAAGATAAAACTTATAAAGAAAGGTCCGCCTAGATGCTAACCCAGGGTGCCCCTACACTTGCAAACCCCAAGGGCAGTAATGAACACACACGCACACCAGGCTTGAGATGAATGAAATATATTGTAAAACAATTGAAGATAAAGGCTTATTGATAAGAGAGCACAAGTCCAACATGAAATAAGGTGAAATAAAATATGTGCTAATAATTCAACTGTGAGATCCCCTGTCTATTCCCTTCCCCAAAGTCTCAGTCCAGAATGCTTCCGTACATCTCGACCTGATGTCCAGGGGCCCGTTCTTGGAGAGTTGCTGCTGGGACAGGTTCTTCGGTTCACGTTGCTTAGCCTCAGCCACTCCTGGCTGCGAACTCCTTCCTCTCGAAAACTGAGACTGTCTTTGTCATTCAATCCTGCTGGCCTCTTCCTCTCAAAGGTAGGAGGAGACCGCCCCCCTTTTCGGCTAGTTCTATTGTCTTTTAAGTATTTATCCTTAGGTTACTGGGTCCACCTTGCCTTGTTGCGTGCGTGAAGGTAAAAATCACGCACCCTACATAACCATTGTATTATTTCTCCTGACCCAACCCGGTTTGGGTTCACACCCTAATCTCCACTGTAAAATACAGTTTAGCTTCAGTTTAAATACTAAATATGGTCTCTCAATTCCTCTGTTTATTAGTTACACATCCAAATTATTATTTCTTTCCATCAGATTCAGTGTGCTGAGACAAAACATCTGACACCTCGGGTCACATTTATACATATTGTTTTCCCACTCCAGATCATATATTACATTTATGTTGTATGTTAGTCTACAATACGTTTTGTCCGAAGCCTCCCTGTCACCCCATAATTCCCATGACGCACCTTTTGATTTTTACCACCAGCACTCTGGTTCTATTTTCATGGGGAGAAAAAGATAAAACGTTATCATGAGGGTTACTTTGAGTCCCGTAAGATATTACTGTGTTTTGGGTACACATGCAGTGACACCAGAAGTCAGTATGCATCACTATACACCCTCCCCCATCCCATGCATTCATTACACACCACTATTGTGCTGTGCTGACAACAAACCATTCGTAGGGATTCCTCACACCGCTTGCGGGTTTTCCGGTCAGCTGACCTTTGGCAAAGGGCACAACGTCCACTTACTGCTATGGTGGGTTTGGAGAAAGCATAGTTCAGGGAAAGAGTCGCTGCTTTGGTGGACTGATTGAGATGACGGAAATCTAGCATTCTTCATTTTATTTGGCGATCGATTAACTGTTCACCAACTCCGGCCAAGAACAAGCGCTGTCTCCTTGCTGGAGATCTGTTCTTCCAGGTAGGGTTGTTGCCTATCCAAACAATGGAACTGGCAATGGCAGCAACGGCAAGCATGTTGAAAAAGAGTGCCATTGGCCACCTGTTGGTTATACGTCTGCAGGTTGACATCCGGATTAAGCGGTCAAGGTTCTCCACCCCACTTTTGTTTTTATTGTAATGGAGAATGATCTCTGGTTTCTTCTCCTCTCCACCCACCAACACGCCGTGGTGCATGGTTGATAGCAAGATTACTGCTTTCCCCCTCTTGGGCACATATGAAACCAAGGTGAATTCATCATCAAAACCGAAAATGGACGAAAATTTCTCTCTCCTGGGATGCGGTTGCATTTCTTCAGAAATGTCGCTTTTGTTTCTTTGAATGGTACCAACGTAGGTCAACTCTTGCCTTAGCAGACTTTCTGCCAGTTCTCTACTAGTAAAGAAGTAATCACCCACGATGTTTCTTCCGGATTTATACCAGGGCTGAACCAGTTGTTCCACTACACCGGTGCCTAGCTGAGTGTGTCGTGATGCTGCAGGTGGTTGGCCCAGGTAGATGTCTCCATTCAGGGGATACGAGGTTGCGGCATCACAGCACCACCAAACCTTCATACCGTATTTTTCAGGCTTGCTGGGCATGTCCTGTCTGAGGGGACCCCGGAAACCAACGAGCTGTTCATCTACAGTAAGGTCTAGCCCAGGAGAGTACTACTTCCGCAGCTGCGCCACAAACCCTGTCCAAACATCACGAAAGGCAGCCAGCTTGTCCACTGCTCTCTGTTCCCTACGTGTGGCTTTATCGTCAAATCTCATTTACCTGGTGATTTGACAAAACCTTGCCAGACTCATGGTGGCACGGAAGTAAGGACGCCCGGTGCGTTGATCCCACAATTCCTCCAACGCTTCATGATTTCCATTGTACATACCACTCAGAAGTAGGAGGCCAATGTATGCTTTCAACTCTATGCCATCGAGGAGTTTCCATTCCTTGACCTTGTCAGGATTGCTCTCATTCCACTGCCTTTACTTGCGTTCTGCCTCTGTTTTGTCTCCTGTGTGATCATGGACAGAATATTTTCTGTGACAAACAGCTCAAATGTTTCCCCTACTGTATCTTTTCTACTTTCACACGTTGGCCCAGTGTGTTCATTATCAATGTCTTTGGCTGTTCTGCGACAATGATGAGCAAGCTGGGGGATTTTTTGCCATATTCTGCCATTCTTGCCTCGCATGACGTCAACATCTGGAATGTTTTCAGTGGGAGGTTGGCGTGGTTCTGTCGACGGCGCTGCTCTAGGTCTCTTGCCTCTTCCAGGATGGCCATGGGATGCTTCTCTTCCCAATAACACTTCTGCCATTGGTACCAACTCCTCATCATCTGAGGTCAAGCTGGATGAACTCTCCTGAGAAAGATGGTCTTCCATTTCAGAACAGCTTCCCATGTCTGGAACAAAATCACCACGTTGACTGCCTTCAGATGAGCTGTCATCACTGGCTATATCCATGTCATCCTGGGATAGCGCTGCGTCCATTTCAACATCCGAATACAACACGCTCTTGTTTGCCATACGGAACTGCAGGATAAAGAAAATACAGCCTTGATTACTGCGGGATACATACAGAGAGAAGTGAAAGGCAAACCTGCGTACCCATGCTGGGATGGAGTCCAGCTCGCAGCCTGTCTTAGAGAGAACTAGGGTTTCAAGTTCCTATAAAAGGAGGTCTCTTGCACTCTCTTTTACTCTCCCAGCTCAGCCTTGTCTTAGTTCCCAACGAATGGTCTGTAACGTTTTGCAAAAAAAGTGCCCCCGGGGTAGGCAGTTACCCCTAGACTCTGGGGAATCGTTAAATACTCTCTCATAAGCTCTGTCTCATTTCCTGCCTTGCCTCCCAGGTGGAGTTTGTGATTTGGCTCACTTCTGTGATGGGGTGAGTGTGAACTTGCAAATCAATAGCTGTTTAGCCAGGCCCTCTAGAAGGTGTCGGACACAGAGCATTTTTAAATGGGACGCAGCCACACGGGTCCACCCATCCCTCTCCCACCCAAGCACCCACCTGAAGGCAGCGGGTATGTGCTCCCGTAACCAGCTCGGTAGTGGAGCAGGCATGCAGGGGAACGGAGCGCTGGCATTTTCCCTGCGTCCCCTGTCATGGAGAAACATGGGGTCACACACGTGTAACACGGGACTACATGTTTGGTAAATATGTGGTACCAAGGGTTTCGCATGTTACTATAAATGTACACTTATGTAATGTTAAAAGTTCCACATGTTGGTAATGTTGACTCTGAGAATTGTAGAACTCAAATTGGGGGCTCTCCCACGTCATCAGCCTGTAGGAAGTGCAAACAGATAACAACGTGTATTGAAAGCTGGCTTGCTAGACGAGCCTGTGGAGATGTTAATGAACATTAAAGTGTAAAGAGTGTAAAGAGTCTGTAGAGTGTAAAGAGTCTGTAAACGGGAAGGATCGGGCCCTTGTGGGACAAGAAGTTTCATTGTGGCACACTTGAATTAGTCAGTGAGAGAAACTGATTCAAGAGAACTGTGCGCAAGGGAAACTGAGTCACTCAAGCCCGGTAAGTGGGGGTGTGGAACCCCAAACCTGTGACACTGGCGCCCAATGAGTAAGGGTTAATGCTCAGCTTGTGGATCAATGTGTAGACAGTAGGGGAGCATACCCAGGCATCTGGACTCCTCTGAGGGAGTAAATCTGAAACCGGCAGAGTCTGAAGCAGATCCTTGAGCAGAGTGTTAAGTTTGTTCTTTCCCGTTTACAGACTCTTTACACTCTGGGTTCGCAAGAGCTTGAGGGCTCTTGCTGCTCACTTGTGTTCCAATATTAGACAGACACTTCTTTGTAAAGATAAGAAGTCAGTTTATTGATTACATAAACAAGATAGTTAAACAGAGTGTTATTAGAAATCAAAGGTAAAATATAAAGCATTCCTAACTTATACTGGTTGAGTCCCTAATGTATTAATCTTACCCCTAGAGGTCCAAAGTTCTGGTTTCTCAGTCATAAAGGCAATGACTGGGTACTTGGCTTGTAGAGATCAAAATCCTTTTCTCACTTCATGCTTCTCCCAGCCTGCTGCTTCAGGCTGTCATTCGTATGTAGATGTCTCTGGCTCTTAGCCTTGCAGGAAGAAGATTCCTCTTTGTATTTCACTTCCATTTATATAGGATGTAATCTCTTTGTCTGGGTTTCCCCGTGTTTGGGGAATGTGTCCCAGAGCACGTACGCAGCCCCAGGTAAACATGGAAGTTCATTAACATCTCCACAGGCTCGTCTAGCAAGCCAGCTTTCAATACACGTTGTTATCTGTTTGCACTTCCTACAGGCTGATGACGTGGGAGAGCCCCCAATTTGAGTTCTACAATTCTCAGAGTCAACATTACCAACATGTGGAACTTTTAACATTACATAGTGTACATTTATAGTAACATTGCATACATGTGGTACCAAGGGTTTCACATATTTACCAAACATGTAGTCCCGTGTTACACGTGTGTGACCCCATGTTTCTCCATGACACCCCACCCCCTCCCAGCAGCCTTGGAGGCTTTGGGGGGCTCTCATGAAGGGTTCCTGCACTTTTAAAATTATCACTACACCATTGCCTGTGATCCACGCACCATCGGGGATAAATCCAGGATGCTGTATGCGGGGGCAGGAGCGCAAACCCCCATCCTGAGTCGTTCAAATCTCCCCCACTCACCGGATGTGCGTGTGTGCATGCGTGTTCCACTCAGCGCACACAGACCTGCCAACCCAGCTGTGCTCGCTTTAAAGCCAGCCAGTTTCCCTATTGCCCAGTTTTATTCATGCAATGACTTGAGTTCCCAGTTTACACTGAATACATGCTTCATTATCTATTTCCATTACACATGTTACATGTGTGTTTTGCATGTATCCCATGACAGTCCCCACGTCCAGACTTGCAGGGGCTTATTGAGAGCAGGGAATTTCCAGGGGTGGGGGGAAGAGAACCCAAAGAAGAGAATTTTAGGGTGATGGGCTTTCCTTGCCAATTCTGGGGTAATTTGGAAAATCTTGCTGCAGAAATGAGTTTGCAGCTGTCCTCTTTGTGGGGTCTTGACTGCATGGGGTTGCAAGGCAGAGTAGTGCACAGTGCAGGGGTGCAAAATATGGAACGCTTCACGAATTTGCGTGTCATCCTTGCGCAGGGGCCATGCTAATCTTCTCTGTATCGTTCCAATTTTAGTATATGTGCTGCCGAAGCGAGCACAAATGTACTTTGCAACCAATTGGTATATATAACTCTGATAAAATCCTTCCTTTGAGAATATGGTGAATTTCCGCAACTTACTAAAGTGTTTTCAATTAAATAAGTTAATTTGTATCCATTCCTATACTGATTTTAAATTTTTTTAGTCCCCTCTTGGTCATTTCTTTGGACTAAAAGTGGTGAAAATAAACGCTTTCCTCATCGCTTGTGGAATGGTGCATGATGGGAGTGATGGTATGCAAATAAGGACGGCTAGCGCTCCGGAGAAGGACCCCAAAATGGGTCTGTCCACTGCGGTGCCTGACACGGGCTTCAAGTCCGCCTCGGGTTGCGATGGAACCGGCCTAAGCGGAGCGAGCCTGCCGTTGAGTTGTGGAGCGGGTGAGAGACCTTGGCTGCTCCATGAGCGGGAGAGGGGTTGTTGTTGTTTTTTTACAGGCGCACGTAGGGCAGCCCGTATTGGGGCCTTTCACGGGAGGCTTTTGCCGCGGGGGGTTCATGGGCAAGTCTTTCCTTCTCTTCGGGATGGGGCATTTCCTCCCTTGGGGGACTTGGGCTGTTAATGCCTCCCTCTCACAATGGGGCAATCATTACCTCCTTGGCCCTGTCGGGGAGGTAGGGTGGCCAGATCTCCCTTTTAAAAGAGAACGCTTATGAAAAAATACATGTTGCAGGGCTGCATTGGTTCCAGGGCAGCCCTGCAACCTGTATTTTTCATAAGCGTTCTCTTTTAAAGAGGAGGGAGGGGCTGGGGCAGTTAGCTTGCCTGCCTCTCTCACTTTGTCCTGCCCCTTATTTATTTCCATTCTGAGCTAGACCCTAGATTCTAGGGTAATACTCCATGTCCCCATGGAAGTAGAATTTTATGCAACAGAAGCTTCTCTTTGTTGCATAAAATACCATCATCCATGCTTTCATTACCTCAAGATACTGGTACCCTACAGTATCTTGAAAGGGTCTCCAAGAGCCCCACAACTTTCCTGGGGTTTGGCACGGCAATTGAAAGCCTCAGGATTTGCTGTCCTATCCTGCTTAGAAAGAACTGTAATGGATGGGAAAACGAGCGGAACTCTTTTCCTTTTGTTTTCTTCCCTCTGACTAAATTAAACCTCGCTTTCCCTGTAAGAAGGAAATAATAAAAAGCTCGTTCATTTCCCTACCCTGAAAAATTGGCCCCTGTGTGACTGCATTTGCAGCCAGGACCCATTGTTCTGCCTGACTGACAAACCTTTCAGTGGCTATCCATTATAATGCTAGTCTAAGCAGCAGAGAATGAAAGAGTGGGAAAGTCATTAACTAAGAAAGAGGATGGTATAGTTTTATGATGACTTGATTATTTTTTTTAAAGAATCACAAAAGTCTTTGAACAGCAAGCTCTGTGGCAGCAACTGCTATCTTCAAGGAGACGTGCTCATTCATTTCCACTCCCAAGATACGAATCTGATGGCTCAGTCAGCAGCAGCCCACTGCTATTCTGGGGTAGTAATTTAATAAGATGACAACTGCACTAAATAGAAAAGTTATCCTTTCAGACAACCTTCCACTCCACTTTCTGACATTCCCTTTCGTCTGTGATACCTAACTATTAACACGAAGGATTGAAGTTTGACACTGAGTCTTTCTTTCACAGGCTCCTGGAATTTCTCTGAAAAAATAAATATTTATTGGCAGGCAAAATGGCTCATTCTCTTTTTAACAGTTTCTCTCTCTCCTCTGGATGACCTGCAAATTCTACTACTCATGGTGGGGACCCTCAGGCCCAGGGGCCAAATGCGGGGCCTTCAGTTAATTTTTATGGATCCAGTTCTTACCTCTAACCACTGAAAAACTGAACTCGGGGGAAGAGAGTAGAAATGAGGGCAGGCGCACAAGGATAGGGGACAGACTAATGGCACAAATCCATGATCTGGGCCCTCCTTTCCTTGAATGCACCCATAAGCACGCCCGCCCTCAACTTCTATGTGGCCCTCAGAGCTTGTACTAATTTTCAAAATGGCCCCTAGGAGGGAAAAGGTCCCCCACCCTTGTGCTAGGTATTTTAGTGGAGACAAAGTAGTTCAAATGATACCTTGTATTGGACCAACTATTGGTGGGGATGTGCAAGCTTTTGGACCTCAAGGGATCCTTCTTCAGGCAAATAGGAGTCACAACTGAAGATCTGTGCAAAGCACAGTGGGTGTATATAATGTAACAGAAGAGGAGAGGGGAGAGAAGGGATAGGGTGGCCAGTGGTCCTGTTTTAGACTGGACAGTCCTGTTATTTGAAGGGTTTATCCAGTCCTTTATTTACGTGTTTTTGTCCTGGATTTTCCACACACTGTCACTTTCACCTCCCCCAGAAGTCATGATCTGATCTCATGACATCTGGGCGGAAACAGTGACGTCAGCAGCATGTGGACTCAGAGTTGAGCCAGTGGTCCCAGCACTGGAGGGGGGGCAGGAGGGGGGTGCTACCATGGTCCATAGCGTCTGGATTTTCCAGGACATGACTACTTTTTTTTCATCCGCCTAACCGTAGCTGGGTGGATTTGTTAAATATGCACCCATGACCGGGATTTTGCTGGTACCTTCCCCACCCTTCGTCCAGCGCTTGTGGGAAGGACCCCCTGAACCAGCTGTGTTCTTCCTCCCGCCCTGCCCCTGCGTCCTGTATTCTGGGGATGTGTCAGTGTGTGTCAGCCCAAGAAGGGACAGGAAGGACTCTGTGAGGTCCAAGAGCTTGCCCATTTCCACCAAGAACAGTGGGTCCAATAAAAGATATCATTTGAACATCCGAACTCCTTTGTCTCCATCTCTGTCACTCGGAACCAACATGGCAACCGCTCTCTGGATTCCAATGGAAGATATTTTAGTGGGAGACTGAAAGTCAAGTCACTGACCAGAGCTGGACTTTGCAGAGCCCAGGGCTAAAATAAAATATGGGTCCCCCAACGCCTCGCTCTCCATATCCCCCGATTCCTTTAACAATTGTCTGTCTGGTGTTTGCTTAGAAAAACAAAGAAACATCATAACTTTTCACCCACATGCCTACAAAGACTAGGTCTGGTGTGGGTAGCTCTGCAATGTCCTCTGAGAAGACCGAAGCAAAGAATTCCTTCAGCTTCTTTCGCAGTATTCTTATCGTCCCTGAGCCCCAGCTTTACCCCCTGGTCGTCTGACGCCCCAACTGACTCTTTAGCAGGCTTCTTGCTTCTGGTGTAGTTGAAAAGGTTTTTATTAGTAGTTTTCCCATCTTTAGCAAGTTGCTCCTCAAATTCCCTTTTGGCCTGCCTAATTAACTTCTACTTTGGCAATGCTTATACTCTTCCCTGTTTACCTCATTGGGACTAGCTTTCCATTTTTAAAGGATGCCTTTTTGGCTCTAATAGCCTCTTTCACCTCACCATTTAGCCACACAGGCAGACGACTGGGCCGCTTGCTACCTTTTTTAATTTGTGGAATACATTTAATCTGGGCTTCCAAGATGGTGTTTTTAAATAGTCTCCATGCATCTTGCAGACATTTAATTCTCACAACTGCTCCTTTTAGTTTCCTTTTAACTAGTTTCCTAATTTTTGCATAGTTCCCCCCTTTTAAAGTTAAATGTTACTGCAGTGCTTTTATTTGGCATTCACCCTCCTGTAAGTATGTCAAATTTGAATGTATTATGATCACTATTGCCAAGCGGCTCCAGCACCGTTACCCCTTGAATCAGGTCCAGCGCTCATTTTAGGACTAGATCCAAAGTAGCTCCTTCTCTTCTTGGTTCCAGGACCAGCTGCTCCAGGAAACAGTCATTTATGGCATCTATACATTTTATCTCTGCATACCTCCTTGTCCATGAGACGGGGATGCATAGGAGGGCGTTGTTGGTTGCTGCCCCAGTTTTGTGGAACTTCCTTCCCCAAGAGATTCACTTGAACCCGAGCCTAAGTATCTTCTGGAGGCGGTGTAAAACATTTTTATTTGAAAAAGCATTTGGCAGGTGGGGACAGATTGGTTGGGTTTTTAGGTAGGGTTGTAGGAAAGGGTGGGAGTTTTTATTGTTTGGATTTTATTGCCATTGTTTTATGAATTGTCAGCTGCCCTGAGCCTCTACGGGAAGGGCAGCATATATAAATAAATACATAAATAAATTGTGTACATAAAGTTTGGATTGTTTTCCCCCATGTGCATCACTTTGCACTTGCCCACATTAAATTTCATCTGTTGTTTAGATGCCCAGGCACCCAGTCTTGCAAAATTCTCTTGCAACTCTTCATGGTCCTTTTGTCTTTTAACTAACTTGAATAACTTTGTGTCATCTGCAGATTTGATCACCTCAGTCCTTACTCTCTTTTCCAGATTGTTAATGAATACATTAAACAACACCGGTCCTAGCACAGATCCCTGGGGCACTCCACTATTTAGTATTTACTTCTCTCCATTGTGAAAACTGACCTATTTAGTCCTTGTCACAGTTTTGGGATCCACTACCCACCTTTCTGGGTTGGGTGACTCAATTTCCCTCACTTGCAGCCCACCTGAACCAATTCTCTCTCTGGCTGATTCAGTCCTGCAAAGGGGGAAATCCTTTTGCCACCCAAGGTCCAGAAAGCTTCCCGTTCCCACACTCTCTCTCTCTGGGTTCGCCAGCGCTTGAAAACACAGGTACTCAGCTTGTGTCCCCAATGTTTGACCACAGACACTTCTTAATGAATAAGAAGAAAGTTTATTGATTACATAAGCAAAGATAGTTTGACACAGAGTGGCTAATAAAGTAAAATAAAAATAATGCATTCCTAATCTGGACTGAGCAAGTCCCTAGATATTCTTACCCTATATCGAGTCCATAAGCTTGAGTTCATACTCAGACAGATGTAAGTGGCTGGGCTCCAGTTCTTAGGTTGGTTAGAATCAAAGTCCTTCTCTCAATGCATCTCTTCCACACCTTGCTGGCTGACAAGCTGCTGCCCTTCCCCAGTTATGATCCATGACTCTCCTTGAGTCAGAGGTTGAATTGAATTCCAACTCCAATTGTCTCTTGATGGCAAAGATCTTAGCTTAAATACCTTTGCTATCCCTTTGTGTTATTTTCCCACCCTGGAGAAGCCTTGTTTACCAGCAGGTCCGCAGAAAGGCAAACAGGAAGTTCATTTGCAACTCCATGGGGTAAGTCTGGTTTCAGTGGCGAATACACATTGGCCTATCTCTCTCCCTTGCATTAACTGAGTTTGTGTCCCTCAGTGTTACATTACATGATTACATGAATTGAGTTTCCAGTTCTTAACATTACATCCAGGTGACCTTCTCCCTTTCCCTGCCCTTCTCCCCCCTGTACATTATATATAGGTCGGTAGTGTATGTGTGTGTGTATATATATATAGATATATATAGATATATAGATATAGATATATATATATAGTTATATAGATATTGATTAGATAATAGTTTTCCTTTTCCCTTTCCCTGTCTCCCTTAGATTTAGATAGATATTACTTGTGTACGTATATAGAGAGAATAGATATTATATAGGTATTTAGGCTAGTTTGTTTTATTATATATATTATGTTATAATATATGTATATGTAATATATATTATGTTATCGGAATTGATACCGATACTGATACTGATACCAAAAATAAAATCTTCATTTGAAACAATACCGATACCAATAATGACAACGATAACAAAAACGACATTGTCATTAATAATAACAAAAACGACATTTTTAAATAACGAAAATGATAAAAATGAAAACTACCTGGGGCCAGGTACACACCCCTGTGCAGCCACTTGGCGAGGTCGTGAGACGGTACGGGGCGCGGTGTCATCAATATGATGACACCCAACTCTACCTCTTGTTTTCATCCGACCCAGACCCGGCAGTCTCGGCGCTTACCCGATGTCTGGCGGCTGTTGGGAATTGGATGAGGGTGAGCCGACTGAAGTTGAATCCCGACAAGACGGAGGTGATAGTGGTGGGAAGGGCAGTGGATGTGGTGTTTCCCATCATTGATGGGTCCACCCTCCACTGGTATCCCAGATCCGTAGTCTGGGCACGCTCCTCGATCTGCAGCTCGGCCTGAATCTCCAGGTGGCAGCTGTGGCAAGGAGTGCGTTTCACCAATTACATCTGGTGCGACAGCTTCAGCGTATGTTTCAGACAGTGACCTGGCCACCATCATCCATGCTTTCATTACCTCAAGATTGGACTATTGCAACGCGCTCTATGTGGGGCTACCTATGGTGACGGTCCAGAGACCGCAGCTAGCGCAGAATGCTGTGGCCCATCTCCTTACGGGGATGGGTCACCATGAGCACATTACACCGGTGCTCCGGACTCTGCGCTGGCTGCCTATAGTCTTCTGGGCCCGATTCATGGTATTGGTTTTGGCTT
>QEPC01008752.1:32879-73999 GCA_003113815.1 Sphenodon punctatus
GCATGTAGACTTGTGGCACGCCACCACAGACCTGTAGTTGGAACTCCTGCTTTATCAAGTGCCCATGGTTGGGGTATCTGTGCCAGTAAGACCTGCCTTGCAATTTTGATATTAGACTTTATACAGCAAGGGTGGAGAACCTCAAACCTGGGGCCCAAATGCTGCCCCTGGCAGGTTTTTATGTGACCTCTTTCCAGCCCCTGGACTCAGTTCCTACCCCCAAGCACTGAAAAACGGAGCTAAGGTTAAGTGAGAAGAGATGAGGGCGTGGACACAAGGATAGGAGACAGAGCCATGATCTGGACCCTCCTTTTCCTGAGCTCACCCTTTACGCACACCTACCCCCAACTTCTATGCGACCCTCGGATTTTCAGATCGGCCTCAAGGAGGGTAAAGGTTCCCCATTCCTGTTATACAGGAATCTGCTCCTTGCCTTACCTGGCTCTAGAAAACTATCTATTTGGGGGTGTAATCTTCATATATTAGCAGTAGGTGGAGTCCTTGGGATATTGGGAAAGAGGCTACTCTTTCGGTATCTCTATATTCTCTTGAGAATAAAGATCCAACATGTTTACACACAGCCTGTTGTAACTGCAGGCTCTGAGAGGTTACAGATTAAGGCTTTAATCTGCCAAACCATTGAGGAGTTAATGCAGGATGTAGTCAAGCATCATGGCATGCCAGTTCCCAGTAGGAGCTGTTGCTGGGGCTTTAATTGCGAGCCAACTTTTAAATGTAGTTCTGGCATATGTTGATGTGAGTGTAAGGTGATGTGATCCTTTTGTGTCTCATCTTATTCAAACACGGTGTCAACAAGAGGCAACGTGGCGAACAGCGTCTCTGTTTCACGCTGTGTTTGAATAGGATGCCCCTTGGCTAGGATCCTGGTAATCTTTGTTGGCAGCGAACTCCGACCTCCATGCTCTCTCCTTCCATTAGGTTCCAGGCTCTTGTCGGCAGATGCAGACGGCCACATCAAATGCTGGGGGATGAAGGATCACCTGGCCAACAGCTGGGAGAATACCGTGGGCAGCATGGTGGAAGGAGAACTGGTGGTGGCTCTCACCTGGCTGCACAATGGAGTGAAGTTGGCCTTGCATGTGGAGAAGGTTGGTGCCATCTCTGCACAGAAACCATTATGCCTGCAGTCAGATATTTCTTCTGCTGGCATGTAATGGTGGTACTCATTATTCCCACGGACTTTTGTATACACAAACTTAGGAATGGCTTCCTGAGAAACCTAGGTTTGCCGCTGGAAAATGATTTGTTGTTTGATTATTTGAACACATATTCCTGCCTTTCCCGAGACTCAGGACAGGTTACAGTATAAAAACTATATAAAAAGAACATGCAAATCCCCTAGAAACCCCACCTTCCCATTACCTATCTCCTCCTGCCAAACGCTTGGCCAAAAAGAAAAGTCTTGCGTTGCCTTCGGAAAAGGCTCAGGCTATGACAAACGTTTAGAACAGGGGTAGCCAAGAAGTAATTTGTGACCCACTGATAGATCATGAGCTAGCCTCCAGTAGATCATGATGTGGGGAGGGGGACCAGCCTCTTGAAAATCCACTTCTGGCCAGGAGAGCAGGAAGCTCTGACCATGGAGCTCCACATGGGAGTGGATTTGGCCCACAGCCGAAAGGAAGTTTCTCCATCCCCTGGCCAAAGGTATGTGCGGACGTATGACTATGGGTGTGGGAGAGAGGAGCTGGTCCGTTCCCTACCAGAAGCAGTCTCGCCCCCACGTTTGTACACAGAAATTCAGTGCAGATCCCTGCCCCCTACTAATTATTGTATGGGTAGTAGAGAACTCCCCACCTCAGCATTGAATTGCAGTCTGAGTTTGAGTTCAGTGGGGATCAGGGAACGTCTGGCAGGCCGGTCCAGCCAGCGCTGTGGTGGGGATGCTGCTGGTGAGGGTTGTCCCAGTCTGCTAGCAGCATCTCCCATCTCTTCCTTAGTGGGGGTGTTGATAGAAGACTGCAATGACTCCACTGGCAGCGGTTGCAAGGAGGAATTCTTTGGGACAAGCATGTTTTTCAGCACATGTGGAATTTTTGCTATGGGAGTTGATACATGTTGCTAGTTACACCCGTGCTGTGGGGGTGGATAATGTGGAAATACCCTTGGTCAGCGCATCGCGGAATCACTAGCCCTTTCTATAATGCATAGCGCTCCTGTGATGGCTAAGCTGGGATGCTCTAACCCAGGGGTGGCCAGGAGGTAGATTGCGACCCACTCGTAGTTCACAAGCAAGTTTCCAGTAGGTCACTGCCTCTGCTCTAACTGAGGATACTAGCCTAAATGGACTTCATTACTTAGAGCCTCAAGGGGGGAGAAGGGGGGAAGCTGATTGGGATTAATCAGGGGACCAGGAAGGAGGAGAGAGACCTCTGGGGTCATGTATAGGCCAGACATGGTACAAGACCATTATGGGAATAAATCAAATTGCTTGATTGAGATGCAGGCTCCAGCAGGAGTGCCTGGGCAGTGTGAGCTGGTTTTAGTATATAACCGGGGAGGTGAAAATTCTCAATCCCAAGAGCCGTGTACGAAGGTGTTCCTATAGCCACTCTTCCCAGCCTCAGAGTAAGAGCCAGGGAATGCTCCTTGGACAGGCAAACTTGGCACCTCCCACGGGGGAAATTTTTTTATTTTGTCCAGGGAACCAAATAGCTACGGCTGGGCTGTATCTAGTAATAAGCATCTCTACTAGCATCTTTAAAAGAGCTGCTTAAATATTTCCCCCAATGTCTAAATTGGGGATGATAGAGATGTGAAGAGTCCCAAGATCATAGATGATTATTTATTTTATTTATTTATTTATTTAGTATTTCTATAGTGCCAGCAATGCACCCGGCACTGAATAATCATAAATTGGAGACAGACCACTGCCCCAGGGGGCTGACAATGTAGGATAGACCAGAGAGACATTCACGAAGCTGAGAAGTGGCAGGTGCACGTGCTTGGCTTAGTTACAGGGGAGAGGGGGATTCCGAATGGTGGACGATAGACAGAGCATCCGTGAGAAGCCGGGAAAAGTTTGGTGAAGGAGGAATCTGAAGAGCGGGATGGAACCGAGCCAGTGTAATCAGGGAAGCAGTTCCAGGCACAGGGGCTAACGTGGGAGAAGGTCAGTCAGTCAGGCAACTTTTATTTATATCCGCTCTCTCTCGCCTATGGCGACTCGAGGCGGCTATCAACAAAAGTAGAAGACATCCAGAAAAAGTTAACAATTATAAATTTAACACAAACAGCACAACCTCAAGGACCCCTCAATTAACATACCATTTCATTTTTAATCATGCCCTCCCCATCCCTCACACAATCCAATATAATAAGAACAAATCAATAATATTACAACATATCATAATCATATCAGTCCTTCCATATGCTCCATCCCTGCTGCCACCAGGGAAGGGGCCCATCAAATCCCCCCCTTACCCTCCTGCTCTCACCAGAAGGGGGGACCTATCATCCACAACAATGCCCTAGTACAAAAACAATCTAAATATTAATTAAACATTTCTAAGTCAACAAAACAAACCCCTCTACCCCTTAACCTAATTCCAAAAAATCACACACACACCCATCCTAACCCCACCTCCCCCCACACCTTCCCCTGCTGCCACCAGGGGTTGGTGCTGGGGCTCCCGCTCAACACCCTAATCCTTTGCTTCCCCCGCCCTCCCCCCCCCGCACTAACTGTCCATGTTGTTGTTGCCCCGCTGATCTTCAGCGGGGCCTGACAGCAGTGGCAGAGCATCCCAGCAACAGCAGCTGCGGCACAACGAGCCCCCTCAGAGGTCCGGCAGGTGGAAAGCCCCGGTAAGTCTATTCCCCCAGGAGCCGCTGGCAGCATGGTGTCTGATTCGGCGTCTGTCCGGCAGATGGGCCCCCGGCCCAGCCAACGGCTGACACCCTTTAGGTGGCGCCTGAGGGCTGGCGCCCGCAGGGCCCCACAGCTGGGAGTTATTACCTGGGAAAGGGGAGGGAAAAGCAGAGTGACACCAGGCTCCTCCAGTCAAGACAGCCCCAATCCCCCCAGCACCAAACACAGCTTGCAGCTGTGGGGGAAGACCGTTTAGGGAGCAGGAGACTGGAGCAGATGAGAGCAATGGCAGAGGAGTGAAGTTCCCAGTGTCGGGGCAGCTGGACATTGGCGACTTTTTGTAGGTTCAGTGCCCAGCTGAGGGAGTCCTTGCAGGATCAGGGTGAGCAGGAGCAATACCTTGAAGTCTGGAGCGAGCAGGGGTCAGGTCAGGAAAATCAGACCAGGAGGATAGCGCCATGCAAGGGTGAAGCAAGCCGAGGTCTAAGATGAAGCAGAAGTCAACCTGAGAGACCCGTCCAAAGGGCATAGGGGGGAGGAGAGAGAGGGAACAGATGCGCAGATAGGGGCTAGGAAGCAGCAAGGGAGTGGGACTGGGCTGGGGGTTGCCGAGAGCATGAGCTAAAGCAAGCAACGTGGCCAGCTGGAGTTGAGCTGCTCTGAGAAGCCCAGGGCATGAGCTGGTGTTTAAAGCCAGGCAGGTGTCCCCAGGACCAATGGGAGAACAGCTTAGCCAGGAGCAGCTGGTGGGTTTTGAGGTTGGAGGGGCAGTAAGGCCGGCGAGCCTAGGGGCGGAGCCAGGGCAATGGTAGGCGGAGCCAGGGCAGCGGTAGGCCAGTGGCATGGCATAACCCAGCAGCAAGGAGTTCCCAGGATTAACGTTGGATGGACATTACATTACTTGATGGGAACGCTGCTGTGTGAAGCTCTGCCCCCAGGGGATAGAGAACCCTCTTATTGGCAGAGCATTTAGCAGATGAGGATAGAGGTTGGGTGGGTTTTTGGGGTGTGGGTAGGGGGTTTTAGGGGATTTTATTGTATTTTGTATTTTTACTATTTTTCTCTTTATGCTTTTGTTTCTGTAAACCACCCTGAGCCTTTGGGGAAGGGCAGGGTATAAATTCTGATAAATATAAGAGATTATGGTCTTGTGCAAGTGTGTAGAGAGGGGATTAATTGGAATTAAATTCACCCCCTTAGTCAGGGACCCGTGTTCACTGTGGTTTCCCCATTGCTGCTAATGAAGAAAATACAGTGAACACTGTCCCTGCCCTTAGTCAATTCAAGTTCATTTTTCCACATAGACAGAAATTTAGTGAATTGCATCTTTCTCAGCAGAACAATTCTCTGTTTGATTCAAACCTTGGAGCCTCACCACAGACTAGCCACTAGTATCTCTCTTCTTTCCAGACCTGTTTATTAACAAAGAACCTTTACAAACTTGTTGTCACACCTGTGAACAACAAGTGCAGCGTTTCCAGCAATTTCATTTAGGCAGGCTATTCAACTCCTGGTTTAAAAGCAGACAGACAAGTCACAACCTTAAACCTCACTTACAAGCAGTTTTAGCAAAGATCCACAGAACAGACAAAGCTTTCCCCCAAAACCACATGTAAACCAGAAACCAAGCTACAATGAGGCACCTTAATTTAGGCAGGTTATATTCACAGGTTAAAATGTGAATATATTCACAGGTTAAAATGTGTCTGTCACACCAGGTTGCGAACAACAAGTGCAGCGTTTCCAGCAATTTCATTTAGGCAGGTTATATTCAACTCCTGGTTTAAAAGCAGACATTCCCCAGTCTCTCCCCATTCACCCCTCCCCCCATTTCCAGTCTCCCCTTCTCCCAGTCCCCAGTCTCTCCCAGAAACTTTATTATTTTGACAGCATATTGTGCTGATATTCTAAAGTACTCAATTCCTGTTCATTAAACAGAAACATAAAATGAACAGACTCTATAGTTTGTAAGCTACAAACAGTATCAAAACACAGAAGAGAAAAAACAGCATCACTCTGGAGTACATTTGTAAGCAGGCAATTTGAAAAACACTTGGGGAATATATTCCATTGAAGAGTCTTTGCATTTTAAGATTAGAAACCAAGACAAATCAACATCACAGCTCCTGCTTCCTTGAGCTTAATTATGACACTCCTAAATGTGAAAATCTATTCAGTGCTAGGAACACTTTTCACATTACGTTCGTCACGCTAAAGATTGGCTGTCTAAGTTAAGAGCTCATTACTGGTAGTTTTCTAAAGAGCGGTTTATTAAACACTGTTACCTAATAAGCATCTTTGGTGGTGCAAATTGCTGAAAACAGTAATGACTAGACTCAGTCACAGAACTTGGCAGGAAGTTCTCAAGGGCAGGTAATACTAGAAAGTACTTTTAAATCTTATTTGAAAACCTGACTGGATCCCAAATTGATTGTGTTAATTCATTTTCAGGGGGGTGCAACAATATCTGCCATCTTCCTTTCACTCTCTTTAAACTGCAGAATAGGAGTGATGCCCCATTTTAAGAGATAATCCATTTACTGGATTATCCACAAGGTCAAAGACAGATTAGTTCACTCCCACAAAGGTTCCAAGTTATTACTGAGGCAATGCATCCCTGTCTACTGAAGAAGGGACGCCTCGGTCTACCTAGATAAGAAACAGAAATGGGCACAGTAACTGCTGTGGTAACTCCACAGGCATAGATGACCAGAGATTAATTTTGCTCAGTCTGATAGACTTTATTTCAATTAGGACAGCTTGTCTAAAAAAATCTTTCCTTAATGCTTTGGAATCTGGCTACAAGGCATTATATGGTTTAAAAGGAAAATGCTACCTCTGTGTTTCCTTTCCATTTCAGTTTCCACAGTGAATTGTCCATCCAGGTTCTGGTCTGGTCTTCCGAGTTCTGTTCTGGTCTGTCTTTGTCTCAGCAGACCATACCAAAGCCCACGCTGAGAGACACTGAAATTTAAAACTTCCTCCCTTGCTGACCCCGGGGAGGTGGCGGGGGGAAGAAAATGTATGTCCTTTCAGGCCCGGACGGAGCCTGGGGAGGCCAGTAGGGCAGTCCCCAGGCACCCTGTAGGAGGGGCCGCCACTGAGCTTAGCTCTTGGTACCTCAGCTGGGCCCAGGTGCTAGTGATGTTAGGGCTCAGCTGGTGTGATGAGGTGAGAGCTTGTGGGATCTGTGTGAGGAAGAGCTGTAACATACAACAAGAGGCTCACTGATAGGCAGGCTAGGAGGTGGTGCAGGTGAGGAGATCCCTGCCACTCAACCTAGTAGCCAAGTCTTTGAGGCCAGGCCCTAACGCTCAAGTAGCAGGAAATGAGGGCAGAAAGATAGGAGGGAGCAAGGCCATGAAGAGCCTTGAAGGTGAAGAGGAGGAGTTTGTGCTGGACGTGAAAGGAGAGGGAGCCGGTGGAGGGAGGAAAGAAGGGTCTGAACATGATCAAAGCAGCGGGTGAGGTGGATGACCTTGGCAGTGGAGTGTTGAACAGAAGAGAAAGTTGAGATGAGAGCGGGGGAAGGCTCGTGGAAGGAAGGTGAGCCAATATCTGGGAGATAAGAACATAAGTAGTGCCAGACTGGATCAGACCAGTGGTCCATAAAGCCCAGCATCCTGTCTCCAACAGTGGCCAATCTTGGTTGCTTGAAGAAGTACCCAACAGGTCACTATTGGGCGATCCATTCCCTGCTGTTCACTTCCAGCTCCCGACAGTAAGAAGTTACATTCCCCAAACCTACCTGGCTAAGAGCTTCTAATGGACCTGCCCTCCAGAAACTTGTCCAACCCTTTCTGAAACCCAGTTATACTACTGGCCTTGACCACGTCTTCTGTCAACAAATTCCACAAGTTCATTGTGCGCTGAGTAAAAAAATACTTTCTTTTATTTGTTTTAAATCTGCTACGTATTAGTTTCATGGAGCGTTCCCTAGTTCTAGTGCTGTTTGAGAGGGTAAATAACCATTCCCTGTTAACGTGTCCCACCCCACTCATGATTTTATAAACTTCTATCATATCCCCTGTCAGTCGTCTCTTCTCCAAGCTCCTGGCTTGGCTGATTCAGTCTCCCGTGTGACTTAGCCCATGCTGCTGGGATATTTAGCAGGAGCCTGGCAGCAGAAAAAGGTTACTCAGACCTTCTTCGTTTCTTCTCTTTGCAGTCCGGAGCGTCGAATTTTGGTGAGAAGTTTTCCCGGGTTAAGTTCTCTCCCTCCCTGACGCTCTTCGGCGGGAAGCCCATGGAGGGGTGGATTGCCGTCACCATCAGCGGCCTGGTCACGGTCTCGCTTCTCAAACCCAACGGGCAGGTGCTGACATCAACAGAGAGCCTGTGCCGCCTCCGTTGCCGTGTCGCTCTGGCGGATATCGCCTTCACTTGCGGCGGGAACATCGTGGTGGCCACCTCGGACGGCAGCAGCTCCTCGCCCGTCCAGTTCTACAAAGTGTGCGTCAGCGTGGTGAACGAAAAGTGCAAAATAGACACCGAGATCCTGCCCTCGCTCTTCATGCGCTGCACCACAGATCCTGCCCGCAAGGACAAATACCCGGCCGTCACTCACCTGAAATTCCTCGCCAGGGACATGTCGGAGCAGGTGACACCCCCCCCCCTCCTTTCTATCTCTTGCCAGGCTTCTGCAACTTCTTGTAGCAGTCCATTTGCTAGTCCAGTCCAGAGCTCTACAAAACTGCCCTGTTCTTAACGTGCTCCTCTTGTGGGAGAGAAGACCCCTCTGCTGAGAGGTCTCGTGTAAGTTACCCAAAATTGATGGGACGGCATGCTGAGAAATTCATTTTAATTCCCAAATGTGCATGGTTTCTCGGCTTTCGTTTATTTGCATAATTCGTTCTGTGTATAAGATTTGGGTATCATGGATGCAGAATTTGCGGGGGCAGGAATTGCTGAATGTACAGGGCTTTTAACTCATGGGTTATAAACCAATTTTGCTGATCGATGCAACAGACAGAATGACCCCCATCTCCAGCATTTGACGTTCATGCAGGCGAATCCAGTAGCCTGTTCACCTTCCTTTCAATCTAAGCTAAGTGCATACAAGGCAGCTGTTCACAATCTTTTTTCCCCTGCTTTCAAGGTGCTGCTCTGTGCCTCCAACCAGAACAGCAGCATCGTCGAATGCTGGTCTCTCCGGAAAGAGGGTTTGCCGGTGAATAACATCTTCCAGCAGATTTCTCCCGGCGGTGAGTCTTTGGCCCCTTCACTGCTCCACAAAAGGTGCTGGCAGAACTCTGGTGAAAGCTAATCTTGGGATAACCAAGAAAGGGGGATCTTTTCCTTCCTGTGGGATGCTTTGAAAATTAGTCCATGCTAGTATGTTGGTAGTATTGGGTTTGCTTAGGATGGAGCAAGGAAGTGGAGGGTCCAGATCTTAGCTTCATCCCTATTCAGTTCATGCCCTCATCTCCGCTCCCTCCCCATAAGCTTGCTCAGTGCTTGAGGGTAGGGGTTGAATCCACAGCCCAGATCTAGGAATTGGAAAGGGGCTTGGTGTTAATAATAATAATGAATAATAATAGTAAAAATACAGCTGTGAGTCAAGTTTGACCAGTGGGCCAAAGGTTCTCAACTCCTGGGTTAAAACAACGTAGGGGAACCCTGTGGCTTTTGAACCCATTCCAATTCCTGGATCTTTGCCTTCAGATCCATCTTTGCCCATGAGCACTGGAGGAGGGGGGCTGTGGGGCAAGGGAGCAGAGACATGGGAATACAGTCTAAGAAAGGGCACATGTCCATGATCTGGCCCTTCCTCTGCCCTGAATGATAATTATTTGTTTTTTATTTATATCCCGCCATATCCCCGAAGGCTTGGGGAAGCTCACGACATATTTTAAAAAGAAATACGCATCCTAGTCCCCTCATCTCCCACATACATGCCTCAGCAGCCCCCAGCTCCTATCACCCCCTCCGACAACCCCCAACCTCCCCCCTGCCACATCCCTACCACACTCCCATATGCCCCATAATCTTCCCTGTACTCGTCTGCCAGTGCAAGTGGGTGCAAAATTTCAATAGCTGGAACCTTTCTGCGTTTTCTGGTTTTGAATTTATTCTTTTATTTTAGATTTTTTATTTTTTTTAAAATCCCACTCTATCTCTTGGGCTCAGGTTGGGTTACAGTTCTTTAACTTATTAACTGTAGCTTTAACAACTGTCTACATCAACTCTTTATCCTCACAACAACCCTGTGAGGTAGGTTCCACCCCATAAGGACCTTCTCTCCCGCCTGGTACTTCTATGGAGTTTGTACTGACTTTCAAAGGAGGCTGCAGGGGAGGAAACTTTCATTACGGTATAAACGCTTCAGTCTATTCTGGTGTTTCCCAAGCTGTATGTCCCAACCCCTAGATGCATCTCATTTCCTTCCTCCATACCTTTAAAAATCACCTAAACATGTATTTTTGGGGTGTTTTAGGATCCACTGGTTGGTACCTCTCAATGTACTTTGCCTTCCCTTTTTTGCCTGCCCCATTTAAAAAGTTTTAATAATTGTTTTAAATTGTTTATATGGTTTTATCTTTTTTGTGACGCTCTCTTGAGTAAGGCAGGGGGGGTGCTATATAAAATAATATTATTATTATTATTACTAGCATGACACCTAGGTGCCTTTGCACATAGGGCTCCCTAGGCTGTGGCTTGTGCTGTGCAGTGGAATAGAGCCCTGCAGACCCAGCTTAACCTGATGGGACCTGAACGGCCCAGTTGGGCTTGGTTCGGTTTGGGAGCCTTCCTGGCCGAAATCCTTTAAACTCGGGTCGTGCTTCCCGTGGGCGAGGGGCTGTGCCAACACAGCTCCTGTGACATCACAGTGTTCCACGGGGGATAAGGAGCATGTCAGGAAAAAGCAGGTAAATATCTTAGCCCTGCCCCTTTTCTGACATCACACACACCCCCACGGTGCCGTGAAGTCTTGGAGTTCCATAGGAGGTGGGGCTATGTCTAAAAGGGGGTGGGGTTAAAGTGTTCCCCTGTCCCTTTCCTAATGTGGCCCCACCCCTGCAGAATGCTTTGACATCACAGTGCTCCATGAGGCGGGGCGACCCATTACATTGGACCAGGTTCCAGCTTGATTTTGAGGCTCTGGATGGGAGGGGCTGATCAGCTGTTTGGTGGGAAGCTGGAGTGTCTTCATAGTGGGGGTGGGGTAGTGATGAGTGACGGATCAAGCTGGTGCTGAGTGGGTCCAGTGTAGGACGAGCTGGCTGGAGGCTTGGGGGTGTCAAACGTACTCTCTGGGGATGAATGGCTGGAGAGTCAGGGTGGGGAGTGGTGGCATTTGGTCATCATGGTGATGCGCCATAATTTGGAAGCTGAAAGAAATGGCACGAACTGATAAGTTTGAGAAGCCCTTTATTAGGACTCCAGATCCCACCGTTGTTCCTCAGTCCATCCTTCCCTCCGCTGTTCTGTTCCATCTGCTTGTTTGCATCTCCTGTTTGCGTTAGCCCGTAATAATCAGCTTCCATCCCCAGGAGCGAGGCCCGGGGATTTTAATTGTCCCTTTCATTCAGGAAAAATAGACGTGCTCGGTTTGGAACAGATCCACCCTTCTCATTGAGAACAGGACGATCTGAATCTTCCGAAGCAGAGGCGGGGGAAATAAAGACTATTTTGTGCTGCAGAGAAATAGCCTCGTTAGGTTGCATGGGCTTTTTTTCCTCTTTATTTCCAAGATCACTAAATTTTAACCCACGTGACTTGCCCATAATTAAACCTGTGAGATTGCTGTATACTCTGGTTCAGTAATCAGCACTTAAACAAGCTCTTTATCAAGATGGAGTTAGCGATGAATCACTGGTGCACAGCTAGCGAGACTAAAAAAAATAACAAGCAGCTCTCATGCAGCAAAACACCTGGGCCTAATGAAGTCTGGTTTCCTAAAGGAGAGGGTGGTCTGCACTCAGTGTAAGTTGTGGATGGATGGATTTATTCATTCATTCATTCATTTCAATGTATTATTCCATCCTATCCTATCCCAAGGGCTCAGGACAGGTTTCAACACAGACAAACATAAATAATTAAAATCCCTTATCCCTGCTTGCCAAATGCCTGGCCAAATAAAAAAAAATAAAAAAGTCTTCCATTTCCTCAGGAAGACGAGCAGGCTCCGGGGGAAGGGAGTTCCACAATACAGGGGCATCTTTCTCTGCGTGCTGTCGAGCTTGTGGACCCGATGGGCAGATGGTACCTGCAAAAGGGGGCTCCTAGTGGACCTCAGAGGCTGGGTGGGATTTGAGGGGGGAGGTGGTCTTCTAGACATGTGGGGCTCATGTCTCCATAAGCAGACATGTTTCCCCTCCAGGTGCACCTTTTGCATGGATTGCCAAGTGTTTGGCTTGTATATCCTCCTTTTTGAGGCTTAAATATAAACCTGTGATCCCTGCCAGATGCAAAGTAGTAGTATTTTTATTTTATTTTTTAGATTTATATCCCACGTTATCCCTAAAACAGCTTACAACAAACATAGAATACAAGTAACAAATATCAATCCCATCTACAACCACCCCTTCCAAAACTCCCACATCACTCCCACTGCCCTGACTCTCTAATTTGAGGGAGTCCTCTTCCCCTAATCTCTCCACTTGGCCATATTCCTCACCACCAAAGAGGGGCTATGGCCAGCCCTAAAACTCTCTCTCCCAGCCAATCCCATACAACCCCATCCTACCCACTTCCACTCCTGCGGGACCCTTCTTCCCATTTCCACCTTAAAACACCGGCTGGACACATACCCCTCTTTTCCCCTCACAGAGTGGGTGTAGCTGTCCTCGTATCCCAGCTTCCCATTTGCCCCCACAATGCAAATAAGAAGCCACAAATAAAACATCTTACAAAGATATCCCCCCCCAACACACACACACACACTACAATACAACAGAAAACCCACTTCCCATAAAACACCAAGATCTAAAACGTGATGAAACATAATGCCCGATTGCCACAACCAGCTGCTTAATGGTCACTTCATCAGCTGCTGCAGTATATGAAGTATCTGTCGGGATTGTGACCCCATTCATAGGTGACATTAACCCACCGTGAGGTCCTGACCCATAATTTGGGGACTTATGACCTATTGTTATAAAAATTTTGGGGGGGTGCTACTTAATTGTAGCCTAATCTGGTTGCAGTAGGCTTGCAGAATCATAGGTTTATTAAAGGATGGACACAGACATACACAGACCGATTGCTCCGCCTTCTTTCCATAGGACGAATCTTTATGAGATTATTTGATCCTCCATTTTGCTTTCTTTTTCAAGTTGTAGACAAACAGCCGATGATTCTGAAATGGCGAATCCTGTCAGCCACCAATGACCTGGACCGGGTTTCGGCTGTGGCTTTGCCAAAACTGCCCATCTCCCTGACCAATACCGACCTGAAAGTGGCCAACGACACCAAATTCTACCCTGGATTGGGTGAGGAGACTTTTACCGCCTGGGATTGTACCCTCTGTGACTAGTGCCGCGGGTCTTCTTTGGGAGGGGGTGAGCCTTGGTGGAAGATGCCAGATAGAAGCCATGGGTCTGTTTCTAATGGGGAGGGAGCTCCCAGAAGAACACGGGGATGAGGACAGATTCAAGAAGTCGCAAGGTTACGCAGCATTCTGATGAACTGTTAATTCAATGTAATTGGACCTTCTGTTTTACGTTCACGTGACTAAACCAAAGTTATTCAGGGGCAGGAATAGAAGTATATACTCCTGAAAAATTGAGAGTACATGCTCCCCTTCAATTTGTAAGCAAATGTTTGTGTGAACGCTTATTCGTATGAGCTTGACCACCTCAGTTCAGTCATCATTACATCTCAGCTGGGGGGAAATGGATGCAGGACTACTTTGGTGCGCACTATTTGAATGCTACTGAAGTGAAGTAGTTACTTCAGTTTATTTAAGTCAGAGTAGTTACTTCGGATTACTACGACTACTAATCATTTCTAAAATGCTACTAGTCGTATGCGGTGCTGTACAGATACACATAACATTAAAGACACCCCTTCTCCAAGGAGCTTACAATATAGATAAGAGATGGACAAAGAGTTTTTTTTTTTAAAAAAAAGGCAACAGATGAATCATGGACTTCAGGGTGTTGTTTATTCAATAATTGATTTATTCTGACTAAGATCATAATTCATTATTGGAATCATGATTTAAAAGTGATCTCAAGGCCTTATGGACAGGGGAAATGGACACTGTTCAGCTGAATGTGGCCTAGTTACAAAGGGTCAATAAGCTGGTGCAGGGAGAAGTGTCCTGAGCAGTTTGTGGGGGTGAGGAGCTAGGGAAAGCCTGACGGAAGAGGTAGGTTTTTAGGTGTTCTGGGACGGGGTTCCAGGCATAGGGGGGCAGCAGGGGAGAAGGGGGAGCACGAAACTCTGGGGTGGCAGGCGAGGTGAGGGACAGAGGAGGAGTGAAGTTCCTGGGAGGGGACGTAGAAGGAAATGAGGGCAGAAAGCTTGGGAGGAGCAAGGCCGTGAAGAGCTGAGGGTGAGTTTTTTCTGGCTGCAAAGGCGGGGAGGGAGCGAGTGGAGGCAGCGGGGGTGGGGAAGAGGTTGTGATGACTCTCTCTCTGCGGCGGCGGGAGGCACCAAGATGAGACCATCTGTTAAATCTGGGCTGTTCCTTGCTCCCAGGCCTCGCCCTGGCCTTCCACGACGGCAGCGTCTTCATAGTCCACCGCCTCTCCCTGCAGACCATGGCGGTGTTCTACGGCTCTTCCTCGCAGCGCCCAGTGGATGAGCAGGCAATAAAAAGGCAGCGGGCGGCCGGACCCCTGGTTCACTTCAAAGCCATGCAGCTTTCCTGGACCTCGCTGGCCTTGGCTGGGATCGATAATCATGGCAAGGTACGTCAGAGGTGGGGAAAGTACCTTCCATTGGGCATCCCTAGTGCTTCACCCCATAGATCACTCATTTATGCTTCTCCTTGTGTCATTTCATCCTTCAGGATCCCCTCCCCTTCCATAACTAAGCTAAGCATGTGCCCCTGCGACTTCTCAGCTTCATGGATTTCTCCTTGTGTGCTCCTCCCCTTGTCCATTGTAGACTGTAAGCTCCTCAGGGCAGGGTTCTGTTTCTAAATCATGACTGTACAGCACCGGCATGTTGCTGACCGTATATAAGTCATAATAATCGTTCTTTGGATTCTATTCTCCAAACTCTATTCTGCTCTGGCTTTTGAGCAATCAGGCTCCCAGCAGTTTTCATGGGGGTGGGAGTGTGGGGGTGGTATTTATTTTGGATTATAGCCCACCCTATCCTTAGGGCTCTGGGTGGATTACAGCATGAAAAACATAAAAATAAAACCACCAAAAATAATGGCATTAATAAAATTCAGAATAAAGTATAACATGCCCCCTATTCTCCCCATGGCTTATCCCCTCCCACCAAACATCTGGCCAAATAAGAAGGTCTTAAGCTGCCTCTGGAAGATGCTCAGACTTTGGTGAAGTTCCAGAGGGGTGGGGAAGCCACTTAGAACACCTCTCTGTGGGCCCTTCACTGTATAAATTTGGTGTCATGGTAGAATTAGCAGGAGGTTGTTCTCGACTGACATGGCTCAAGACAAAACATGTACGTATGTCATCATCGTTGTCCTCCTCATAACTTTATTGTGATAGCAGTTGCCGACACAAAAGAAAACAAAGCATAACAATATAATACACAGATGCAAAATTGTGGGGGAATCCCCATGTAAGAACAAATTCATCACTTTGGGCAGCTTTCCTCATCTTAATGACTATGGCACAGACTTTAGCAACTTGAGCTGATATAACAGGATCTATATCTCTGAGAAGTTTCACAAGGACCTGATGTTGGCTACAGGCCCCAAGGCTCATCAAAACAGACTTTAGAATTGTATCGCAAATATCCTTATATAAATATCAGTAAAAAATAAGGCGTGATAAAGATTCCGGAAAATGCTGATGGCAAAATTTACAGTATCTCAGTTCATGAGGAATATATGCCATTCTGCCGTCTACAATTGCCAGTGGTAGCAGGCTGAATCTTGCCAGCATAAATGCTACCCTTGGTGTCCAGATAGGCAGCGAAACTAAATAGGAGGCACCTCTAGGGTGAATTGGAAGAAATTTATAAATCTGATACCTTCTGCGCACCAACAGCCTCGGATGATTTTCTTGGTCTAAAATCCTAGATTTAATTGGGTTGAGTGCTGCCGGGTACAACGTATGCAACAACTGCTCGTTGGAAAAACCCAGATGTGCTAGGATCTGGGTTCTATATCTCTCCCAGGGTCCCATTACTGTTAAAGTAAAGGCTTCATGTAAAAAAACCATCTGGTTCACCAAACTTAAGTTGCAGCCAAAATTTCAAATTTACTAATTTGGCCAGAGATGCCATTGAGCATATACCAGATTCAGCTCTGAGCAGGGCAATGGAGGTACTTCTAGGGGAATGGAGAATACTTCTTAGGAAATTATCTTGGATGATATCGAGCTCCTTTACCAGGGTTGGGCCCCATGTGGGGCTCCCATACAGAAACTGAGTAGCAACTTTGGCTTTGTATAATTTTAAACTACAACTGATAGAATCATCCCCCTTTAGAGTAGTAAAGTAAATTATCCCCCCGCTTTAGAGTAGTAAAAGCCAACAATCCCTTTGCAGGTGTTATGTGCTTGGGTTTTCATTATCTTCAAATGTGGGCGCCAGGAAGCCACTTGGGAAAAAACCACTCCCAGGTACTTATATACAGGGACCTGCTCAATTAGATGAGCATTCATGTATCATCTGTGTTGGATACGAAATTTGCCAACTACCATTACTTTGATTTTTGCATAATTAGCTTCCAGCAGCTCCCTTGAGCAAAAGGAGAAAAAGCCTTCTTAATCCAATTTGAGTACAAGAGACCAAAATTGTATCCTCCGCATCAAGCATGACAGACAAGGGTAAAGAATCTAACCTAACCGAATGAAAAAGTGGATCCCTCAACTCCTCTGCTACCCCATTAATATAAATCTTAACTAGCAGGGGGCAAGAAGGCAACCTTGCCGAACTCCTCGACAGATGACCTTGTTGGGTCATACGATTCTGTAAGGTGGTTCCTTGGTGTAGTAACATAATCAACAGCAATAGTCTGCGATCAATAGAAGTCTGGGACAATTTGCACCACAGACGCTCCCTGCTGATAGAGTCGAAGGCAGACTTTAAATCTACAAAACATAAATTTAGTGAAGAACCGGGTTTGGCACAGATTTAGTTATCAGTTGATTTAAAATGAATATATAGTCTATAGTGGATTTCCCTTTCTGGAATCCTGCCTGCTCTTGAGCAAGAATCCCTTCCTGGTCTACCCAGAGGATCAATTTCTGAAGAAGAAACTTAGAGTAAAGTTGTTCGATTACACAAAGAAGACTAATTGGTCTATAATTTGCTGGATCATTAATATTCCCCTTCTTGAAGATTGGAGCCACTATACTATTAAGCCAGTCCTTAGGGAATATCTCTGTTTCATTAATAGATGTAAAGAGGGTAGCTAATACAGGGGCCCACCAAGAGGCATTGCTTCTCAAAACCTCAGCTGGAATAAAACCTGTGCCCGGTGCTTTATTCAATTTCAGCTGCAAAATAAACTGCTCAACCGCCTCTGCCAAGGCTGGATAGATATCAATAGGCAACAGTTTTAAATCCAAAGCTGGAGATGGAGGTGCAGAAAACCGGGAACAGAAATGGGATTCCCATTTCTCCGTGGGTATACACACACTGGGTGAAAACAGACATGACGCTAACCACCCTTGGTGGTCATTTATGCATGTTGCAGGGCTGCATAGGGCACCAATACAGCCCTGCAACATGCATAAATAACCACCAAGGGTGGTGGTTAGCGTCATGTCTGTTTTCACCCACTATCAGCTGGAGAAATCAAAGTTTAATAAGCTTCCAGAACGTAACTGAATTAGTATCCTGTGCCACCCTCTCTAGGGCCCTCCAAGCCTCTTCATAATGAGCTTGTTTCATATGTATGTATGTATAGGCAGTCCTTCAGACATGCAAGGTTCAAGACTGATTATACCAAATCTGTTTAATCTCGGCTCAGTTTTCACTAGAAAGTTTGCATACTTGTCATCAGAATCGATGGACCATGGAAGTTGAACGTAGCCTTTTGTAGATGATCTATACAGGTCATTGTTGTAGTACAGCGGCAGGGGGCAGTGTTGGGAAGGACGGCTCTAACCCTACAGACTCCTGTTTTCTGTGATGTCATCGTGCTGCTCTGTTCTTATGGAGACAGATGCTCTTGTTCCTTTCCCTCCAGCTGAGCATGCTCCGGATCTCTCCCTCCATGGGCCACGCGCTGGACATGAACATGTCCCTCCGCCACCTGCTCTTCCTACAGGAGTACTGCATGGTGACCGGCTACGACTGGTGGGACATCCTGCTGCATGTTCAGCCCAACATGGTGCAGAACCTAGTGGAGAAGCTTCATGAGGAATACATGCGCCAGAATGCAGCCCTGCAGCAGGTGAGGAGCAGGAGGCTTTGAGAAGAGGATGGGTGGGGACTGGGCACAAGAAGGGGGACATTAAGTTTCAGAGGGGATGATTTAACTTGGGCATGAAGAACCTTTTCCCTCGCAGGGCTCACTTTGAAAATCAGTACAAGCTCCGAGAACTGGATCGGAATTGGTTACAGGAGTGGTTAACGGGTACGCTCAGGAAGAGGAGGGTCCAGTTCATGAATCTGTGCCATGGATCTCTCCCCTATGCTTGTGTTTCATGCCCTCATCTCTACTCCCTTCCCCTGAGCTCAGTCTTTCAGTGTTTGAGGGAAGGGGCTGGATCCACGGGTCAGATCCAGGAATTGGAAAGGAGCTACATAAAATATAGAACAACTGCAAGCTAGATTTGGCCTACGGATTGCAGGTTCCCCACCCCTGCTTAAATTACTAGACCATACTGCCTCTCTCACCAGAACCCGTGGGCTGTTGGGGACTGGATGTTGAAAATTTGATTTCAAGCAGGATATGTACTTATTTGCAGCGCCTGTTCCCCGCTCTGCTGGTGGCATGAGGCCACACAGAGGCTGTGGCGCTCTGTCACCATCTGGCGGTGCCAGGCCGTGTTCAGGCTGTGGTGCTCTGTCTCCCTCTGGCGGTGCCAGGCCGTGTTCAGGCTGTGGCGCTCTGTCTCCCTCTGGAGGTGGTGTGGGGCTGCACAGGTTTATTAATCCTGTTGCTTGCTTGATGTTAGCTGGCTGTTTTAGTTCAGACGGTAGCAGCTCATTTTATGGACCAAGTGGTTCCCCAGTTCAATCCCCACAACAGATGACTCATCCAAAGGCATTGCCATTACACATATAAAGATTTCCTATGCATTACCTTACATATTACCGTTTCGTGCTGACGGTTTGGCAGCCCTTTAGAGATTTGAAGACTATCATATTTCCCCCTTCGTCCTCTTTTTGCTAGGCTAAACATAGCCAGTTCCTTTGACCCTTCCTCATAAGACTTCTTTTCTCTATTGCCTTTTATTATCTTTGTCACCTTCCTCTGAACTCTTTATCTTTCCTCCCCCTCCCTCTCCCTCTTCCCTGCCCATCCTTATCGATGGGGTCACCATCCGTCCCGTTCCCCAAGCCTGTAGCTTGGGCTTCGTCTTCAATACTCACCTTTCCTTTAAACCTTACATCGACTCTGTTGCCAGGTCTTGTCGCTTTGCCCTCCTCAGCATTGCTCGGATTCACCCCTTTCTCTCAGTCTCCTCAGCCAAAACCCTTGTTCACACCATGGTCATCTCTCGCCTTCACTACAGCAGCCTTCTCCTTGCTGGCCTCCCCTGCTCTCACCTGTCCTCCCCTCCCTCCCCATCTCTATCCCAAACTCGGCTGCTAGGGTCATCCACTTGGCCCGTCGCTTTGACCACTTGCAGCCTCTCCTCTCCTCGCTTCACTGGCTCCCCCTTCCCAAACACATCCTTCACAAACTCCTGGTATTCACTTACAAAACCCTTCACAACCTGGCTCCCCCTTACCTCTCAGCCCTAATCTTCTTACACACTCCTGCGCGCACTCTCCGCTCCTCCTCTGCCCCCTCCCTCGCTCTCCCTCATCTCTCCTGCTCCCCTAACCGCCTTCGTCCCTTCTCCCTTGCTGCCCCCCATGCCTGGAACTCCCTCCCTGCCCACATCCGCCTTGCCCCCTCCCTCCGCACCTTCAAATCCCTCCTCAAAAACCACCTCTTCCTCACCGCCTTTCCCAACACCTGTTAGAACTTCCCACTCAATACTTACTGTCTGCCCTCCCCGTTGACTCCTGCCAACCGCAACCAAGCCAAGCACGTGCACCTGAGACTTCGCATCCGCTTGAATGTTATCTATCCCTCGTCTCTCCCTATGTCCCCTCTCCTTGTCTCCACCCTCCGTGTCTATTAGATTGTAAGCCGTAGGCAGGGACCGCGTCTATCTTGATGTTCTGTAAAGCGCCAGGTACACAGCTGGCGCTATACAAATGCTTATAATAATAATAATAATAATAATAAATAAAATAAATGCTTGTTTGACAGACCTAAAAGAACAAGCTGAAAGAATAAATAAAATAATTGATCTAGTAGAACAGCATGTTAGTGATCAGGAGCATAGAGAGAACTCTCAAGATCACAAAATAACACCGCTGGAGGAGACTGTGATTTCTCTAAAAGAAAAGCTGGAAGATTTAGAGACTAAATCAAGATGCAACAATTTGAGAATGATGGGAGTGCCTGAGGGTCTAGAAAGTGGTGGAACAAGAGAGTTGATATTAAAGATCTTGAAAACGGTCTTTAAGGATAAGCAAGATCTCCACAACATTGAACCGGAACGAGCACATAGATCACCGAGACTGAGATCTAAAGAACAGGCGCCTCCCAGGGCCGTAATAATACGCTGCCTCCGCTTCCAAGATAAAGAAGCAGTGTGGAGAGCTGCCAGAAATACAAGAGACATGCAATTTGAAGGGAATAAAATCTCCATACTTCCAGATCTGGCATTTGAAACAGTTCAAAAGAGAAAAGCCTGGAAAAAAACAAATGGATAACTTTACTAAAATGGGGGTCAAAGCCCCAAATTCTCTTTTATAGACAGAGGTAAAAGAAGATATTTTAGTGATGAAGCAGACTTGTATGTGGAAAAAACAGAGCTGTATGTGGAAAAAACCCTAAGAAATAACCCAAGAAATCAAACCGGAAGCTGAGCCATGAATCTAGTTAGGAGAAGGATTACCCTGAGGTGCAGAAGGAAACTGTAAAGGGTTCAATAAAAAAGATTGTAACATAAAGATAAGAGGGTCTCGCAGGTAGCAAAAAGCCTAATTGCACGTTTCTCCTAGTAAAGCCCCCCCCCCCTCTCTATTCTATTTTGCTATTATAGATAGGCTTGTTAGATTGGTTAGTTTGGTTAGGATTTAATTTAGTAGTATAGTAGATAAGTAGTTTGTAGTTGATAAGAGATGTACAATAAGAATAAAGGAAAAGGGGGTGTGCTGTTCCTGCTCACTGTTAATAAACAAAAAAGATAAAAAAGAGGCACTATAAAACAGGAAAGAGAAATTAATAAAGATAGAGTGGAAAAGAAAGAAAAAGAGATGAGAATCAAATCCTTAAAAGAATACAAGAAGAGAAATGGCTAATCTAAAATTAATTTCCTTTAATGTTTGCAGACTAAATAACCCAATAAAAAGGAAAAGGATATGGCAACATATTAATCACCCACACCCACACAAACGTGGCCCGTGTTTGACCGTGGTTCAGCCGGGGTGAATTTCAGACACATAACGTCTGAAATCACCCACAGTTATCAATAAAATAAGATATACAAAAGCCTTTTTATTATGAAAAAGCAAATAAAGCAGATAAAGTGTTAGCGTGGCTGACTAAAAAGAAAAGACAAAAAGCAAGTATACCAATCATAAGAGAATCCCCAACGACAGAAATACTAAAAGGTAAAGATAAGGAACAATGTTTTGTGAAATTCTATGAACAAGTATATACGACCAACCAACCCTTAAAAGAAAACATTAATAAATTTTTGAATTTAGTAAAAATACCCCAAATTACAGAAAAACAGAGCTGTTTTTTAAACCAGCCAATTGACTACGAAGAAGTGAAGGAGGCAATTAAAAAGTGACCAGCTAACAAAGCAGCAGGCCCGGATGGTTACCCACCCAAGTTCTATAAAACCTTTTTAGAACAGATAGCTCCAGTGTTAACCAGAATGTTTAAGTCCTTCATAAAACAAAAGGAAATGCCAAGATCTTTTTATGATGCAAACATAATGCTATGTCCCAAACCAGAAAAAAGTTTTTAACTATGTAGTGGGTACCGTCCTATATCACTTATAAACATAGATGCTAAATTGTTTACAAAACTTTTGGCCAATAGACACCATTTGGCAATTGGCCAAATGGTGGGGTAGGAATGGGAAGGAGAGATGGGAAGCAAAAAGAGGATGGGAAAGGGGGTGGGATGAGGAGGGGAGCAAGACAGATGTGTGTGATGCTGGGATGGACCTCAACCACCCCAGATAATAGGAATAGGGGAGGATCTGGAGGCAATTGGCTCACCCCTGAGTAATTGCAAGGTTTGGGCCCTGGGAAGTTTATTGTTCTCAGCTTCATCCTCACGTGTCCTCTTCAAACAGGTTCTTTCCACCCGAATCATTGCCATGAAGGCCGCGCTCTGCAAGCTCTCCTCCAGCACGGTGGCCCGTGTGTGCGACTATCACGCCAAGCTCTTCCTGATCGCCATCAGCTGCACGCTGAAATCGCTGCTGAGGCCGCACTTCCTCAACACGCCGGATAAGAGCCCTGGCGACCGGCTGACGGAGATCTGCTCCAAGATCACTGACATAGGTAACCGTTTGGGGGCAGCGCCGAACTCTTTGTGGGGGCATAATAACGGTTGCTGGTGGGAGGATAGTGGAGTTAAGATGGGTGCTTTCTGGGGGGACGAGTGGCACCTTGGCTGGTAGTTAAGTTTCAGAGAGAGAAGGAAGACTAGATCCCATATTAAAATGGTGTTTTGTCCAGGATGGACATTGGATAGCATGGCTGGGGCTGTCAGAAGACCCCAGTGTGTTTAATATTTAAAAAAAAATACCACAAGCTCGGTTTGGTGCAAAGACTTAAGCCAGGTTTGTTGTGGCAAAGTGTCTCACGCTGGCCTATCTATGCACCAGCTGTCGGCCCTGGGCATCCATGACAAGACCCTAGCCAAGAGGAGGTTTAGGCCCGTGTGCATCATCTGCATGCACAGACCGAACCTACTGTGCACAGGTATGATGCCACAGTTGCAGTCTGCTGCCATCCAGCGGAGAGAGATCCAGAGGCAGGGCTGTGTTGGTGGTTGCAGGTGGTGGCGGAATTTGGCTGTGGCACCATGTAGGTTCAGTTTGCAAAGGTAGGTTCAGTTTGCACACACGCATACCTTGGGCTGGGGCCTTAGTTTGTGCTTGGTGCAAAGATGCCCCAGACAGAGGGGTCTTTTACACCGTGATCAAAACCATCAGCCATCTTGTTCTGATCTGCAAACACCCCGTGCCTTTCCCCTAACATCCATTTTTGGTTTATGCTGCCTTCTTCCCTTACGTTAGGGGCGATGGACCATTCTGTGCCTGGTTAACCTTTCTTGCTCGGCAGGTATATTTGGTATCCTAACACTGTAAGCCGTTCATCTCTGAAAACCCAAGTTCACCGAGGTGTCAGTGTTCTCATGTTGGTTCAGGCTTCAGGCCTACCACGGGCTGATGGCTCCAGAAGGTGCGGTGGTGTTTTTTCCTCTCATTGTCAAGCACTGTCTTGCTTCCCTTTCAGATATCGACAAGGTGATGATTAACCTGAAGACTGAAGAGTTTGTCTTGGAGATGACCACCCTGCAGTCCTTGCAGCAGCTCATTCAGTGGGTGGGAGACTTTGTCCTGTATCTACTGGCCAGCCTGCCTAACCAGGTGAGAACCTGCCATCACTGCTGGCTTAATGGGCCTAGATGTGTACGGAGCGAAGACAACATGGATGCCATCAGAAAAGATGGAGAACTTAAGTTCTCCATTGCCAATAAAGACAATAAAGACAAACGGTGGATTTAAATGGCAATAAGGTCTGGTTAGGTTAAATATCAGGGGGGAAATTGCAGTTAGAAGAGCTTAACAGTGGGACAAGCCACCTAAAGAGGGGGTGGAATGGCCTTTCCTTGAGGTTTTCAAGAAAAATGGACCTGCCTCTGTCAGGGATGCTTCACAAGTAAGGAATCCTGTCTTAGACAAGGGATTGGATTAAATGACCCAAGTGTTTCCTACAGTTCTGTGATTCTAGAATGCCCAGTTTGTTCCTGGAAAATGAAAGCTCTTTTCTCATACAGCTCTATCTGAGGGTCTTGGTCTCTTTAGGCTGTAAAGGCTGTAAAGTGTTTTGAACACTGAAAGGGCTATGGAAATGAGAGATGATGATGGTGATAACATGGTGCTGGGCAAACCTTTTGCCATACTATACGGTAACGAGGAGGTGGCCGCAGGCAGATTCCTAGAGGACAGGGATGGGCAAAGTTCCCATCCCCGAGAGTCACGTAACAAAATCTTGTGGGCGAGGGCCACAAGACCCAACCTCTCCTGCTTTGTGGAGCCATTGCTCTTCAGTCCTGGCTGCTGAGAGTCTGAGGAGCAGCTGGGATTCAGCTGCTGCTGAGACTTGGGTGAAATGAATTAAGACATAGGACCGTTAAGGCGACACAGGAGCAGCTCTGCCCAAGAGCCGCATGTAGCTCCCCAGCCCACCCCGTCTATAGGACATGGCTCTAGCTATATTGCCTGCCGTGACCTCCGATGCGATATGTTCTCTCCACCCCCAACACACGCTTCCTTTTTCCATGCAGGGATCCCCCGTGCGTCCTGGCCACAGCTTCCTGCGAGATGGAGCCTCCCTGGGCATGCTTCGTGAACTGATGGTGGTGATTCGCATCTGGGGCCTCTTGAAGCCAAGCTGCCTCCCTATTTACACGGCAACCTCGGACACTCAGGACAGCATGTCTCTCCTCTTCAGGCTGCTGACCAAGCTCTGGCTGTGCTGTAAGGGCTCCAAGCGTCCCTAGGATTGCGTACGCTGCTGCTCCTCCTCGGTCTATGAGTGTGATGGGGAAGGGGGGGGGCATTACAGATAATGGAGGAAACAGCCAGCGTACTGTGGAATTGTAACCCTAATTTTGTAGCTATGTAACCCTGCACGGTGGCCTCCAATGGACATCTGGGCAAGCACCGGCATGAAGCTGTGGCGATGTGTAAATGGGAGCCTGCAGGGAGAGCACAGCGGCAGTGGAGAGTTGCTGCCATGCGCTCTCTGCTTGTTCCCTGCAGGAGGGGATGGTTCTGGGGAGCCGCTGCTGTTGCTCCACAATACCTCCCCCCCCTCCCCCCCCCGGGTAGCAGTAGATTCTGGGAAACTGCTGTCATTCCTGTTGCCACTGCTGCTCATCGCTCCCAGAGACTTGCCTCCACAGCAGCAGCAGCAGTGGGGAGGGAGGGGAGGGAGCAGCGGTGGATCCTGGGAAGTCGCCACCACTCCTGTTGCTGCTGCTCATCGCTCCCAGATACCTGCCTCCACAGCAGCAGCAGCAGTGGGGAGGGAGGGAGGGAGCAGTGGTGGATCCTGGGAAGACGCCACCACTCCTGTTGCTGCTGCTCATCGCTCCCAGATACCTGCCTCCCTGGCGACAGCAGTGGATGCCAGGGAGCAGCAGTAGTGGCTTTCCAAGACCCACTGCTGCTTACTGCTCCCCCAAGACTGGCAAGCCATCCTGCCCCTCAGCTACCTATGGGGTAGCTAGGGCATGGTTGCTGGCTACCTGCACTCTGTTAAGTGTACACAAGGACACAACCCCCTCTGCGGTCGGGATGGCCTCGCGTTGGCCATCCCGACCGCATAGGAGAGACGCCGTGTATTGGCACCCAGTGAGGCTCTGGCAGTCGGACCAGGAACGTCGGGAAAGCTGCGGCAGTGTTTCCTGTCCTGTCCCGAGAACCATGCTTCACTGGCTTCTCCCCACGACTCCTTCGCTCCCGCAGGTCGCGACGAGACTCACCCAAGCGAGCCCGACGATACCTTGATTGATGAGTGCTGCCTCCTCCCCAGCCAGCTCCTCATCCCCAACATCGACTGGCTGCCCATCAACGACGGCATCATCAGCAAGCTACAGAACAAGCAGCTGGTCAGGCTGCAGTTTGGGAAGGCCCCCGGGCTCGTCGGGCACACCATCTCCTCCCAGTTCGATGTCTTCGTTAGGTAAGGACGCCCGAAAGAAGTCAGCAGAGTCGAGAGGCTACTCTAAGGAACTGGGGCCAGGCCCTAAACACCCCCCAAAATACAGGGAGGTCTTTTACTGTTGCTTCCCCATCTTTGCTTTTAGATTCCGCTTAACTGAGGATTGGGTCTGCTGTGTCCAAGCCTTCGGTCACAAGTGATGTTCTGGGTGCTTGCCAGCAAATCTTACTGGAGGCGCCAGTGAGGAGCTTTGCCCCTCCTGTTACAACGTAACCACACCCCCTTCCCCAAGTTCTGGGACACCATAGTGCTTGGAAAAGGGGTGTGGCTACACCAAAAGGGCAGGGCAAAAGAGCTCAGCCTGCCCCTTTCTGGCATAGCCACGCCCTCTTTTCAGGCATGGTGACATCACAGCGCTTGGAAAGGGGGCGTGGCTACACCAGAATGGAGCAGGCAGAGCTCCCCCCCCCGATCTGTAAATTTGCAGGTGGACCTGGCTGGGCGGTTGATTGCTTGGGGCTGGCATCTGGGCAGGTTGTTTATTCCCTTGCTGTAACTTAAGCCCATTTCCTCTCGTTCCATCTTCTGCATCAGTGAAGAACAAATGTCCACCATCTTTAAGCGGCATCCTTTTAGATATTTAAATCTGCCATCGTGTCCCCCTTAGCCTCCTTTTCTCTCAGCTAAACAAGCCAGTTCATTCAGCCTTTCTTCATTACAGCTTACATTCTAGCCAGCGCTTTATCAGTTTGGTTCTTCTCTGACTCTTCCCCAGTTTGCCTACATCCTCCTTGAAGCTCGCACTCTCTGACTGCGGAAACTGACGTAATAAAAGGCATCCTCTTAACTATTTTGTCTCTTGTTTCTGCTATCTGGGACCAGCCCAGCAGCCGTACTCTAAGCAACTGCAGTGACTGACAGCTCTTTAATCCCTTCTGTGGCCGTGTTGTCACCTCGCAATTCTCTTCCCTACCCAGGGCTCCTGGGCAGCCAAAGATAGATCATCTGCGACGCCTCCACTTGGGAGCCTATCCAACGGAGGAGTGCAAGTCCTGTACCAGGTGAGCACACTGTGCGCGCGCGTTTGTGTGAAACCTTTTCCATGCCGCTTGGAATTCACAGCTTGCTCTTGATCTCGGGGCTTGTCAGTCGCTTATAAGTAGGGCTGCCAGATCTGCAGATATCCCCAGGACACTTATGAAAAATGCATGTTGCAGCATCTGCATTGGCACCTAAAGGTGCCAGTGCAGGCCCTGCAACATGTATTTTTCATAAGTGTCCTGGGAAATCTGCAGATCTGGCAACCGTACTTATAACTAGAGAGAGAGAGAATATATAGCCAACAGTATGTCTTCCTGTATCCAAATCCTCTCTGTTGTGGAGGATGATTATTAAATTAAAAATGATTATTATTTGTAATACTTTTGGTGTGTTATTTATAATGCGTAAGGCTGGCTGGGAGAGGCAGGAAGCTGGGCAGATCATCTGTTCACCGTGCTGTTTCCTGTGTCTGTGCCCTAGTCCTGTCCTGACTCTGCCTCCAGGCCCTGCTTGGACGTCTGCCTTGATGTCATGTCAGCTCAGTCCTGAACAACTTTCAGCCCCGGTTCCCTGTACACCTGACATCCAGTGAGTTCATGGCCTAAGACGGGATTTGAACCCAGGTCTCAGTCCGAACCCCTTATGCACTAGGCTGTGCTGGCTCTTGGACGGGTTATGTATCCCCTGACATGTTTTGTGACCCTCCCGTATCTAGACACTTCTCTAATGTGGACCCCAAAAAAGCACATCTATCCCATGTGACCCACCCCACCCCCTTAGAGACTTTAATCCTGTAACCCCAGACAACAAAATAGATGTGCAAAGTGTCAGGACCCTGGCCTCAAACTAGCATTCTTGGGGCCCTGAGCACAGGGGCTGAGGCCTCTGCACTATCAAGCTGCTCTGACCAGGGACCAGGGATAGTAATGATGGCTTTACACCACCCCAGTCAGGCCACACCCCTCCCTCAGTCTTGCTCCCCAGCTTCCTGGTTGGCTGCTGGTCTGTAAATAAGGCCAGTCAGCAGCCACAGGAAGGTCGGCAGATCATCAGTCAACAGCCCCTTGGTTCGTGTTTCCCTTGGGATGTGCCTTGCTTCAGGCTGGCTTCTGGAGTCGCGATCTGTTCCCTCAGCTAGATTGTTTTGTCCCCTTGGACTGGCTTGGCTCTGCTTGAACTCTGTTTGGGGACCTGTTCCGACTTGTTTCTGGATCTGCTCTCTTTGTGTTTGTTTGGTCTGCCTGTTGCCAGTCCCTCTGAATCCTTGTCTGCTGTTTTGGTTTTGCCTGCCCACCTCCATGTCTGTTTTGTTCTCCAGCCCCAGAGGGGTTCATGTGTTAGCCCTGAGTCTGCCTTGAACCCTGGACCCTTTAGACCTTATCCTGCACGATGCATGCCAGCACTGATCCTGCACTGAATCTCTGTGCCCCAGCCTGCACCACTGACACAGAGTCTATCAAGTATCCCTAGGAATCATGATGAGGACGTCGATTCTCCTGTGGGAAATTTTTTAAAATCCCGCAGGAGATTCTGCACCCCCCAGTGGGTGGGCTGACCAGCTCGCACTCCTCATCCCAGCACGCTCAGAGTTCCTGAACGGGCCGGGCTGAGGAGAGGAATGCCAGCCCGACTGACATCACCGCGGACAAGCCTCTGATTGGTTTGTGTGCAGTGATGTCACCCATCCATCGCCACACGCAAACCGATCAGAGGCTTGTGTTCGGTGATGCCATCCAAGCAGAGAAATTCTGTGGGGAATTTCCCTGTGGGAGGGATTCTGCGCTTGTTCCACGAAAGCATGTTTCCCTCGGGGTCCTGATCATGATCCCATCTGCGGCTAACAAGACCGCACTTGAGGTCCCGTGGCCCATAGATTGCAAAGCAGGAGGTTAATAACTTTGGCCATAACCCACAAACCACTTTCGTGGAGTAGTCCCATTGAAGTTCTATGGCAGGGAGAGGTGGGGCGCCTCAGGCCCAGGGAGCAAATGTGACCTGCGACTACGATTTCTGTGGATCCTTCCCAGGCCTTGGATCTGGCCCCTGGATCCAGTTTCTACCCCCACACATTAAAAGATTGAACTCAGAGGAAGGAAGCAGAGATGAGGGCACGCACACAAGGACAGGGAACAGATCCATGATCTGAACCCTCCTCTTTTTGAGTGCAGTCCTACCCCCAACTTCTGTGCATCCTTCAGGGCGTGAGGAAAAAACTTCCCCATCCCTCCCCCACAGACTTCAGTTGGACTAATCCAGAGTTAGGGGATTACAGCCTTTGGGCCAAGATCACCCAAATTCGACAGAGGGTTGGAAGATAAGCAGGGTCCTGGAATTTCATAACTTTTCTGCAAATCAAGAAGACGACTAGAACTTGGTTCATTTGAAACCCATTGAGTTTTTCCCATGGCTTTAGCAATCAGTTGCAGGCCAAAGACCATCTCTGTCTAATCCAGATAACAGGTCAGTAATTTGAAAACCACAACCTCTTCATTCAACTGGTTGTTGATTGCAACCGATGGTATTTAAAACCCAGCGCGATGCTGTATCCATCCTTCGTTCTGAGCAACAGTTGGGTGTAAAGCATCCATTTGGGATCAGAAGCACTAACAGCCACGTTTCTCAATCTTAGGTACAATTATTTTGGCTTTAATGTATCTTTATAGCCCGTCTGTGTCAACCCAAGCCAGCCAGCGATGGAAAAATTGTCTTTTGCACCCTCCTTCTGGAGCGGATGAGAAATGGCATGGAACCCAATGCTGCCAGCTGGGGAGGGACTTTGAGCCCACCTTCATTTTTAATTCATCTTCTGCGTTCCCTTGCTTGCTAATGAGACTGAGTTAGGCCGCGCAGCCATCCATCTGATGAAGCGATGATCTGTTTGCTGAGGATTGGACTTAATAGGAAATCCCTGTTCCGGATCAGCTTTGCAAGACCTGTGTTCTCTCAGGCCCTTGCGCACACCTCAGTTAGGAGGTCATTAGCTTTAAGCCTGCTTCTGTTTCATTCGACTCTTTGCTGATTTAAAGCAGTGGTTCGTTGATGGTAGCGCAGAGGCAGGGAACCTTTTGCCCTGCAGGGATCTGCTGGCTGGAGTGTCCTTCTAGGAGGCATGCCCATCTGGTTGCCTGCAGAGCACAGGCAGCAGGCCTAAATAAATGGGGGCTGGGGGAGGCCTCTTGTGGGAGAGGGGGCAGAGGTTCCCCCACCCCTGCTCGGTGTACTGCAACAAGGACTCATAGAGAGGCATTCTTGGCAGCTGCCCCACAATTATGGAACTCCCTTCCCTTGGAGATTTGTCTTAAGTGTGAGCCTGCTCATTTCCTTGAAGCAAATTAAGACCTTTTTGTTTGCCCAGGCATTTGACAGGCAGAGATAGGGTTGGGGGTGGGAACGCTTAGGAGGCTGGGGGCTTATGTGTTGTAGACTACCCTGAGCCTCAGTGGAAGGGTGGGGTGTAAATAAAATAATAAATATCAATTAAAATATGAATATTGCTGTCAAATTCTCTTTATCTGCACAAAAGCACCCACCCACCCCCCGCGGAGTCCAGATAGAAGGATTCTCTACCCATAGAAGCTTCAATAAAGCTGGCTTGCTTTTCATGCTGACTTATTTCCTGCATCCAACCCTACCCGTATCGGTGTCTTTCTCAGGTGCGGCTGCGCGACCATGTTGAAATCTCCCAACAAAACCACAGCAGTGAAACAATGGGAGCAGCGCTGGATTAAAAACTGTCTCTGTGGGGGACTGTGGAGGAGGATGCCCCTCAGCTACTCATGATGGCTCCTCTTTGCAGAGAGGTGCAGCTTGGAGGAATTCCATTGGGAAGTTTGAGTCACACGATGCTCTCTGAACCCTTGAGAGAGCGCATGGCCCGTCCTTGGAAAGGAGCCATGCAAGCAAGCTGTCCAGAAGACCCATGCGGAGCCTTAGTTGTCCATATTCAACACAAAAACTAAAGGAAAAGAGGATTTTTTCAGGGAAGGCAGAGAAGAAATAATTGCGAAAGGCTTTCCACCCAAGCGTGCCCCAAAGAGCTGAATAGGAGTCAGGAAATAAGGAATACGGGTTGAATTTTTTAAAATGTGTCTAAGTAATTTAGGCACCTTTAAAGCTGGGTGTTAAGGGCTTTTGAATACCTGGCCCTGTGTTCCCATAAAACCTTGCACAGTTTTGTCAGCAACTTGAGTTTCTTCTCTTAATAGGAGGACAGAGAACTACTCCCCCTTTATAATCTCCCCCTATTTGAGATCGTCTGGGAAAAATGGTACTCTAACTATTGGTGACGTGGTATTGCTGCTCTGGCCCAGTAAGAACATGTCTTCCCATGCTGGTGGAGCAGAGAACATGACGGAAAGATGCAAACCCACCACCACCACCACCCCTCCTTGGGATACTCCCTGCTGCCCAGTCTGTCAGTCCCTTGGATAAGTAACTATCTTGTAAATATTCTCTTTTGTTAAAAAAAAAAAAAAGTTAATCCCCAATGTTTTTTGTGCATGAATTTCCCTATTTTATTAGCCGAGCATTATCTGTCCTTTTCTGTTGCTGCGCCATACGCCTGGAACTCCCTCCTGGATACATTTGTTCTGCTCACCAGGGCCAGCCCCAGGCATCTGCCACGTGTGCAACTGCACATGGCCCCGTGGCCAGCTGGGGCCCTGCGCTTCCCTGGCTGGGTGGCAGGCTGCAGCCAGCTTCTCCCCCAATAAGTTCTTCTGCCTTCCCTCCATGGCTCCGGTTCACATCCCTCACCTGCCTTACCTCCTAGTAGCACCAGCAGCAGCAGCGGGATACCGATCGGACTGGGAGATAAAGCTGTTTGTTTACAAACAACTCCTCATGTGCATGATTAGAAGGTTGTTGCCTTGTAAAGAGAGTTCTTCGAGGTGGCTTCCAACATTCTCACAACTGGGTTGTGCATGCTCACCCTGTTCAGATAATAGACCACATGATGGTCTCGAGCTGCTCTAATATAAAAAGCACTCTCCCCCTCAGAATGCCAGTTCCTTCCAACCCTTTTTAGGAATATAAGAAGAAAATTCCTTGCGAGGCTGGAAGGGTGGGTGTTGTGAGAATGTGAGGAGCCATCTCAAAGAACCTTCTTTACAAGGCAGCAACCTTCTGTTCTTCGAGTGGCTCCTCACAGGCCATTTTTACATGGCTCCACCGGGTGGGGGTCCGTGGGCGCGCCGGTGTGCACACAGCCGCACACGCATCCCCACTCACCCCACACTCATCCACACCCACAGAGTAACCGCCGGTTGCTCCGTGTGTGGGGACAAGTGGGGGGTTCGTGGGGATGCGCAGGCACGCACGCACTCCCACTCACCATCGGCGCATGCACCGCGTCGTTCACATGGGGCTTCCGCACCCATGAACACGCAGAAATATGCATGTTCGTGAGCGAGAGAGGCCCGTGTAAAAAGGGCCACATTCTTACAACTGTCTTACTTATATTACCTTAGGTAGGAATTTAGGATGTAAAGCAATATCTGTTCTGTCTTGGAAAATCTGCAGATATGGTTCTGAGATTATTCTGGCTGCTATTTCACTAGCTCCTCTTAATGAAGTTATTGCTAACAGGAATACTGTCTTTAAACCCCCACCCCATAACCAGTTCATTTGCGCCCCCATATAATCAGTTCACGCTGCCCTGGGGGCACAAATTAAATGGTGATGGATGGGGCAGCGTGAATTGACTATATGGGGGTGGGGATGCAAATGAACTGGTTATGGGGTGAGGGCAGTGTGAATTGATTATGGGGGCACAACTGAACTGGTTCTCTCTCTTTCTCTCTCTCTCTTAATGGAATAATCCGCTTAATAGACTAGCTGCATTTTGGGTGTCTTGTGTGTTTGATAGCAGCACCTCTCGACCGGTCACACCGTGTGCGTTCATAAGGCACAGGCAGCAAGAAGCAACAGGCCCCTGGAGGCCAGGCTGGCTAAGTTCCTCCCCTCCCCCCCCCAGTAAGGCAGTGGACACAGTCAGTCTCTCTGTGCCTGCCTCACTGCCCGCCCGGCTGCCCCTGCAGCGGAACCACTCATGGAGTGGTGGTAGACGCTCGACTGGGGGGGTGGGGGGGAGCATTGGGTGGCCATGCTTGTCTATGGCTGTTTGGAGGGGTGGAGAATGGGAATCCTTCCTGTCCAGAGGGAATAAATGTTATGTAAATTTACACATTTGCATAATTGGGTGGGGCTTAATGATGCAAATTAGGCCCCGCACCAAGACTTCGCACATGGCCTCACAAACCCAGGGGCCGGCCCTGCTGCTCATTTCCCTCCCAACCTCCATATCTCTCCTAAAATACTTCTCTCTTCCATCAGGCTTTCCCTAAGCCCTCATCCCCTAAGTCTCCTCGCTGATTTTTCTAAGGGTCCCCTTTCTCCCCTGTAACTAAGCTTAAGCACATACACCTGCCACTTTGTGGATGTGTCGCTGTCTCTCTCTCTTCCCCTCCCCTCCCCTTTGTCTCCCCTCCCTTGACTCTCTTAGATTGTAAGTTCACTGGGGCAGGGACCTGTCTATAATCGATGATTGTAAAAGCGTGGGGTACGCTGCTGGCACTCTATAAATAGTTAATCCTATTTACTAGGTGTGATGTGCATCAGGTGGGGAACCTTCAGGCAGCTATTTCTTATGTGACCCTTTCCCAATTCTAGGACCTGGCCCCTAGATCCAGTCCCAGACCTCAACCACTGAAAGATTGGGCCCAGGGAAAGGAAGCGGAGATGAGGTCCTGCACCCAAGGAGAGGGGGGTGGATTCATCTTCTGTACCGTCCCCTTCCTTTCTCCCATCCTCTGCGCACCCTTTACGCACTCCCACCCCAACACCTGTCTGGTCCAAGGAACTTGCACTAAGCCTGTGGGAGGGAAAGTGTGGCAGGGCAGAGTCGCTGTGGGCTGCTGCCCCTTTAAGAGAGCGCTAGCTCACCCTCTCAGCTACTACTCCTAGTCTCCTCTCTCTGTGCGGGTCAACCCTAGTCCTTCCTGCAACCTGCTACGTCTCCTTGATCCAGGCAAGCCCCCCACTGGGTGAGGCTTATCCTAGAAGCTGAGCTCCTGCCTCCAGCTTCTCTCCTTCCAGTTCAACAGCCCTCTTCACTGAGCTCTGGCTCAGTCTTTATCTTTCACCCTGGGCTGGCTTGGCCATGCCCACGCCCAGCTGCTTCCTCTTAGGTGCTGTCCTCCTTTCTGCCCATGCCTGCAGCCCCATTAGCACCTGCTCGCTCGCTCTTAAAGGGAGTAGTGGCCCTGCGGGGACTGCTCTGTCACAGAAAGGTTCCCCACCTCTGGTGTCCACTGAGAGCGGCGCCAGAGCCATTCAGCTCCCTGGTCCATCTTCCCCAGAAGCTGCTCTTTGAAAGAGAGCGGCACCTCATTCTTCCGAAGAAAGTGCAAGGTCTTTACAGAAGGCTGGAACGAAATAAACTGCCCTCGTAAAGGTTTCATCCCAACCCTGCAAGGTTTCTATTGGGGAAGGGGGACATTTTCCCTCCAGGGGCCATTTGAAACATTAGTACAAGCCCTGAGGACCACAGAGAACAGGGGTGACAGACCTCAGGCCCTGGGCCCTAATGTGGCTCCCAGCTAGTTCTTATGGGCCTCCTTTCCAGTTCCTGCATCCTACCCCTCAAGCACTGACAGACTGAGCTCAGGGGAAGGGCACAGAGAGGAGGACATGGACGCAAGGATTGGCGACTGATCCATGGCATAAATCCATGATCTGGACCCTCAACTTCTATGTGGCCCTCGGAGCTTGTATTAAACATGGAGGGGGGGGGGGTTTAGAGGGTGACTTAAAATCAAAGGGGCTGCTTTGAACATTAGCACGAGGGCCACATAGAAATTGGGGGTGGGGGGGTTTAAAGGGTGCCCTCGGGAGTGGGAAAAAGACAGGGAGGGCCCAGACCTTGTGTGTAGGCCCTCATCTCTGCTCCCTTCCCCTGAGCAAAGTCGTTCAGTGCTTGGGAGTAGGAACAAGATTCAGGGGCTGGAACCAGGAACTTGGAATGGGCCAAATAAAAACTAGCCATGCACCACATTTGACCCTTGAGCCTGAGGTTCCCCACCCTCTGTTTTATATGCTTCCTTCCTTTTGAAATTGATCTGTTTAGTGCCCCCCCATGTTTAATACAAGCTCCGAGGGCCACGTAGAAGTTGCGGGTCCAGATCATGGATTTATGCCATGGATCCATCTCCAATCCTTACGTCCGTGCCTTCATCTCTGCTCCCCGTTAGAGAGTGTCTGCTCCAAAGTGCTTGCAAACTCGGGCTTGTATCTTGAAAAGACTTGTGCAAAGTGCTTAGCTCATGATTGGGGTACCTTTTCAATCCCTGGGGCCACTTTGACAATTATTCCTGAGGAGCACATAAAAGTTGGGGACGGAGTGTACTCAAGAAAAAGAGGGCCCAGATCATGGATTTGTGCCATAGATCTACCCATTTCCTTGTGCACATGCCCTTATCTCTGCTCCCTTACCTTAAGCTCAGTGTTTCATTGGTTGGAGGTGGGAACTGGATTCAGGGGCCACTGTCAGATCCAGGAACTGGAAAGGGGCCATATAACAACTTGCCACGGGCCATATTTAGATCCCGGGCCTGAGGTCCCCCATCTCTTAACTCCTGGTGGGGCTTGGAAATTTAGTCTCCTTTGCAAGTCTTGGTGGCTTTGGGTCTTATACGGCCTCCGAAAACACAACCCACGAATGGACATCTTCCTTGTAGAACTACGTTGATGAGAGTTTCTTCTGTGCTATTTCTGTGGCACTAATTTAAATAATAGCATAATTATCTCTGCATTAGAGTCGTGGAAGCAAGTTTGCAAACATGTTGTTCTGCCGGTGGATAAACAATTAAGTTCAGCACCATTAGGAAGGGATGTAATCAGTTACAAAAGAGAGATGAGGGTTGTTTATCAATATTGTAGAAAGGAGCAAAACCTTGCACTCCTTGTCAGTGACAGATCCTTTCCCCATTAAATATGAGGGAGGGGAAAGAGCCCGCAGTATGAGGGCCAAATCTGGGGCCATGTTCCGAAGAACAGATATCTAGATGTTCAGCCTTACTTCACTTTCGCTTCCAATTCCTTCACACATGCAGAGCCCTAAACCGAAGTTATGCAGGAGTAGAAAGAGAAGTATGTACTGAAAGATGAGTGCAGCATACTCCACTTTGCTTCCAGCCTGGAAGTTACTGTAGTGTGAACGCTTTACTTCGAAGTCAAACCATTGTTTGTCACGGCCATTAAGGGGAGATTGCAAAGGAACTACTGTTTTCAGCTGCAGTGTGAACGCTACCAAAGCGGAGTAGAAGGGCTCATTCAGACATGCTGCAAAGAGCACTTACAAGTGAAGAATGCGCACTTTGATGACGTCTGAAAGGCGCCTCACGTGTGGTTGAAGCTTGTCCGCACGTGGACGAGTTCACTCTACCGACCTGGTTTTTTTCAGGTCTGTAGAGCGCGCGTGTCAGTGAGCGGACAAGCACTTGTAAGTGCTCTTTGGAGCATGTCTGAACGAGCCCTCAGTTCAAGTGTAGTAGTAAGTTTGATTTGCCAGAACGTGTCCCAAGTGACTGGTGATGTGTTTTATTTGCCCTCTGACCCATTTCCCAGTCCGGCCCCTGGATCCAGTCCTTACCCTTAAGCCAGGGGTCAGAAACTTCTGACTTGGGGGGTGGGGAGACAAATGAAGCCCATGGCTAGTTTCCAGTTCCTCAATCTGGCTTGTCCCCAGAAGTTGCTTCCACAACTCTAAACACAGAGAGAGAATTATGCTATTATTTAATTTGGTGCTACAGAAATAACATAGAAGAAATTCTCATCAGCATAGTTCCACAGGGAAGATGTCCATTCATGGGTTGTGTTGCCCGTTTCCAGTTCCTCAATCTGGCTTGTCCCCAGAAGTTGCTTCCACAACTCTAAACACAAGAGAGATAATTATGCTATTATTTAAATTGGTGCTACAGAAATAACAGAGAAGAAATTCTCATCAACGTAGTTCCACAGGGAAGATGTCCATTCATGGGTTGTGTTGCCCGTTTCCAGTTCCTCAATCTGGCTTGTCCCCAAGCGCTGAAAGTGGAGCTCTAGGTAAGAAGGCAGAGATGAGGGCATGTGCACAACGATTATGGGGACAGATCCATGATCTGGACCCTTCTCTTCCCAATTGCCCCTCTTGTGCACCTCCACCCACAACTTCTACGCGGCTCTTGGAGCTGGTACTCGTTTTGAAAGTGGCCCCAGGGAGGGAAAAGGTTCCCCGCCCTCCGCTTTAAAAGAGCGAGTGGAGGGAGGAGAGAGTGGAGAAGAAGGCATGCATGCAAGGATAGGGGACTTGGACCCACATGGCCATAGATCCACAATCTGGACTTATTTCTCTCATTCTTCCCAAGCATCAGCTGCACAAACATTATGCACAAGCTCCTGGTTTTTACCTACAAGGCTCTTCATGGCCTTGCTCCCCCCTATCTCTCAGCACTCCTTTCCCGCTACACTCCTGTCCGGGAGCTCCGCTCCTCCTCTGCCACCACCCGCACCTGCTCACGGCTCCCCTGCTCCTCAAAACGCATCCGCCCCTTTTCCCTGGCAGACCCCTCCCATGCCTGGAACTCCCTCCCTGAACACATTCGCTCGGCTTCCTCCCTCCAAATCTTCAAATCCCTCCTCAAAACCCACCTCTTCCGTCAAGCTTTCCCTGGCTCCTCGTTCCCCTTGCTGACTTATCTTGAATCATCATATCTTGTGTAACATTAAATGAGTAACTACACCTTTGTAACTAAGCCAAGCAGATGCACCTGCAACTTCACGAGTTCATGTATATATCCTTGTCTCTTCCTCTGTCTCCCCCCCTGTCTCTCTTAGATTGTAAGCCTGCTGGGGCAGGGACCATGTCTCTTTCTTACTATTGTAAAGTGCCAGGTACATTGCTGGTGCTACATAAATGCTTAATAATAATAATAATAATAATAATTAATAAACTCCTCTCTGCCCCCTCCCTCCCTTTCAAAGTGGCTCATGGGAAGACGTTCCCCACTCTGCTCTTAAATCTTTGAATGGTAGCTTCCCCTCTCCCTTGCAAGCAGTGTCTTTCTAACATCTCGCCAGAGGAAAGCTTTCTGTGGAGCCATTTTCCGTTAATTGGGTGGAGGGTACAATTGACAAAACAGATGGGGTGTTCCACTCTTGGGACCGTGCTCTGCCGCTGTGCACTTCAGTCACCAACCATTGCAAATGAATTATGTCAGTATTCCAGCATCTGCTCCGTAGAATTGCCCTGGGGTTTTAATTGTTTGGCTGCATGGCTCCTTAGGAACTTAATTGTATGTTTGCTAAACTTATCAACCAGCTTGTTTAGAGTCCATTTTCAGAGAGGTTTTATAAGAGCCCGCCTGACGAGAGCTCTTAGCCCCCAAACTTCTTTTTAATTTAGTTGGGGCTCGGGCCTGTAGGACGACACAGGATTTGCTGAGGATTCACAGCAGAGGGGTGGGGAAACCACTTCTCTCCCCTGAACTGCTCTGAAAATAAGTACAAGCCCTGTGGACCAGATAGGAGTTGGGGGTGGGATTAGATAAGGGGTGCACTCAGGATGGGGGAAGGAAGTGGCAGGGGCCAGATTGTGGATCTATATTATACCATGGCTCCATCCCATATTCTTGAGCGTGTGCCCTCTTCTCTCCACCTTTCCCCTGAGCTCACCCACGTTCATGGCTTGAGGGGAGGGGAGGGGCCTGGGCCAGATCCTTCTTGGAATTGGAAAGGGGCCAAATAAAAAACAAAACCCAGCTGTGGGACCAATTTAGTCCCGAGGCCACATGTTTCCCCTGTCTGATTTACATGGTTAGGAGGATTTTGACACCCTTCTAGAAAACAAATTGGAGGTGGCCGGCGCAAAACCCTATTAGCATCTCTCTACTAAAAGCCTAAGCTGTCGACGGTTCGCTTTCCTAGTTGTGCTATGAAACGTGGGACGCACAGGCTGCCAAATTAAAGCTCACGACCTGTGGGTTTTTGCAGAAAAGTCACAGAACGTCAAAACGTTGTTTAGTTTAATCCCAGTCATGGAAAGGAAGTACCCTGGAAGTCAGGCACTCTTATCCCTGGTTGGAAGAAGGAACCCTGTGTTGTTGAGTCAGGGTAATGATCCTGGTCACCCTGCAGCCTTCAACTTTAGGAGCCTTTGTGGTGCATTTGTCCAGTAGGGGGCGCAGCTGCCATGATTCACAATTCTCGTCATGATTCTCTGGTGCGGCAAAGCGCACAGCAAGGCCACTAGTTATTATTTTATTTATTTATTTATTTCATTTCTTCATATTTATAGGCCGCCCCCTCCTGCTACTGCAGCTTGGGGCAGCTCACATCATATTTAAAAACATTTTAAAAAACCAACATCATAAAAAGATAAAATCAATAAAATATCCCATGGTAGAGAAATAACCCACCCACCCCCGCCTCCACCCACCCAACACCCCCCTTTACCCATCTGCCTTGCCAAAAGCGTGACTGTCCAGCCAGGTCTTACAGTGTCTACGGCAGGGGTGGGGAGCCTTTTCTGTCCTCTGGGCCCCACTGAATGTTAGTACGAGCTTGGAGGGCCCCATAGAGCAGGGGTGGGGAACCTCAGACCTGGGATCCAAATGCAGCCCTCGGCAAGATTTTGACTCCTGGATCCATTCTCTACCCCCAAGCACTAAAAAACTGAGCTCAGGATAATGGAGCAGAGAGGAGGGCAGGCGCACACAGGTAGGGGACAGATCCATGGGCCCTCCTTTTCTTGAATGCACCCCCGACCCCAACCTCTTTGTGACCCCGGAGCTCGTACTAATTTTCAATGTGGCCGCCGGGATAGAAAAGGTTCCCCACCCCTGACATAGAGGTTGGGGGGCGGGGGTGCTTAATGGGTTTATTCAAGAAAAGGAGGGCCCCGTTCATGAATCTGTGCTGTGGATCTGTCCCCTACCCCTTGTGTGCACGCCCTCCTCTCTGCTCCATTATCATGAGCTCAGTTTCTCAGTGCTTGGGGTTAGAGAATGGATCAAGGGGCTGGATCCAGGGACTGGAAAGGGAGGGGCCACATAAAAACTTGGCAGGCGCATTCAGCTCCGTTACGTTTCATAAGCTCCAAAAGAGATCTCCTGCTGTTTGCTCTGCCGGCCGAATCCTTGGGGAGGGCGAATTGGGCTGCGTGTAGCGCCAGCCCGAGAGGCGATAAATGATTTCTTCTAACAGGCCTCCGTGCAAAAGAGAGTGGCGGGAGGAGGTAGAGTGGGCGGCCAACCAGCTATTCGACTTTTTGCTCTGGAGTGGAGCTGCTGATCAGTAACGGATGGAGCCATGGTATGCTCCTTAGCAAGCTGTCAGCGGATCTGAGAGAGGCAATGGAGGGGACAGGCCTGGCAGCGCCGGCCTTACCGCAGACTGGACTGCCCTGGGCCCCGCTATTTCCAGGGGTCCCCATTTTCACCAGGAAAGGCCCGAGTGCACCCCTTAATCACCCATGCTTGCAACTTCTACGCCACCGTCGCAGCTTGCACCGACTTTCAAAGTGGTCAACCGGCAGGGAAATAGTTCCCCATCCCTGCTCTCACCCGCGGACCGAATCAGGGGGCCCTGGTGCAATAAATGGACCACCCCCCCCGCAGCTCCTCTCCCTCCCTCCGCTTGCTGTGTCTGAATCCTGGCGGCTGCGCTGCCTGCCTCGTGCCGCTGCTGGTGCTTGCTCCATCCTGTGCTGCCAGCTGAGTGGGTCCCACCTGCGCTGCATGCTGTGGGCGCTTCTGCCTCAGCTCAGTCTGCCCGGAGGTTGAGACAGTGGAAGGAGAAGCACAAAGCAGCAATCTAGGGGCGTGGGGTGAGGCATTAGGGAAGGTGGTTCTTAGGAGGGATTGGAAGGTTGTGAGGGACGGGGCAGGCTGGAGCATATGTCTTCTGGGAGGGAGTGACAAGCATAGGGGGTGGCCTGGGGGGAGGGGTGAAGATAATTTAGGGA